>OY855903.1:26586954-27121954 GCA_963693305.1 Meandrina meandrites
TGCCACAATAAAGGAAGTAGCTTTGATTTGGACGAAGCCGGTAATTCGTGTCGCTGTCGCATGCGA
The DNA here is from genome assembly GCA_963693305.1 of Meandrina meandrites. Taxonomy (NCBI): domain Eukaryota; kingdom Metazoa; phylum Cnidaria; class Anthozoa; order Scleractinia; family Meandrinidae; genus Meandrina; species Meandrina meandrites. The sequence goes on from OY855903.1 coordinate 26,587,021, forward strand.
AAGCCATGGACAATAATCATACCGTTTAATATGAGTTAAATTATTGAGGAAGAACAATTACAGTATGAATCCGAAAACTTTGAACACTAATCGAGCATTTAAATTTATCTTGAGTATGTTCATTTCTGCAAAAAAACCATCGAATGACAGCTCAAACTGCCGGAATAAACATATGGACAGGGATGTAGCCAATGGGGTATTTTTATGCGGAATAATTTGTCAACTACTTTTTTGACTCCTTTCAAAGTATAGCGAAAGTGTTCAAGGTTTTCGTGTTCAAATCAGGCTCGTGCATCATTTACCTCTTTTAATTTTTTTTTCAAACTTTTTTACGCTTAGGCCGCCCATAAATTTGAGATACAAAGGCACAGACTTCCCTATTTTGTTAGTTTGGTTGAACAATGTGTCTTTGTAACGACAACATGAGTGGATATCACTGAACCAACCTTACAATTTGAGCCTGTTCTACACAGAACATTTTGTCTTTAGATTTTCATTATCCTTTGCCCGTAACGATCTTGAATTTTCTCGGGTAAACGGTTCTAACGACCGTTTTAACACAACATAGGACTGGGTTAAAAAAAAGCCTTATAATAATTATACATGCAGAACAAGCATAAAGCCGAAGCTGATTGCTGCATCGGCCCTTTCTCGACTCTTTGCGTGTGTCCACTGCCACGTGAGCATGCAGTGAAAATTAAACCCGCACGGCGCACGATTACAATGTGCGGTTGCTTTAAACCTTATAAATAATTTCTCTGTTTCTATGCATGTACCATTTTAATAGTTAAAAAAATGTTCATGTAAACTGGTTTCATCGCCCGTACGAATAGCAAATATAAATCCACTATTAAACTATGCATAAATTAGCATACACTCAAGTCTTGCAAGTTTCTATTATGCTGAACTGTTCGTAGATATCGATGTTATGAGGCTCGGAGGCTACAAAGTGAAAATTATTGGCGGAGACCTATCCACGACCAAGAAGGGGGAACACTACGTGAAGATGAAGAGTGGAACTCAGTATCAAATATGGGCTGCCAACGATAATCCCTACGGTAAGATCCAGACAAGTCTCCTTTAGTTTTTGCATTACTATTTCTGAGCTATTTCTATTGTCAAAAATAGCCTCTTAGTCGTCGTGAGGGACTATGTGGTTAGTGAGGGAGTGAGCGAGCGAGCCAGTCAGTCAGTCAGTCATGATCAGTCAGTCGAGCCCCACTATTTTAAACTTTTTGTCGTTTCTCCTGGAACTTTCAAATAACGGGGATTGATTGTATGTATGCCTCATCAATCAGTTTGGGGCTACTATCAAGAACCAATCGAATTGCTGCCTCTAAGGTGTACTGGAACCATGCAATCAAGAATAAAAAGTGTTCTTGGTATAAAGCACGGTCGTGCAGATATTTGAAAGTCACTTGTTTTCGGCTGCTTAGGTTGTCATTTAGATATTACGATAGATGGTGGCAAGGTGGGAACATGGATACTTCACGCCATGGAAACCATTGCCTTGGAGAGACCAGCAAGAATAGCCAAAAGATTTACCTTCTATCGCGTTGCAACTGCACCAAGAGAAACAGGCATTGAGTCAGGGCGGATAGAAAATGGTGTTATCAAGTGCGTATTCACACCTGACAAAGAAGGTAAATGTTCTGGGTATATACACCTTATTCGATGGTTTAACGTATAATACATACTAGTTATGCAACGCTTTCGAGTGGTATACATAGAGGATATTACACGGTGGCGAGAAGATATGAATTTTATCTTCCAGTGGCAGAAATGATATCGTTTTTGCCACTAGAACATAAAATTCATACTAGCATCTTTGAACCAACGTGTAATGTTCTTTTTATTATATGGAGACCGGATGAAGTTGATATTGCCGATTTTTATTTCATTGTTTCCGTTCGTCTTCATAGAAAATACAAAGCACCCGTGTCCAGGATATAGAAACACTAACTGAATTCCAATCAAACGAAATACATAAAATACTTGTCAACTAAATAAGCTAACAGGTAAGAACTGAAAACATCACTGACTTTGACTTGAATCCGATGCAACAATGTCTTGACGGCCGATAGTTTTCAACTTCTTTTGATTTTTTCTTTAAAACATCTTGCACTTTGTCGAATTCCTTGCGAAGAATTCCCCCTGAAAACCTTGAAATCGTCAGGGTGCCATTATCATGTTCTCGTTCTCAAGCTTTTCGGAATACTCATTCTTTTTGTCGCTAAATAAACAAATTAAACCTGCTTGTCGATGCTTGCTAACAACAATCGACACGAGAAACCATAGGCTTCCCAAGCTCAAAATTCGACTCTGCATACGTGGTGTATGGGACAGCTTGTGTATACTGAGAGCTGTATACCGATCGTATAAAAATTGTGTAAATAACTATCATATTTGAAATACAGCTTTCCTACCCCAAATGGGTCGTGTACTTGTCTTTTGTGCCGATTTTGAAGTCATTCTGAAGCCGTTTAGTGAAGTTATTCGAAATCGTTGTCTCTCCTTCTAAAAGAAGGGAAAGGCAGACCACCAGATGTCACCCCACAAATCGCTCTCTCTCTTCAAAAGGAAAAGTTCTGAATCGCGATAAAACCAAAAGTTCCATAAAGCCCAATAGATTTCACTCCATATGCGTGTGCTTCGGCAGTCGAAAGACCAGTGAAGAACGAAAAATTTGGCTTAAAGTTTGCCTCTTCGGCTTTTCTGATATGCCTGTGACAGTAATCGCGCCAACGGCTGTGTTCATCCTCAACTCTGATTAATCCATTTGAACCAAGTCATGCGCTGACAACACAGCCGTCGGTGCGAGACCAGGTGTTTTCTTTTTAACGGTTTCCCCGATGTAAAGCTTGGGACATCTACGGCACGAGATGCAGTATACCACGTTCTCTGATTTGCAGGTGAAGTGACCCAACGACCGAAGTAATATTTCAAGCACCACCTGTTGTTGCATATCGACGCGATTGCAGCCTCAGAGATCTCCTGGTACACACCTCCGACGAGCGTCTAACAGACGAACCAGGAGCATTCGCATGTCAGCACCCATGCTGTTGCACCTGTAAGTACACTGTACTAACAGATGAGCACTTTGGTCCGCGTACATGTACATCGGACGTGGTGACCACGTCCGATGTAGACGTACGCGGACCAAAGTGCTCAACCACCGTCCGCGAGCACTTCACCTGCAAATAAGAGAACGTGGTATACTGCATCTCCTGCCGTAAATATCCCAAACTCTACATCAGGGAAACCGGACGCCGGTTCCCTTCGCGAACGATTCGGTGAACACCTACGGAAGCGTTGAAAAGAACACACTTGGTTTACCTGTGGCGGAGCATTTTAACTCTCCCGGGTACACTCTGTCAGACATTGAAGTAAAAGGAGTAAGGATGTGTTCTGGGTCCGCAGCACGACGGAAACAAATGAAATGGAAATCATTTTGAAGCTCGGCACAGGCTTAAACAATGTTTTTCATTGCATAGAAACCAGGCGCGCGCGTTCGGGCTTCCGCACGCGCTTAGGCCTTTTGAATTAAATTTAACACAGTCGCGCATACTATTCGTAACGGTTTAACACGGAGATAGGGCTATGCCTGAAACGTTTGTGTTTTGTAAGTACACAAAATGACACTTTTAGCGCCCCTTTTTTAGTCTTTTTTTTGTTTATATTACTATCTAAAAGTGTCACGCATCTTTTGGTATTTTTAACTTCCTTTCAGTCTATACATTTTTGGCCCCATTTAGGTCTAGAAGCTGAGAAAAGAAGAGATTTAGAACGGATGCGTTTGGAACAAGAGGAAGAAAAGAGTAAGGAGCTCAAGGGCCGATTTAAACCGTGCAATTTTTGTTTACGTCATCGCATGCGATATGCTTGCGACACAATTACAATCCCATTTACAGCAATGAGACCAAAGTGTGACCCCTTTTAATTAATTCAAATTCTCTCGTGCATTCATTATCCAATCAGAAGCCAAGGACAGCTTTCAGTTGACTTCTGATAGGATTAGCTCTCTAGGAAAGAATGCGAATAAAAAAGTGGTAAGTTCCTTGTAAAAGCAGACGACGCGTTCGTTGCCACAATAAAGCAAGTAGCTTTGGTTCGGACGAAGCCAGTAATTCGTGTCGTTGTCGCATGCGAAAGTCATGGCAATAATCATACCGTTTAATATGAGTTAAATTATTTCGGAAGAACAATTACAGTATGAATCCGAAAACTTTGAACACTAATCGAGCATTTAAATTTATCTTGAATATGTTCATTTCTGCAGAAAACCATCGAATGACAGCTCAAACTGCCGGAATAAACATATGGACAGGGATGTAGCCAATGGAGTATTTTTATGCGAAATAATTTGTCAACTACTTTTTTGACTCCTTTCAAAGTATAGCAAAAGTGTTCAAGGTTTTCGTATTCAAATCAGGCTCGTGCATCATTTACCTCTCTTAATTTTTTTTTTCAAACTTTTTTACGCTTAGGCCGCCCATAAATTTGAGATACAAAGGTACAGACTTCGCTATTTTGTTAGTTTGGTTGAACAATGTGTCTTTGTAACGGCAATATGAGTGGGTATAAACCAACCTTACAATTTGAACCTGTTCTACAGAGAACATTTTGTCTTTAGATTTTCATTATCTTTTGCCCGTAACGATCTTGGAATGATTTTAAATTAATAGTTAAAAAAATGTTCATGTAAACTTGTTTCTTCGAATGTTTCTTAGTATACACAATTTTTGTTTTAATAAAATATATATTTTTGGCCCTATTCAATTCTAGAAGCTATGGAAAGAAAAGAACACCGGATCCGTTTGGAACAAGAGAGTAAGGATTTTTGTTGACGTCATCGCATGCGATATGCTTGCGACACGATTACAATCCCATTTACAGCAATGAGACCAAAATTCACATTCTCTCGTGCATTCATTATCCAATCAGAAGCCAAGGACAGCTTTCAGTTGACTTCTGATAGGATTAACTCTGTACGAATAAAAAAAGTGGCAAGTTCCTTGTAAAAGCAAACAACGCGTTCGTTGCCACAATAAAGCAAGTAGCTTTGATTTGGACGAAGCCGGTAATTCGTGTCGCTGTCGCATGCGAAAGCCATGGACAATAATCATACCGTTTAATATGAGTTAAATAATTAAGGAAGAACAATTACAGTATGAATCCGAAAACTTTGAACACTAATCGAGCATTTAAATTTATCTTGAGTATGTTCATTTCTGCAAAAAAACCATCGAATGACAGCTCAAACTGCAGGAATAAACATATGGACAGGGATGTAGCCAATGGGGTATTTTTTTGACTCCTTTCAAAGTATAGCGAAAGTGTTCAAGGTTTTCGTATTTTAAATCAGGCCCGTGCATCATTTACCTCTGTTAATTTTTTATTCAAACATTTTCACGCTTAGGCCGCCCGTAAATTTGAGATACAAAGGCACAGACTTCCCTATTTTGTTAGTTTGGTTGAACAATGTGTCTTTGCAACGACAACATGAGTGGATATCACTGAACCAACCTTACAATTTGAGCCTGTTCTACACAGAACATTTTGTCTTTAGATTTTCATTATCCTTTGCCCGTAACGATCTTGAATTTTCTCGGGTAAACGGTTCTACGACCATTTTAACACAACATAGGACTGGGTTAAAAAAAAAAAAACTTTATAATACTTATACATGCAGAACAAGCATAAAGCCGAAGCTGATTGATGCATCGGCCCTTTCTCGACTCTTTGCGCGTGTCCACTGCCACGTAAGCATGCAGTAAAAATTTAACCCGCACGGCGCACGATTACAGTGTGCGGTTGCTTTAAACCTTATCAATAATTTCTCTGTTTCCATGCATGTACCATTTTAATAGTTAAAAAAATGTTCATGTGAACTTGTTTCATCGAATGTTTCTTAGTATACACAATTTTTGTTTAAATAAAATATATATTTTTGGCCCCATTCAGTTCTAGAAGCTAAGAAAAGAATGGATTTTGAACGGATCCGAGAAGCAGCAAAGGGTAAGGATTTTTGCTTACAGTACCTCATCGCATGCGATATGCTTCCGACACGATTGACGGGACTGTGTCAGCTGGTGATTTTACGCACTGGGGTTATTAGTTGGCGTTACACCTGTCAAAATTCTATTGTTCTGCGCCGTAATATGATAAGAAACAGGACGCGAGAGCACGTACAAGCTCTACGGGATATGATAATTACGATAACATGCCGATAAACATTTGCTGCTCTGGTCACATAAAATCAAACTCGAATAAGCGAATAAAACTAATGTAAGAAAATGTTATTTGTTTGCTTCAGTAAAGATGTTAGAAGCGAAGTCTTTTCCACAAATGTGTAGTGTTTGAGCTTAGCGTTTCGTTTTCAGCGAACGCAGACAACATACAGAACATACACAAACAAAATAAATCAAAGTTTAATTTTATAATTATATCGCTCTACAAAGAGGAAAAGAGATTCCAAACGCTGAAGATTGTAAAAAGTCATGTACCACTATTCCCATGTTCAAAATAGCAAATGCGACTCAAGAAGCATGTTTTCCATAAATTGTTCGATCATCGCGAATCACTGCGACGCCAAAATAAAGCAATATCCTTGGTATTAAATTCTTTGTTAAATAGGCTATAAAGAGCGAGCGAAAAAATAGTCTGCAATGTAAAACGAGCGGATATGTTTCGACCGACAAAGCTTACCATTAAAAGGCACTGATGTTACGTCGAACACAACACTGCGAAGTGTTGCGTCTCTCGCTGTGTTCGTTGAGGCATCACTTGCAAACGGCTGATCTTTTCTCCACAATTTAGGTATCTTTTCAGAGACCCACATAGCCAATGAACAGAATATGCTATCAAGCCAAATCACCTGATGGCTCCTTTCCAAAACCTTGAGTTTCGTGGCGTTGTTGTCGCAAAACATTTCAAGGCCGCTGCCACTTCAATGGCTGTCGTGCAAAGGCATAATGCATCCACGTAGTTGCGCACAAAAATTGCTCTAAAAGGGAAAAGCCTGAAAAATAACTAGGCAAAAAGGCTCGGTGAACGATGAGGAAAGTTCGACCATACATTTCCACAAAAACTTCACAAGGATGGCTGAGATATAACTCGATGGAAACAGAAAACGATTCTCCCGACGAACTTGAAATAGTTTACCCTACGCTTTCAAGAGAGCTCGCTCCGTCTCGCGCATGCACCACAGGTGACATAGTTCCTTTGAACCAAAAGTGTGACCTATTTGAATTAATTCACATTCTCTCGTGCATTCGTTATCCAATCAGAAGCCGAGGACAGCTTCCAGTTGGCTTCTGATAGGATTCACTCTGTACGAAAGAATGTGAATAAAAAAAGTGGTAAGTTCCTTGTAAAAGCAGACGACGCGTTCGTTGCCACAATAAGGCAAGTAGCTTTGATTCGGACGAAGCCAGTAATTCGTGTCGTTGTCGCATGCGAAAGTCATGGCAATAATCATACCGTTTAATATGAGTTAATTATTTAGGAAGAACAATTACAGTATGAATCCGAAAACTTTGAACACTAATCGAGCATTTAAATTTATCTTGAATATGTTCATTTCTGCAGAAAACCATCGAATGACAGCTCAAACTGCAGGAATAAACATATGGACAGGGATGTAGCCAATTGAGTATTTTTATGCGAATAATTTGTCAACTATTTTTTCTACTCTTTTCGAAGTATAACGAAAGTGTTCAAGGTTTTCGTATTCCTACTGTTAACAAGTTTTTACTAGACGTGAACAGTAAATAGTTAAACACTTAATAATAATTATACATGCAGAACAAGCATAAAGCCGAACTCCTAAATTGCTGCATCGGCCCTTTCTCGACTCTTTGTGCGTGCTCACTGCTACGTAAGCATGCTGTGAAAATTAAACCCGCACCGCGTACGAAAACAGTGTGCGGTTACTTTAAACCTTATCAAAAATTTCTCTGTTTCCATGCATGTACGATTTTAAATTAATAGTTAAAAAAATGTTCATGTAAACTTGTTTCTTCGAATGTTTCTTAGGGCCAATTCGCACTAGCGGACAAATTTTGTAACAATCGGTAGATTTCATCATTTATGTGTCACTTGTCACAGAAAACAAGTGCGAATACGGTTTTTGAGACCCAGAACTTGTCAAACAATTCAGGAAAACAAAGAAGCAGTTGTCTTATGATTGGTCCGCGTTGCACGCGCGATACATTTTGTCAAACAATCGCAAAAACAAGTGCGAACGACTTGTTGGACAAGTGCAAATTTTGTCAAAACGGACAAATCTTCAAAGGGGCCGATGTCCTGCCTCAAGGCAGGACAAGTCATGACAAGTCGCATTCCAACGCCCCTCGTAATGCCAGATAACAATACTTTGTTGATTGGCTATTGTGTTTGGTCTGGATTGTACTAAAAAAACAACACGCGAAATTTTTCCGCAATAGGCGGCAAAACATGTTTGTGTGCCGAGGTGAGGTCGTGGAAGGATGGCAATACCGGGGCTGGAACAAATGAATGCGGAGGGAACCAGTTTGTGCCGATAAATGGCGGGGAAAAGAAACAGTTTAATTGCCACATTTTCCCCGCAGGTCAGCACAAAAACATCATGACACGCGCACTTCAAATGCAAATCGTTTTAAAATTTTTCACCACGTGGACCTGCCTGATTATTTGATATTTGCACAAGACGACTGTGCCGAGAAATGTACCAGGATGCCAGAAGCACGTGCAGAGCTATTGTAATAATAATTACACCTTTTGTTTTCTTAAAAATGTCTCTGACTTGTCGCGACAATTTTGTTTTTGTCAAAAATGTTATGACATTTAAAACTTGTCCGCTAGTGCGAATCGGCCCTTAGTATACACAATTTTTCTTTTAATTCAATATATATTTTTGGCCCTATTCAGTTCTAGAAGCTATGGAAAGAGAAGAAAGGATCCGGCAGGAAGAGAGTAAGGATTTTTGTTGACGTCATCGCATGCGATATGCTTACGACACAATTACAATCCCATTTACAGCAATGAGACCAAAAGTGTGACCCCTTTTAATTAATTCACATTCTCTCGTGCATTCATATCCAATCAGAAGCCAAGGACAGCTTTCAGTTGACTTCTGATAGGATTAAATCTTACGAAAGAATATGAATAAAAAAAGTGGTAAGTTCCTTGTAAAAGCAGACAACGCGTTCGTTGCCACAATAAAGCAAGTAGCTTTGATTTGGACGAAGCCGGTAATTCGTGTCGTTGTCGCATGCGAAAGTCATGGACAATAATCACACCGTTTAATATGAGTTAAATTATTGAGGAAGAACAATTACAGTATGAATCCGAAAACTTTGAACACTAATCGAACATTTAAATTTATCTTGAATATGTTCATTTCTGCAGAAAACCATCGAATGACAGCTCAAACTGCAGGAATAAACAAATGGACAGGGATGTTGCCAATGGAGTATTTTTATGCGAATAATTTGTCAACTATTTTTTCTATTCCTTTCAAAGTATAACGAAAGTGTTCAGGGTTTTCGTATTCCCACTGTTAATAAGTTTTTCTTCCAAAGGATAGTTATATCATGGTTAACTTAACGTGATAGGCGTTTGGAAATTTTGCAATAATACCTAGAAATCACGCGCGTTTGACAGTTCATCCCAAGTAAATCTTGGACAACCACACGAGCATACGTTCATATATAATTCGATCTAAATTACAAAGAAACTGCGTTGGCGCATGTCTTACAAATATTTACAGTGCTACTTCTTCTTCTCACTTGGAACAATTCAATTCGCGAAAAACGGAACTTGGGAAAACGGACAAATGCGATCATGCTCGTCAAGCAAATCTGAATTACCTGCAAGACGGTACGAGTAAGCTGTCAATCAATATTGAAACCGTTGTCAGTGCCACAGCATCGTTATGTTACGTGGAAAAGAACATCTGGTTTGATTGAAATTGCAAAGCCGTTTTAATTAGTAGGTACTATTACACTGTATTATTCTGCATGGGATTATTTACACATTCTAATTCATTCGTTTGTAACCTTGTTTTCAGACTATCGATTTCAGGAGAAACCTCATGGATATTTTGGATGTCCAATGGGTTGGTATCTCGAAAATTAAAGATAGCCATGTTACACTCATGCAATGTAATATATATGCAAGAGCGACGGTTAGGAAAAACCGAGCCGTGAATATCGATTTCTTTCATTTATTGCTCATTAATAGCCTTTATAGGTAGATAAGAAACCTTACGTAGTTTGAAATGAAAAGTTACTCTGCTTTTCGTCTTTTTCTTCGAGGTGAGGCCATCCCCTTTTTTTTTTCCTCTGTTTACCGTCGTCCGACCGAACCAGATTTTCGCGTTTTCAAAAAAAGAAAAAAAAAATGAAGGCAATGACACATTATTTCAAACAAATGTCACTTTAATCCGAAACATAGGCAATTTTTTGCCATACAGTTTTGGTGGTTCATCCTTTTTACGCTGTTCTTGCTTGAGTTTAACCACGACGTCGATTTTTCCTTCCTCTATTGCCGTCATGTTGACTTTATAACCACGTCTTGTTGTTTCCAGGCTCCACGGATATTACGCTGAGATACCGGGCCTCCTAGTTCCTAGTTTCTTTTTTTTCTTTTCCGACCGACCGACCCAAAATCAGAAAACGCATTCGACAATAAACGAAAAAAAAAGGAGATGGCCTGAACTGAAATTAAAGTTTCGGCAAGTTTAAATGGCCTTCATCAGGATTGATTCAACGCGTAAAATTCAATACTTTTTGCTGTTTAACCCCACCATTCAGCACATCATTTCAGATACGCGGAATTAAAGTCATGGCAAAGCGGGAAAATACGGCTAAAAGACACGTCAGAAAAATTACATGAGTCCGATACATCATCGTCAATATATGAAGAAACCCGAAATTCCTTATTTTTCACGCTCCTTGCGTTCGCAAACAAAGCCGCAGGCATCCTCGGAGACCCAGGGACACTAACTGCCCCTGGGTCTCCGAGGATGAGCCGCAGGGAGAAGTTTGGACACTTTCTTTAAACCGAGAAATATTTTTTCTTCCCTAGAAGATAATTTCAAGGCTAAGCACGAAGACCCTTCATTTTATTTCAAAATTTAAGTTCCTATTAGATAAACAATTAAGAGGCACGTCTGTTAAACGCAACAAAAATCAACTTCGCGATTACATGACAACTGGGCCAGCCCGGGTAGCCGAGATCCCGGTATCGCGATGCCGGGATCCCGGCTAACCGGGCTGAAAATTTGTATGGGTAATCAGATGGTGACGAGTGAAATTATATTATTAGGAAATAATTTCACGCCCGTTTTGTCAAAATTCTAATAATTTCCCGAGCCTTCAGACGAGGGAAATTATTAGAATTTTGACAAAACGCAAGTGAAATTATTTCCTAATTTCACGAGTATGCCATTTGGTTACCTTTTAATATCATGGGTGACAAATTACGCTTACAGTCGTAGTTTCGTAACTTGTTTATTGTATCGTCATGAGCGAACCGGCTGGTAACGACGCCCGTGTAAAACGCTCAAAATTCCGCTCAATGCCATTCATGTTATCGCTAAATGTTTATAACACGACCAAACAAACTGGCCAAGGTGAAATTCAAGCGAAAATGTGCAGTTTAAGCTTTACGATCATCTTTTAGAAGCCTGTACGTCATCTTGCCACTGAGACATTGAAACGTTACCATGGCAATTTTATAATTTCACATGTGAAATTATAAATTAGCGCTGAAATTTCGCGCCAAAATTAAGGAGTAATTTGTCACCCATGATATTATCCATGTAATCGCGTTCACCGGGCCAGCTCGGTTAAACGGGCCAGCATTAAATTTCTCTTCCGAGCACAATATCCGACGTAAAAATCAATGTTCCTCCTTGTAGAGGTAAAGTAACCCATCCAGCTGCCTAAGTGCAAAAACTTAACCACCAAATTGCTGGAAAATGGTGATCAGGATTATTCGTGCGATGATCATTCGTGATAAGCCGGGCTGAAAGTCATTTCGGCAAACCGGGCCAGCCTGGCTAACCGGGCTCATGTAATGTCGGGCTGGAAGTCATCTCGGCAAACCGAGCCAGCCTGGGTAACCGGGCCAGCCCGGCTCATGTAATCAGGCCCTTAAAAAGGCCTTTGGGTTTCAGACTGATGTATAAAATCACTTTCGCGTCTTTACGTGCATCGTCTCGGAATGAATGCAACAAAACTAAATAAAATAATAAGAACTTTTAACGTAAAGTAAGGTAGAACTTCTGTGCTCATTCTCTTATTATTTCCTCAAGAAATTCCTCATGAGCCGCGGATTATAGCTGAGCCAGATCCAGCGTGGAGATCAGGCGCAACAACTTTACAAGGCCAAAGCTCTCAACAGTTTGTCACAGCGGAACCGTTAAAACTTGAACTATCAGCAAAGGTTGTTATCGTTGTTAGGCTAGTAGCAAGGTGAGTCTAAACTGAGCCTTGATAAAATTTAACATGGCTTTCTAGGACTTAAAAAAAATGAAAATCACGGAATGGCAGAGTGAATGGAAAAATTAAGAGGGGTCTAACAATTTGAGCTCAGTATAGAAACCCCTTTGTATCAGTCTTGTGGAATCTAGATGTTCACCAGTTATTTGTTAAAATATCGCCAAAAAGGGATCTGGGTGCTTCAATTTTTATATATATATAATTTTTAAGGTCGCACAAATTACGAAATCCCTTTCCCCCTCAGGCTACCTACCACGAAATCTGTCAAAATTAATTGACGTGTGAAGGTACAAACCTTTTCTTTACAAATCACAGGAATTAAAATTGCCAGGGATTTCTTTTTAGGATCTACCAGGACCATGCATGGAGTAGACAGCAGTGAGTGCAGTGAGCAGCAGCAGTAAGCTAGTTACCAAGGGGTGTTTAAAACCACTAAACCTTTAAGCCCTCTTTTCGCGCCTTGCAATAGCTGTAACCACCGTTTTCCGTTCAGTTGCATTAATCTTTTAATGTCCTTTCATTTCAGGTTTTATATTATTGGCTGAACTTCGAATTCCCAGCCTTGCTTTTATTCGAATAGACCACCAGTTCTAACAATTAGTTAGTTAGTTAGTTCTCTTCACGCCATGAGGCGCATAAGGCTGTAACTGTCTCTCGCCAACTAGCCCTGTCTTGCGCTGCGCCCCTGACTTCCGACCAGCTGGACCATCTTTCTTTTGCCACTGTCCTTCTCCATGTGGTTTTAGGTCGTCCCACTTTTCTCTTCCCTTCAGGTTGCCACTCCATTGCCACCATGCAGTCATCATTCCTCTCCTTTCTGAGCACGTGGCCAATCCAATTCCATCTTCTCCTTCGGATTTCATCGCTGATCTTCTTTACGCCTGTTATTTCTGAAATTGTGTCGTTTCGGATGCGTTGCGGCCACCAAATTCTTAGAATCCGTCTCAGGCACATGAACTGAAATCTATCCAGTTTCTTCTCCTCAGCAGCTGTTAGTTTCCATGCTTCGCACCCATACAAAAGAACTGGTCGTACTAAGGTCTTAAACAGTTTGATTTTTGTATTCCGACCAATGCTCCGTGTGTTCCAGATGTTCCTCAAGTTGAAAAATGCTCCTTGCGCCTTACTTAGACGTTTCTTGATGTCTTCCGTGCCACCACCCTCTTTTGTCACAGTCGCACCCAGATATACAAACTCTTCGACGTCTTCTACTTCCTCTCTTCCAATCATTACTTTGTCTTCTCTTCGTGAATTCATTCTCATAACTTTGCATTTTTGAGCATTCAGTTTCAGTCCCACTCTTCCTGCGTTATCTACCAGTCGGTTGGTCTTGTTCTGTACGTGTTCGTATTTTGATGAAATTAGGACTATATCGTCAGCAAAGTCGAGGTCTTCAAGTGTACTTGTGAAATTCCATCTGATGCCATTTCTATGGTTTTCTGTTGTTCTGCGCATTGTCCAGTCAACAGTAAGCAGGAACAGGAAGCCTGACATGACGCATCCTTGTTTAACGCCAGTGGTGATCTTAAACCATCTTGTTTGCTCTCCCTCGTCCAGTACAGAACACTCAAAGTCGTCATACATGATCTTCACCATTGTTATCAGCTTGTCAGGGATGCCATAGGCTTTCATGATTCTCCACAGTCCTTCGCGGTGTACAGAGTCGAAAGCTTTTTCGAAGTCGACAAAGTGTGCATAGAATGTTGCCTGCCACTCATTGACCTGTTCTATGATGTTACGGAGGATGAATATTTGATCGACTGTGCTCTTATTCTTTCGAAATCCAGCTTGTTCTTTTCTGAGTACATGATCTACTCCGTTTTGTATTCTCTCAATGATGACTTTCCCCATTACTTTGCTTGCAACAGGTAACAATGTCACACCACGCCAATTCTTGCACTCATGCCAAATTCTATTGAAGAGTCTTGTCAACTCCTTTACTGCCACGTCACTATCTGCTTTGTACAACTCTGCTGGGATGCCGTCGGTTCCAGGTGTTCTTCCACTCTTTGTCTTCCTCAGTGCCTGCTTCACTTCTGCTTCCTTTATCTCTGTTGTGTCCATCTCGCTGATTTCGGTTCTAACAATTAACAGGAAATTATTTCTTTATTTTCAGAGAGGATGAGAGAGACCTCCGTTTTCCCACGGGCGACTTCACCCCGCTCTCTACCGCATACGCGAGGCCCGTTCCAGACTAAAGTTCAATACCATCGTGTGATGTCAATTACTGTGTCATAACAAGAAATAACTTAATGTAGAAATACAATAATTGTGCAATTTATATTTGTAGTAAACTGTTAAATGTTTGGTAGTCTGGCCTAAAGCCTTCTAATGTTTCGTTTACGACTAACAATGACCACTCAGGATTGTTAGGTAATAACACCATGAAACTTATACTATACAAACATAGCAATAACGAAGTTCAGTTGATTGACGTATTCAGTTAAAAAAAAAGCCTGCCCATGATTGAAGTGTTTCAGGGTACCGTTTGAATTATTTCATAATACTCTATCCTGCAGGATCAGTGATGTGGTCACACTAGTATCTTTGGCTACATTGCAGAACTGATCACTGTCAAACCTTTGTCTTGCTACCACTTAAAGTGCTACTGCGATCAAATTTTCACCCCTTGCAATTTTAGGCGTATCATAAAGAATTTCTGAGAAAGATTTAAAATGCCGTTTTCCGTTTTCAAATATCTGAATTTATAGTTCCGGAGATATTTAAGCTTTATACCTGTGTAAAACATGCAAATTAGTGGACCGATGACGTCATCTATTCAACTCAATTTTAAGTCATGTGCAAAAATAGAGTTATCTTAGTCAATTTTCCGCAGAGACCAATGAAACTTGGCACATGTGACACACATACAGTAACAATAAAATTCTATTACCATGGCAACTCACTCTTTTCCAGTCCCACAAATCTTTTTTCAATATTTTAGTAATTTTCACCTCGGAAAAATGAAAACAAGGCCAAGACATCTGCCAAACCCATTTATATGTTTGCCAGAACTTGCTTATAACGCATCATTGGCCAATATCATGCAGTGCCAGAATTGGCCAGAAAAGCTTTTAACATCGGGGGGTCTGGAACCCAACAAAGTATTACTACAAAGAATCAATCATTTCTGATACAAATTGGTTGAGATATCTTTTTCTTTATATTTGATCAAAATTTGGTTAAGTCTATGACGTCATCATTTTGCTAATTTGGAAAAGAAAAGCAGGAGTTTCTGATCTTTCCATACTTTTCAGCAACGTTTTAGCTGGCAGTAAGCTTTTAAATAATCGTTGTTGTAACAGCTCCCAAACATTCACATGCATAATATTTTGAAGCAAAAATTCAACAGTCAACTGTGCAGCAATTTCTACCCACCCGATTCCGTTGAAACTTGCTCACATTAAAACTTGGATAATTTGAACTAGTTGACATTAATTAGAAAAAAATCTATCGTCGCGTTTGGAAAATATTCGCGTTTTTTCCATTAATATACTTTTTCAAAAGCGCTAATATCTTGTGATCGTTCGCCTTGTTTGCCCTACAATTTTAAGCTTTATAAAATTTGAACCGTTGATTTGTTATTTCGATTGCCAAAAATCAGAAAAATCGTTTAACGTTTACATGCCCAAAACTCGGTTTAGAAAAGAGCACCTCCGTTCCCAATAAATAGCCGCGGGCCACCTTAATTTATTTGTTAGCGTTAAGTAATAATTAATTTAAATTTGAGATAATTTTAATTTGTATTGGTATGCGCGGGTGAGCATTTCCGTATGGAACCCGCGCAATACGAATTCAATTAATTAATTTAATTTAACTCAGCTCCTCATGACGCCACAGCAATGACCGAAGTTATTTAGCAAGCCAGCGTGTAGTAGTTTGATGAGTAAAAGAGAGAGAGAGTTGAGTGAAGATGCGCTATATCTGGATGAGTATTAGACTGCAAAACAGTCGTTTTTTCTTTAAAATCGTTAACATGGAGTATCGAAGGGGCGAAGCGGAGATTGTGCGCGAAGCGCTGATCGTCACTTAAATCACCCCAGTCTCACTCTCCGTTTGGACAGTCGCGTTAGCAGTGAACATTTTGTTTGCCCTTTTAGGACAAATAAACACCAGTTGCTCTTCCTTGCAATAACGTTTTCTTTTCAAAAGTTGTGCGCTTATACAGTCCATGCATTACTAATCGTGTCTAAATAATTATGACTAGTTCAATTCACCATTTACCTTAAGTCAGTTTTATAATTGTTATAGAACTTTTGTAACTTGAAATTACGGGCAACGTCTACTACTAAAGCATTCAAGTCACTAAGGGTTTACAATACAACGGAGTAAAATTGACTCAGTATTTCAAGCACCTTTTTGCCAATCCTTTTTTGGTGAGCTAGATTCAGAATTAGTAAAAAACCTGAAGAAAATAATGTTATTAATAAATATGCCCACCCTTGTAGTAGCGAACATGTTCGTTTAACCCTTTCACTGCTGAATGTCCCCCCAAAAACGCGTTTTTTTTTTTAACCGTTTAACCAAATTTTTGTTACGATGCTAATTTTTTCCAAAATTTGCTATAAAAGCACTTTTTTACATCGCAGCAACATTTTGATAGAGATTCCGTGTAACAATGTACAATTTTTCACTTTGGTGCATGCGCAGAAGCCAGAATTTGGACTTTTTTTGCCGAAACCGTTCCAAATTTCCTCTTGCTCCTTTTCTTTTTTTTTTTCCTGCTTTCTTATCCTCGTTCCTTTCTACTCTTCACATCCTTCTTTCTGGCAGGAAAAGTTTGGACAAAATCATCGGTAAACCCTGAAAAGGGAACGTTGATCAATTACAGGTGTGTTGGCCTGCTTATGCACCGATTTTGCACCAAAAACGCAACGTGTTATTTTCGATTAGCTCTGTCAGAATGTAGTCGATATACAAAATGCATGGTCCTATGGAAAGATCAATCCATGCTGTGTCAGTTGCTTATCTGAGAAGTTGATTGACGTGTTAACGGATGACGTCACAAGTGGTTCAATGACCACTCCTCCAAATGTCGACAAAAGTCGACTTTGGCACTGAAAGGGTTAAATTGTCACGCATTCTTATCCAAATCTGCTTATACTGCTGCTCATACTTCGTGCAAACTAGTCGTAGTCTCAAAGAGACATTTGATTTCGTACTACTCTCGGTTTCAGCCATCTACAATACCTTGGGAATCCCAATTTCCGCCATGTTCATTTTCTCGCCTCTCGTACACCTCCCGCTCCCATCGTCAGGTGTCCCCTCGTTCTCTCGCTCCAATAGTTAGTTGACACTGAGAATTTTAGCTGTGGTGTTCGTAACCAGCGAAATGTCGTGCAAGTTTGCCATGTTTTTACTACTGTGTTTTCTTTCGTTTTTGACAACAGTGGTGTACATAAGTTAAAAAAAAAACACAACAAATTAAGAATACATGTTAGAAAAATGCTGTATTCTTCCAGCAACAGGCAGGAGTTGTAGTTTCCATCGGCGGTTATCGCCGTGCCTCAAGACTCCAGTCTTTCGAATGCACTTACTAAAGATAAAGTAGTCTGTGAAAAATAATCAACTGCTGAATAATACTCTTTCTAACTAAGGTTTTTGCCTGCCCCCCCCCCCCCCCCCCCCCGCCCCCAAAAGAAAAAAAAAAAAAAAAAAAAAAAACGTGAAAACCATAAATATTTATCTTTATTCTAAAAGATTATTTCGTGAAGCTGAAATTCCTCTCATGTTGGCTGACAGGGTGATCCAGATAAAAATCTAACCAACATGGTCATCTAAGATTACAGAGCTTGCATGGTTTTCAGTCACTACAAGTACATGTTAAATAGAAAGTTGTGAATCTAAGGAAAATTTACTTCCATCGCGATCGTTAAGAACTATTTTCGAAGTGAATCTGTGCTTTAAAAATCTAGTCAATAAATAACATTCACGGAACAGCTATAAACTCTATAACAACTCATTTTACATATAATACAAATAGTGCTAGGAAAAGGACTGTCGTTCAATTCTTGCGTGACGCTGCAGTCAAGGACAGCGTTACAGTAACGCAATTGCTAGCTACAAATATGGCCTACAAAAGGTCTTAGTTGACTGCCATTACAGGAGTCTTTAAAAAGATTTTTACAGATTGAGACAGTTTTTCACTTGATGTCACACAACAAGGCGACACCGCGCAGAATCCAATGATCTGGATTCTGATTGGTTTTCAAGTCCACGCTCGCGATGTACGTCAGATCAGTTCTTCTTGGTTTCTTGTATATCGGGCACTGGTACATCCGGGCATCGCGCCCGGCGGTCGTGTTAATCGCGTAGATGTGAATGACAGGCATGGAGGTAAACAGAACCTTTTGAGTGGGTTCCACAAGTTTGCAGCCTCTGCGGTCCCACCCGGCACCATCAAGATACAGACCGTGTACGTAGACCCCTTCTGCTGGGGGCTGAGTGATGTCATCTTTAAAGAACCGTGTGACGTCATTATGCAGTACAACACAGTCTAGGGCCCATCCCTTGTGTGCACGCGTCACTTCCTGTAAAATAAGAACAACAGTTCGTGAGCAATTCGCTTATTTTAAATTGTCGTTTTCTTTTCTCCACCTCGATTATTATAAGACACTTTATTCGGCAACAATTTACATACGATATTGTCTAACGACCTTTGCAGTAGAGGGGGGGGGGGAGGGTAATTTAAAGAAGATTGTAATCCATTCAGATTGACTTTTAGACCACTCTTCAGTTTGTTTCGTTTTTCGGGCTGTTTGCAAGTGAAACCTCGGCGAGAGTTAGGTCCACTCCAGTGATTTCATCCCGCAAGTCTACCTGAGGGGGCACTTCATGTTTCCATCTGAATCGCAGAGATGGCGTCCATCTTGGATTGGATGAAGAGACTACGCATGCGCAACCCTATCAGTCTGCAAGAAGACTGATTTTATATCATAGCGAGTGGTTGTTCATCGTTTGCATGATACCGGTGCCAGTTGTAGTACCGGAAACGACAATCTCGACCATCTACAGCGACCGGGGTGAACTCGTACCGGTATAACTCTTTCTGGTCTGGCATTTCGTGCTGGTATCATGTGAACGAAGAGCTACAAGATGGCGTTGAGATACACTCGTACCAATATGAAATTCAACCCCGTATCAAATGAACACACCCTCACTACATACTGTTGCTGGAAGGAAACAAGACGGAAATCAAAGTGATGCGATCGTTACCTGTCTCATGGCGGTAAGGAATCCTTGAGGGTTAAAGAACCCTGTCATCCAAAAAACATTCGGTCTTCCTTCAAAACACCAGTTTCTAAACTGACCGTTTCTTTCCAGTAGTTCGGTGTACCAAAATCCCAGCGTGGAGGATTCCCATGAGATCTGGAGTGAAAAAGCGCAACTCAATCAAACTGCAAAATGTGTCACTGTTGAGAAGTGAGCTTTCAGTACTTCTCGTTAATAATAAGAGCAGCTTGTTTCAAAGCAATGAAATCCCGAGAGAATCTTATTCGACAATAAAATTTGTCTGTTAGTGACTTCTACCCTCGACTTCTTGAAATTTATTAAAAACTGCAAGCTTTTTATAATTTTTACTTTCCGATCAATAGCTGGAATGTTAGCAGTGAACATTTTGTTTGGGGTTTTAGGACAGAAATAAAGACCAGTTGCTCTTCCTTGCAATAACTTTTGCTTTTCAAAAGTTGTGCGCTTATATTTCTTATTGTGTCTTGATAATTATGACTAGTTCAATTAACCATTTACCTTTATTCAGTTTTAAAATTGTTATAGAACTGTTGTAACTTGAAATTATGTGCTACTTCTCCTACTACAACATTACACCTTTCGAGCAATTGCAATTTCCCCTTTCCTGTTTGTCTAAATACCTTTTTCCAATGAGTGGGAATCCTGGCATCGTACATGCAGTCAAGCGAATCTCTTAGAGTCTGACAAAAAAGGGCAGAACAACATATGAATACTGGACGAAAATAGAATGAAATGCTACCTTTATTCTCGACTTTAACCAAGCGATTATGTATGAAACGAAAAGTTAACTGCCTTCATTGAGTCCAAGATTGAACAATTTCTAATTTCTCTCTAGCACAGACAACAAGAAAGTATGATTCGACAAGTTTTCTGAAATCATTGAAATCCAAGATTGAAAAACTTCATTTTTCTCTCGCACAAACGGGGAGTAAGAATTTGAAGATTATCGATAAGGAAATATTGTTTTGATTCACCACTAAAATTCTGAGATCAGGCATGCGTGGAACTCGGTGACGAAATTTTAATCTTGGGGCAGAAAATGATATTAGACTGAAGTATGCATACCTCGCTCATTATGATGGTGCCATCAATGGCAAGTTTGAGATCTGTCAGTGTTTGCCGGACAGCGGTTATCACCCTCTGCATGCGGTCGATCTCTTGCCGTAAGAAAATATTCATCGGAGAAAGAGCTCCCATTTTCTGTAATCTTGCCTTTACCTGAAAGCGATAGATACGAACGGTTAATTTGGAAATATAATCGTAGAAGCATCTAAAGTGAATTTGCACATGCAGATTCTACGTACCTTTTACTGCCTCACGACGTAATGCCATGCGAGAAAGTGAGCTTTCTTTAATATCTCATCCAGTAGTCAAAATCACCAGTGACATAAAAATTGACTATTCGTTCGACACTGTATTACAGATAATTTAGCAAGTCCGCTCTAGTAAAACGAGTGATCGATAAAGCTTTTTTGCCCTTTTTTTACGGACATGACACAAAGAACATGCACTGCCAAGTTAAAAAAAATACTTTACTATAACTGTTGACTTTCAAATTACCAGCAATATGCGTTTGACCTTGTACTAAAACAAAAACAAATTATGCACCCTCTAAGAAGCCATAGACAGTGCCAACAATTTACAGAAAAAATTCTCTAATACTTTAGAGGAAACCCTAATAAAGTGAACAATCTTTGTTCTATCCTTCACGTGGCTGCTATTTTTTCTGACAATTTCACGTTAATTGCACTAACTTTTACGAACTCCATAACTTCACTTATTCAGCAAGTGATAAGGACCAGCGGTCTTTCAGCTTACCTCATGCGCAATGTAGTTCTCTGGGAGCTTGTCAAGCATGTCATCAGCCAACCGCTGGACAACAGACTCGCGGGTTTCTCCTCCGCCACCCGAGCTGTCCTTTGGTTGAATGCTCAGAATGGTGTCCAGGCAAGACTTGGCCAGGTTACTCTGGTAACTGGAAGCAGACACAAATAGGTCAATAATAATATTAACCGCAAAGTAACGTGTCCGTCGTACCCGCTCTCCGATCTGAAGGTCGCTAATAACACTGGCCATTTAACTTACTGAATACATTTCATCTGTCTTTAGATAACGGTTTTGTCGTTATTAGAAATCTACCAGACTAAAATCAAGACAACTTTTTCAAGACCGGTTGAGCGAACGAAAGTCTATGAATTTAAACTCAGGAATCACTACAAATTCTGTCAACTCCTAAATTCTCCATTTGAAAGTTCACACAAAAAAAATACAACAACACGACATTAGCAAATGAAAACTGAAAACCACATAAACGACAAGTCAAAAGTTCTTCTGAAAGTACTCACGTGATGTCCGCGTTAGGATGCAGGCCAAACACCTCAGGGGAGTCCACTAGGGGAAGTGTGTCGATATAGTCCATGTACTGTTGAACGGAAGTACACTTTGGTATGGTGTAACCTTTGTAGAAATTGAAACTCTGCTGGAACATGGACTCGCTAAACCACACCTGCAAAGATCAGTACGAACGATCAACGAGTGCCACAGAATCTTGTACAAACAAATTTGAAACCTCGTTTTTTGAACCTCTCGAACTTTGATTCACTAAAGTCAAACACTGCAATTTTACCGTCGATTTCTCAAACCAATTTACATTGCAGCTTCGCGAAATTCAAATGTTTATCTGGATTCTCAAATGGGATTCGGTATATATGAAAGTGGAAGCGTCAATGTTAACATCGCAAATCTAGAAGTACTAACCTTGGCAAACGTGTTGAGCAGTCGTTTATCGAAGTCATCCGTGACTCTTCCTCCATACTGCACCTCACCCAGCATGTATCGCACCGTGTTCCACGACACGCCCTTTTTGATATCCATGTCATCCAGATGGTTTTGAACAAATTGCACGCTGGCTGTGAAGTCCGCTTGATTGAACTCGTAAGGAATATTCCAACCTAGTGGACCATACTTTCGACGCTCCTGAGGAAAATAAAAGGGTAAAGTGAGAGTCAAACAGTTTTATCGTTTCATTGAATCAAAGTTACAGTTTCTGGCTGAAAGAAATGTGGTTTTAGCTCCGCGTGCCCTTGATTATCCAACTCTTTCCAGCAACGTGGTGCGAAACTGTCAACAATAACACTAAATCGGCTTAAAAGAAATCCTTTTGTGAAGCGACATTTCAAAGATCGCAACTCAGTCTTTCCTATCCAGTTTTGCCTTCGAGTATCAACGGGCACAAATAAGGAAATTGCTTTGGTAAAGAAAAAAACCGTTGCGATGGAAACGGCAAAACTGAATGACATGATCAAAATACGTTAGAAGAAAAAATTGAAGAAAACAAAATCATATCATGGTGCCGGGGAAGTAATTGTAAATAGCTCCAATTTACAACTTCATGTGTAATAATTGACGTGAAAACTCCTCCTCACCTGAACAGTGGAATGGAGAAAAGCAACAGCGTACAGCATGGGTTTCCATTGAGGAAGGTTGCTGATGTCCAGCTGGTCTTGATTAATGCCTGCAAACACCACCACAAGTAAGAGATTTTAATACACGATCTAGAGTTGAGAAAGAACGCAAAAAGACGTCTCGGATCGAGTCCAATTCAACTTACCATTGTAGGTACGTTTGAGACCAGCTCTTAGTCCCTGGGGAGGTTCATTGGTGAATTTGATTGACATCTGTCAAACAAAGTTTAAACAACAAAGCGTCACGTCAAGAACAGTATTACAAATCAATTAAAATCGTAGCATGAAAAGTTGTAGTGAACACCGCTAGTTTGGATTAAATTAAACTTGATAGGAATTTCTACCCCCTTTTCATATCTCCCCTTTGTTATTGCGAGAAACGAGACACGATTCTCAAAAGGCGTGGCGTCTCTCGAGAAAGGAGACGCAACCCATGGCAACGTCCTTTTGACCGATAGTAGGTTTGCAAACACATAAAGAAAGCAACACAACATTTTCAAGTGCATTTAAGGGATATTGAGCTGTTACAAACCTGCAAGAGGCCAATAGGGAAGTGATTATGCTCCTCTGTAGTCATCCACAACCTGAACGAGTCATGAACTTGTTCAGCGTCTACCACCGTGTCCATCAGCTCATCCATAAACTCCAAACCAAGGTGGCAGTTCTGAAGAAGCGCCCATCCGCCCTGGAACGAGAGACAAGATAATTCAATGTACACATTCTCCTTACACGTCTCTGTAATTTTCTAAGTTGGGAGACCTCGGTTATGTATTGACACAAGTTCGAGTGGCGTTTGATTTCTTTCCTTGTGTTGAAATCTTTTACGGGAATAACTGAAGACCGCGATCACTTCATAGCCCGAAAAAGTTACACATCAAAAGTAGCAAAACTTGCGGTATTATTTCTGCATCCTTCGGGTGAAAACTGCTACTTTATGTATTGTTGAATATGCTTCGCATTCATTATAAACAAAATTCTGGAGTTGCGAGTAACTTGTTTTAAACATGGCTATGCAAATTTAAGCGATTCAACAACAACAACAGTAACAACTAAAACAGACAGAGACGTGCCGAGATGTACCTCTACTCTACAAAGCATCTTTATAGTCACGTGACCAACCCAGACCGCTCACCACTTTTAGTGGACGAACGAGTGATTCAGTGGAAATAATATTTTTTCTTAGATAGGTATCGAACTTATATGAACGAAAGCAACAAAATAATACTCACTGTTTGCATGAATTGTCCAACAAGCTTTCTAGCATGAATCTCCTGCCCTTGGCCCATGGAAATAGCCCGGCAATCTGCAATTGAAAATAAATAAACAAACAATAATAAACAAAAAAAATACGAAAAAGGTTAGCCAAAAAGGTACAGAAAAATTCATGCAAAATGTAAATACTGCTGCGATCACAACGTTCTTACCAAACTTGTGTCTTTTAGCCAGATTTTCAATGAGACTTGTAGGATCTGAGCCCATGGACAGGAAGTTGATCAGCGGTGTCTTGTTGTCACTCTCTTCCCAGGTCTTCTCCAAATCAAGGATCACGTTCTCGGCGTAGTTGGATCCCATGGACTCAGCGATGTATTTTCGCGCCTGCGCCATCGTTCGGTCTGGGCACCAAGACCTGGCAATGGCGAATGACATATTAATAATAGCAAGTCTTCTTTAAATGAAACTCGCTGCAGAAAGCAGAAGTCGGTTCTGTCTTTCTCAGCAATTAGAGCAACTTGTGGCATCGCATCACGCAACACTCATTTTGTCTAGGAATATCGTACCAGAACTACTGCCAGCCGATAACGAAACTAATGCCACAAAACATATCCTCCCCTCCCAGAGTGTGGCCAATAGAAAACGACACCTAACCTGATTAGCAGGAGTTTCCTAAACGTGTCCAACGAGTTTGCATAGCCATCAGGAATGTCGGCCTCCTCAGGGGCGTCCTTATCAAACCAGTTTTTCCACTGTTTCTCGTTACGAGCGATCTATAAATTGAAATTTAGGTCAATGGTAAATGTTAAATCATATTAAAATAAAAGTGATTTAATGTATCCTCGAGACACTACTCATCATAGCTTCTTAAAATCAATTCACGGAAACAAAAATAATTATCGCGGAGAACAGTTCGACACGAAGAGACACGAAAAAGGCCGCTTGTCACGAAGTGTTTTGCATATTGTATCAAGCCGTTCTTCACGAAGTGCATAAAATTTCTAAGGGTATTGTCCAGCTTTGGGATACATGCTCACACTTGGCACTGATGTCTTCGGAGACTTAATGGACTACCTTGACAGAACATTACCAGAATGGAAGTGACGTAACCTATATTTGAGCGTTACCTGATTAAGGACGTCCGAGAACTGCGGCAGTTTACTGAGCTCAACAAGGTTGAGCCAGGTCATGTCTGTGATCCATCTGCAAGGCTTCGGCTGCACAGCCTTCAAGTCAAGGGACGCTCCTCCTTTGATGAGCGTCATAAACTCGCTATGTTTCACCTGATACAGAGCATAATTAGATCCGGTTGTTAAACCATTCATACATTTGAACTGTTAGTTAATTCTAGGTGTTTTTCTTGGGATACTCAGAAAACCATTTTTTATTCATAGTATACCGCAAAATTCCGGTTGTAAGCCCTGGGCTTATAAGATCTTCGCAAGGTGTTTTGGGTGGGCTTATAAAAGGAGGAGCCTAGAAGTTAAATAAACTGCACTTCAATTTCAATAGAGAAGCACTGAATCGGTGTCTTTCAAAAACTTTCTAAAAGTTATCAACAAAACTTGAAAATCAGCCCATGAAAAGCCAGGAGTACTTACCTTCTTATTCTGCAGATCAATCTTGAGAGCGAGAAGAAGCGTGAACAAGAACTTATGATTCTCATACAGGCCTCGGCACGAGTACTTCCACACTTCGTACGTCAAGTAATCTATAATGTTGTGTATCCTCTTGGATGTGATTGGAGATGGTTGCGACCTTGAAGAGAAAATGAAACAGTTTTAAGTTCTTACCCACGCATCATTTATGTGAATTTAAGTGTCCCTTCTTGAAATATTAATTCTCCTTTCTAAGTACCGTATATTTCGTTGATGCTAGTAGTGAGTATTTGTTTTTGTTATCTCATCTCCTGTTTTGCTTGACAAAGTACGTAGAAATTGGATATTGATGCTCTTGGGAATTTAAATTTGTCACTATTTCAACGACCCAAAGAATCGTATTTAGAATTGACTACCAAGCATTCTCGCAACAGGCCCTTACCTTGCCATAGCGTTGTCGAACAGTCCCAGGAACTGTTTGAGAGAGGTCTGGTACATACAGTTTACCATGCTCATTTCAACGATCAAGAAATACAGGATGCTGCCACGGGTGGCCACTGAAGAAACGAAATAAACAGATTATGTTTATTTACTCTTGATCACGGAAAACATAATATCAACGAAAATATCGTAAGAAATAGGAACCTCACATCGTTTGGTGACTACAAGATTTCAAGAAGTCGGCAAATGAAACTTATGCCTGATGTAAATTTGTTTTGCGTGTAATATTGACAAAACTGGTGTAAATGATTTGTTGATAGACGCAATTAAAAAAAAACTCTAAAGCCCGATAAGCCACTCAGCAAGATATACCAACTACACCAAGATATTAACACATTGCTTGGTAATGGACAATTGTTCCGTGGCCTTACCTGGTCTAAACTCTTCCCTTGCGCCGTTGATCTTGATTTCAGTGTCAGCAGCTACGACCAATTTTTGACTGACTTCTTCAGCAGTAGCTTTAGTTGTGCTGAGCACCTCGATCAGTGATTCATCGTCAACAAGAGAACCCTGACATAAAATTGCACCAAGTTGTTTATGCAATGTATGTTATAAAGTACATTTTTCGGTCAGAACCAGTCTCTAATTAACAAATTAGACCAGCAGTTCTCCATTTTTTGAAAGATTTTTCTATTTGAAGCACGGTTAAAATTGCCATTTCTGATCGGGTAACAAAGATTTGCCCAAAACGACGACACTGTTACTGAAGAAACTGCATGGGCAAAAACGAATTGGAAATCTCAGAAGTAACGAAAACAAACGTTATAGTTGTTATCGAAAAAAGCTTTAATTTTACCCGATGAGTTAACAAGCAACCAGTGAATGAAAGGAAACCACAAACATGTTAAATTGTGTAAACTAGATGTGATATATGTGGAGTGGCATACCTGAGTGCTCGTGAGCCTGTAGAGTAAATTATCTTCCAGTTCTTTCATCTTTCGTTTGTTAGAAGCCACATCTTCCATGAGCTTCGTTCGCTCAGCTTCCAACTCCTAAAACAACAACAAGAGATTCACAATTGACTTTTTATGCCATTTAACCTCATTTCATTTTACAGGCCCATCCTCCGTGTAAGAACCTCCTGGTGAAACTCAACAGTGACGTAAAACAAAGAACTACCAAGGCAACAAAGGACTTCGAAAGAATATAGAGCAGGAAACAATCAACTCCATAAGAAAGAGAAAATCCGTAAGTTCTTACAACGAGGTAAACCCATTTTACAGCACGTTTAACAGTTCTAAGCAAGTTTCGTTTTGGTAAATCCATTGTTTCTACGTGACATTCACAATACAGAAGATAACGTTCAGATTTTGCCTTCAGTAAAATACTGAACCAGGTTCCAGAAGTCTGTAACGAAAAAAAATCTGACACAACTGGAGTGAGAAATACGTCCTTTAAAACACGAAAAGGTAACTCACCGCTTTTTCAGTCAGAATAACACGACCAAGTAGCTGATCTTCCAAACCTTTCATAGTCACCGTGAAGTCAATAATGGAAGTACGAGCACTGATCTGTTAATAAAACAA
The DNA here is from genome assembly GCA_963693305.1 of Meandrina meandrites. Classification (NCBI taxonomy): domain Eukaryota; kingdom Metazoa; phylum Cnidaria; class Anthozoa; order Scleractinia; family Meandrinidae; genus Meandrina; species Meandrina meandrites. Next base: position 26,615,061 of record OY855903.1, read on the forward strand.
AACAGAAAATAATTACATGACAGCAAGACATTGTAAGCTGACAGGCCAAATCTTTACAGCAAAAATGTCTTGGAAGGGCTTCTTTTTTGGGGGGAGGGGGGGTTGTACAAGTTAAATCAACCCCCGATTTTGCAACCTATGTTTTCATGTTTCTGAAAAAGCTGAGCTTCATACTCTAAGATGATTTTTTTCTTTTATCTGCATGTGACATGAAAATGCCTCGGTCGTTCGAATGCTGGTGTTCCGTTCGTCTGCAGTACTAACGATCTTACAGTAGCTTGAAGCAGCTTAAAACAGTTTGCTTAGTTTCAAACAGTTTGAAACATTTAAAACATACAAGAGAACGAATGGAACCAAAACAAACACATGTATAACAATTTATATGATGGACAGCTGTCACTCACCTCGGGCGTGTACGCGGGGTTCGAGAGCTTCGTCGTGATGTATAACATGAAGCCCTTCATGACATCAATCTCTTTGTCTCCAACTTTAACTTTGAGAGTGCTTCCGGTTTTGATGAAATTCTTCTCCAGCACGTTGTCGAGAGCTGGGTCCAATTCTTCGCCCACGTCCTCGATCAGCAGCGGTCTTCCTAAAGAAAGGCCGTCTTCGAGATGGTTCCGGAAATACTTGTGGTTCAGTGACGTTATCTGTATAAAATAAATTATAAATAATTAACACAAATCATTATTTTTTCAAACTTCTGTTCCAGGTTACAGTGAAGAAACTAGATAGTCTAGATATACGATGCGCAATTCATAAAGTTGAATGCGCCTGACGAACTGACACTTATCACCCATCTATTTGTCTGTGCTGACAAAACAGCCGAAATTTTGAGGAAAATCATTTTGATTTCGTTGGCATTCTAAAGAATTGCAGTAACAACAACATCCCTTTATTTGAATTTCAGGCCATTGCTAGTCAGGTTTTCTCGTCTCCATTAGTTTGTTAGAGGATGAAAAACTACGTTATGGCAGAAACCCATAAGGGTTGAAACGTGTAACTCCCTATGATTCGCATTGTACAAAGCGTTTGAACATTCGTTTCCATTAAGTACCATATTTGGAAAACCACGAGAAAAAAATCAACCAATCAAAATTGCAATATTTGGATTAAAATTCACAGCGCGCGCTAGCTCGCGCTAAAGGCGTAATCTTGTTTTTAAACTTTGGTTAAATAGAGTTAAATTTGGTTAAATTCCTGTTTCATCGTCATTTAATGGTCCGGAGATCTTCACTTGGATACTGTTGATGAATTTCTTTAGTTTCTGTGAGTAATTCACGGCGTTTAGGTCGGAATTCAAGTGACTTACCGCAAAAGCGAAAATTTTCTTGCGTGTGTCGTTACGTGTGTAAATCATTCGCGTACAAGCTCCTTGTGTTTCCATATATGGTACTTGGCAAACTGAATGTTCGAACGCTGTGAACGCGAGTTAAATTTAGTAGGCACTTCGCGAAGCTGATTTGTTCTCCCATTTTTATCTATTCGCTAATCAAAACAGGTTTGCGCACGCGTTTTCTTTTAGTTTGGCATAAAAAGGACTGCAATGCTTAAGTATTTACTAAAACGATAAAACAATTAAGACCATTCGCCCTTGATTTGTCTATACTGAAATTCAGTTCCATCGTCGCTATATCGTTAGTCATCCTAAGTTCGTAATAGATTTCAGTAATTTTTCAAGTCTCCTTTTATAAAATTATGATAAATGAAAGAATTACTGTACATTTTCCTACGATCAAGTTATGTTCAACAGGTTGTAGACATTATGCTACAGCCACTAACCTGCATTTGACTCTCCTTTTCTCTGTTTTTAATCCAGGCCTTTCCTTGGCCTTGCGGGTCTATCAATAGAGGGAAGCGTGTTGCCTTGGTAACGATAATGCCGTTTTGGACTGACAGTTCGTCGTTTGGTAAACCCTGAAGATTCCATTCTCCAACCTGCGAACAAAATCAAACGCTATCAGTGAAAGAATTAGCACTTGTTGAAACCAAAACTTACCATTTCTAATTTTATCACTTACAATATAACCGCTTAATTTTGGACAAAAAAACCCACTAATTTGGGTACCACAGTTAAGTTTTTCAACCTCCCACTCCCCCTCCCCATTTCAATGTTGTTAATGTTTTCGTGTTATGAAAACAAAGCCTGGGGAACCGCAAACCTCATGAAGCAATATTGAGTTGGGGAGATGGGAGATTTTACTCGCTTACAAGTCAGGAAATTGGCAAAAAATGCGTGAAATGCGTTTGTTTCAACAATGCGCGGATCGTATTAATACTTCAACTGCTTACCGTGGCCGCATCAACGAGCATGCCCGTGACATTCAGGTTGGCGGTAAAGGGGATCTTGCGTGACTTCATGTCCTTCTGCCATTTTCCCATCAACATGTCACGAAACTCCTGGTTGAAGGGACCAGAGTAGGACAGGAATCCCGTACAGAGCAGCACGTCGCCGACTAGTCTGTTATAGAAACAAAGTTACTTGGTATATCAGTTACAGTTTTTCCGTTATCTCCAAAATTTCTGATTAATAGTACTCTTAGGGCAGAACAACAGGAAAAATAGGACAACACCATGAGATTTCTACGAAGGACTCAATCTATAACACTTCGCTTGCTTGAGAAAACAAACCAAAATACAGAATCGCCCTAACGAGGTAAATTTGTGATTGGAGATCTGTTTCATGCTACTGCAATCTTAACCTTTTACGCTTTAGTGTGGCTTGCAAAAAGACTTCGCAGCGCATTTTGATCGCTGTAAAATCATTTAAGTTTGTTGTCTCTCTCGATTATAAATGTGACGAAAAATTTAACAGCTACTCCAACATAAGTTGCGTTATACCTTCCAATCTGAGCTTCAAACTCTTTACTCTGTTCTGTCCATCGTTCTTTCTCTCCTCCTAATCCGCCAATCAGCGTGGAAGCAGCAAGCATCTTCCGGCGGCACGTCTCCGCGTCATCCAGAAGATCCTGTTAAATCCAGATGAACCAGTTAATACTTACACTTACTATACAGCGATGCGTGTCTTATTTCTACTTAACATTTCACTGCAAAGGTAGGCATAGACGAATTTAACATAGAGAAAAACATAATACCTTTAGGAACGCAAGCTGGAAGTTCGCTGTAAGGAGAATTTCGTTTCATCAGGATTCACTTTTTAAGTGAAAACGTCCAATTAATCCTTTTTGTTAATGACCTCGTGAGGTCATTATGTTGAAGTTACATAAATGATTATTTTTTCACAACAGGCAATGTTTGAGATTCAAACAGAAACGTGAATAAAAAGCACGCAACTTAACTTAAACAAGATTTACCTGTTTTTCTTGTACTGCCTTATCGTACAAGGCCTGTACTTGATCAAGTTCAGCCTGTTTAGCGTCAAGCTGGGCCTGTGCCACGTTCAGATCGTTCTGGGCCACGTTCAGCTTCGCCTCTTGAATAGTCAAGTTGGCCTGAAAGAGAACGTAAGGCAAGAATTAGTTATCATTAACAGGATTCGAGACGAGAGGTCAGCGATGGCTGCCGAGTTCCCGGCTCATGTAGTAATTAAATTAAAAGATCTCTGGCTGAGATGTTGGTATTTCTTGCCCAGCACCTGACAAAAACCCATAAAATGAATAGCTCATGCCGACAGAGAACGATGATACTGCATTGCGACTTACCTTCAATGGTAAAACTTCTTTGTTGATACCAAAGAACACAGACATGGCATTCGTCCACGAGCACAGACCAGCGACGTCTCCACAAACCTGTTGACAGAGAAATCAAAACAGACATACGTTACAAAATTCTCCGAACGCTTAAAAAGTTGAGGCTCAAAAACAATGCCAGCCAATGTTTTCTGTTCCTTCGTTCGTTCGCTCGTTCGATCGTTCGTCCGTCCGTCCGTCCGTCCGTCCGTCCGTTAATTCGTTCGTTCGTTCGTTCGTTCGTTCGTTCGTTCGTTCGTTCGTTCGTTCGTTCGTTCGTTCGTTCGTTCGTTCGTTCGTTCGTTCGTTCGTTCGTTCGTTCTTTCGTTCGTTTGTTCGTTGAACGTTCGTTCATTCGTTCAACGCCCGTTTGTTCGTTCTTATCCGTCAGTTCGTTTATCGAGATAGGTTACCAACATAGTCAATCCGACTTGTTCACCACCTGTTTAAGGGTGTTGTAGAATGAAAAGCTGTCAAGGTATCTAGTATGCAGCCATTACTAACCCTTTTAGCGGTTTCCATATTATAATCCTCCATTTCTAAATACGGCGCGAGAAGTTCAACCATCTCGTCATTGATTGTGTCTTTCGCAAAGTTTTGAAGCGACAGCAAAAAGTTGGACTGACTCATCGTCTGGAAAAGAAGACAGCATTCATGAAGCTCAATCAAGTATCTCCACATTCACGCAATAACAGTTCCGTTCAAACGTTCCCTCGAAACGACTAAAAGGTGAGCTCAGCTAACGCAAAATACATTACTGACGTTAAAATTTTCCATCAAAGGAGGGTCTTTAGCCGAGTTTCCTTTGTCTTGAAATCTAAGCGCAGGACAAGATATTAGAATGAAATTCCATGAATCTCCAGGACCTTTGCGAACTCCCCTCCCCCCAAATCACTATATTTTAGCCTGCAAAGGTAACTCTAAATCATACCTTAAGCGATTCACTCCAAGACGGCTTGACACTGTTTCTCTCGGCATCAAACACCACTGGGTCCACTCTCTTTCGAAACAGGATTAAAACGCAGTCCATAATGCGCATGATCAGATGTGGCGGTTTGGGCAGCTTACGGACCGTCGCGATATGGGTTGCTTTGATGGTCTGGTAACGAGCAAGAGCAACATGGTCAGTTTTTCACTTCAAAGAACCTGTAAGCTGTCAACTACTCTTTTCTTCAGCTGAACTAACTTACATTGTAAGAAAAGATACATGAAGATTAACAGAATGCACCTTAGGGGAAGATACATAGCGGACGACAAAGTGGGCTCTCCTTCCGGGAATTACATCGGGAGAGAAGGAAAGAGAAGGAGGATTTTTTTATTTCTCCCTCCCCGTTTCGATTCTCAAGCGAAGAGCATTCGCACATGCTAACAGACGGAGTCTGAGTCGTAATCAGAAGCGCAGAGTGTTACGATCTAGTGAAAAACAAACCGATGGAGTCGTAAGCAGAGTTCCGATTCGGCTTATGACTCCGTCGCTTATGATCTAGTGAAAACTAGATTTATGGAGTCGCTACATACAGAGCACTCGAAAGGCGCGAGAAGTAGCATTGTGATCGGCTTGCTTTTCTGCTTCAGTCTACTTGCGAATCTGACAATCTAGTTTTCACTGGATCATAAGCGACGGAGTCATAAGTGAAATCGGAATCGGAGTCGCTTACGATTAATTCCGGCAGTGCACAGAGAATTCACTACGTCCGAAAAAATGGTGGGAGGGAGGGGGGGGGCCTCCCCTGGATCCGCCACTGTTAACCCTACTCCTCCAACACAGCATAATAAACCCGTTTCTAACCTGTAAAGCAGCTTCTGCTTCTTCCAAAGCTGGTCTGGCGGCTTCTAACTTTTCTTCAGCAACAGCTTTGTCGGCCTAAAAAAAAACGACAAAATATCAGTAAAGGGCCATTCGCGTGACTCGCAACGAATGGTTTGATTTTGCTGAACGGTATTCGAAAAATAACATAACATAATTCCATTGGGAAGTGAGAATGATGGAAATGAATCGTTTACAATATGGACAAGCTTCACCCTTTAAAATTTGGTCGAATTCCTATCCGGCGCAAACTTATTGGAAAATTGCTACTTTATACCTTTAAGTTACTGTATATTTACGACTCACAAAGTTCTTTTATCATATAAAATTCAGTCCAGTAATCCATTTTAAACGTTAAAAGCGAGAAGAATCCATCATCAATGAACTAACCGCGATATCGTCCACAATAGCCTGTGCTTTGTCTTTGACTTTCTGGACCTGGGCTTTAACTTTCTCAGCTGCTTGTGCCTTTACTGTGACCTCTTTTAACACCTTGCGGGCAAACAACATCAGATCAATAAAAATGACGAGAACAACGTAACAATGAACTAACTTAGATGAGATGCGTCCACGTAAAGCAGACCATCATGTTGTTCCAAGAGATTTGTTGTTTTGGCAAGTTTTACAGGATATTTAGCATTTCACGTTGAACACCGAATCAAAAACAGCATACCATCATTTTGTTCCAAGAGATTTGTTGTTTTGGCAAGTTTTTCAGGATATTTAGCATTTCACGTTGAACACCGGATCAAAACACCATAAGTACTAGTACTACAAAAGTCATGCTACATACTGCTTTGGCTTTGGGAATACACTCTTGCCGCCAAACCAAGAGATTGTTAAGTTTTCGAAACTCGGTTCAAACTAAAAAAGCCAGATGTTTTTCGAACTGAAAAGTCCTCACGTCTTAAAAAAATCCTCGAAAAAGCCATGACGGTAATTTAAATTCATTGTTTCTTTGAAAAAAAGCCGAGAAAAATCTAGATATTCTACCTTTTCAATGTCAACTTTCAAATTCAAGGACGGTCCGTTAAACATCTCATTCTACATGCATGTACATGCATTGTCAAACACCAACAACATCGAAAGAGTGAAAATTTCAGAAGTTCTTACCAAGTCAGCCTTCTCGGATGCCACGGCGAGCTCTTTCTCTTTCACAGCTAATTCTTTGGAGAGCTGGGCGACTGACTCACTAGCCTCCATAAGCTTGGCCAATCCCGTGTTCATTCTTCTAGCCAACTCGCCAATTTGCTCTCGTTTCTCGCTATATATTGACTTGTAGCCGTTGATAAAAGAGAGGTATGACTTGGGAGTAACGTGTGTCGCTCGACGGTATCTATTAGTAAAGAAGAGAAAACGTTATTTGACAAAAAACAGTCGGCGAGAGAAGCGATCGTCGCCAAACAAAAGGTTTAATGAGCAGTACAATGGCTCTGCACGCGCGTTGTAAATTATTGTACATTTCTAAGCCGCCCTCTGCAAAATAACAACGTAAAATGACCACACTGGCAGATTTTTCTTGGAAAAGGAATAGTATTTCTCAGAGGAAAACGGAAACCTCGGACGAAACAGAATTCTGGTCTGCTGACGTAAAACAAATGCGTTTGCACAAAACAGGCAAAATTATATTGGACGAATTGCGAGGAATAGTTATCAAGAGTCAAGATAAATACCACTAACTGCATGTATTGCATTTTTTCTTAGAACATGAAACAAAACGGCTCATGGTTATTGTTCCTATTGGAAGTTGTGGAGTGAAGCATTCAACCGTTTTATTCCTTGCACAGTACCGTCTACAAAAATCAACACCTTTAATCGACTACCAAATTTTTAACCTCGTTAATACATTCATATTTGAGATTAAACAAGATGGTGGCTGTTGTGTTCTTCAAGCGAAACGACTCTCTTCTAAAAGTAAACGAACTTTAATGCGGAAAAGACTAAACAGAACTGACCTGAAATTTACATGCACGCGGTCTTATATGACTATGAATATTAACTAGTTCCACAGAGTTATTTAACTCCCAAGGGGCTAATTACATAACACTTCCTCCCACACAAATGAAAAATTAATTCGCTTAATCGAAATTATATTAAACTAAGTTAACTGCAGTTCAGGTCCCTAAACAATGTCCAAAAATGTCTTCTTTGATACATTACTTCCATTAAACCTTTCAGACTGCTAATAACGCGTTGAATTACATTTCTTCAATTAATCGTTTTGGTTTACTACGAACTCTGGTTGGATAACGCTTTGAAACAGGAATTTCGGCAGGTTCTTCAGTTTTAGTCACTTCCGGCATCTGCGGTTGTGGCGCAGAAGATAAATCAGGCTCCTCAGGTGCGGGAACTGGTACCAAGGACGGCATGTTGCGAGGGCTTGGCGGGAAATCATTCAAATCTGCCTGCGCGGCTGAAGTTTCACTCAGCGGACGGTCGGGTTGCTGTAATGGAACAACTTCAGGATAAGCGTTATCATCTTTCGGAGTCTCAGCCGTTGTTTCAGTTTCAGCCACTTTCGAACCAGCTAGAGATCGAAGTTGATCAACGTGTCGTTTCCAAAACAAGTCTCCCACCATAACTCTGTAGGTCACAGGCCCCAAGCGATCTTGAATAACACCTTTGATCCATGGCCGCTTGCGATTTCGATAATCCTTCACCATGACTGGGTCTCCAGGTAGGAAGACACGACGAGTTGTGTGGTCAGCCAATTTGGACTTCTCAGACATTCTAGCTGACAAATCTGGATGCATAATGTCCATCCGAGTGCGAATTCTTCGCCCCATCAAGAGTTCAGCTGGAGTGCACCGAGTGGCCGTATGTGGGGTGGAACGATAACCCAAAAGGAAACGTGCCAATTTCTCTGCTTGTGTTCCCGGCTCAACTTTCATGGTTTTCATTGACTCTTTGAAGGTTCTCACAGCTCGCTCGACTTCACCATTTGAGGCTGGATGATAAGGCGAGGACAGGCAATGACGAATTCCATTTGACTTCAGAAATTCTTTCATTTCCAGTGCCACAAACTGGGGACCGTTATCCGAGACCACCTCCTCTGGCAAACCATGAGTTGCAAACAGGAAACGCAGAGCTTGAATGGTCGCTGATGCAGTGGTTGAAGACATAGGGAAAACTTCAATCCACTTTGACTTCGCATCCACTACGAGCAGGAACATCTGACCATTAAATGGACCGGCAAAATCGACATGAATTCTCTGCCAAGGTCGGGTGGGCCAGATCCATGGATTGCTGACTTTCAGAGGGCTCTTACTGCGATTTGCTTGACATGCGCGACAATCTCGCACCGTTTGTTCAACATCGTGATCAAGACTGGGCCACCACACATGCAATCTGGCTAGGGACTTCATGCGGACCATTCCAGGATGATTCAAATGCAACTCCGACAAAACAGCAGCTTGATATTTCGCAGGAATCACAACTCTGGTACCACGAAGGATGCAGCCGTCTTCAACGGTGAACTCGTCTTGTTTATTGAAATAAATCTTCAACTCTTCTGGGATACCATTTTCTGCTGGCCAACCATGCAATATGCTGTACATCGCCCGAGAGAGAACGGGATCCCCACGCGTGGCCTCGCGGATTTGAGACACCGTGATTGGTGCTCGTTCCATTTGAACGCGATTCACTTGATCAGCCTCGATACTCCAATCATCTGGCTCTTCCACGACCTTTCTTGGCAATCGAGACAGTGCATCGGCGTTGGCATGATCCTTGGAAGCCCGGTATTCTATGTCATACTGATAAGCTGACAACTGAATAGCCCAACGTTGCAGGCGGGACGCTGCCAACACAGGAATACCACGTTTTGGACCAAGCAACAAGGTGAGCGGCCTGTGGTCCGTAAGCAAAGAAAAGCGTCTTCCAAACAGGTACTGATGGAACTTTTTAATGCCAAACACAATCGCCAGAGCTTCTTTCTCGATCATGGAATAGTTCTGCTCACTTGCTGAGAGACTGCGAGATGCGTACGCGATTGGTCTTTCTTCTCCGTCATCTGAGACATGTGACAAAACAGCTCCCAAACCATATGATGAAGCGTCGACAGCCAAACGAACTGGTTGATCCGGGTCATAGTGGGCCAACAAAGGTGAGTCAAGGAGCAATTCTTTCAACTTCTCAAACGCTTTTTGACAAGCATTCGTCCAGGACCAGGGTGCATCGAACATCAACAAGCGATTCAGCGGGTGAACAATAGTTGACATATCGGGAATGAATTTACGATAATAATTCACCAGCCCCAAGAAAGATTTCAGTTCCGTTACATTCTGCGGCTCAGGAACTTCTTGGATGGCTTGTACTTTGCGCGGAGAAGGATGGATTCCATCTCTATCCACCACAAACGCAAAATACTCAACTGAAGGCTTCATAAACACACATTTTGAGCTCTTCAATTTCACACCCATACTGTCCAAACGTTTCAGAGTACCCTCCAAGTTGCGAAGATGCTCCTTGTCATTCGGACCAGTAACAATTAAATCATCCAGGATGCCACCAACTCCATTAAGGCCACTCATGATAGAGTCCATTGTTTGCTGGAAAATGGCTGGACTTGCCGCCACTCCAAATGGTAGGCGCGTATAACGGTACAGTCCCAGATGAGTATTAATCGTGACATATTGCCTGGATTCTTCATCCAGCAACACTTGTTGATATGCAGAGGACAAATCAAGTTTGGAGAACTTCTCGCCGCCATTCAGCTGCGTAAATAACTCTTCAGCCGTTGGCATGGGGTACTCAGGTACGTCCAACACTGGGTTTATAGTGACCTTATAATCACCGCAGATCCGTACTGAGCCATCGGGCTTTAGAACTGGCACGATTGGCGTAGCCCAATCTGAGAATTCCACCTTCTCCAAAACACCGAGTCTCTCCAACCTCTTGAGTTCCTCTGCAATCTTCTCTTTCAAGGCGAAAGGAACAGGTCTTGGCTTAAAGAACTGCGGAGTGGCGTTTTCCTTGAGCTTGAGATGAGCGGTCACTCCCTTGATTGTGCCCAGACCTCCATCAAACAATGATGCGTACTTAGAAACCAGATCCTCAACTTTGTCACACGGTTCCTGGGAAATCTGTTTAATCTGCTTCCAATCAAGTCTTAGAACGGACAACCAGTTCCGTCCCATAAGTGCTGGACCATCACCGGCAGTGACAATAACTGGAAGGCAGGCTTGCTGATCACCATACGACACCTGGACCTTGGCCTCTCCAACAACTGGGATTTCATGCCCTGAATAACTGCGCAACTTCACGTCAGTTTGCTGCAAGGACTTCGCTGCCAGTACATCAGTCCATACATTGTTCGGAATGATCGTCACAGAGGCACCAGTATCCAGCTCCATGTCCACTGACTTGCCATTAATCAGCATCGGCACAATCAATTCTTTACACCTCCCCTGAGAATCGACTACGGTAAACATTGGCCACGAGGTTTTATCCACTGTTTCGGCCATCGTGTCAGCCTCTTCAACACTATGGATTCCACCGGGTTTCTTTTTCTTCTTTTTCTTATTTCTCTTAGTTTCTCCACCCTTGGCCTTCGATGCATGCTTCTCCGGGCACTTCATAACAATATGACCCGTTTTCTGGCATCCGTGACATCGTGCGTTGCGATGAAAACACTTCTCAGCAGAATGGTTAGTTTTTCCACATCTGAAACATTCGGGAAAGGTTCCTTCCACTTTCTTAACATCGTGTGAATCACCGTGAAATCCTGAGGCTTCCTTTTCCGTTAATTCAGAAGCAACGGCTTTCTCCACGGCGGTTTGTAATGTCAACGTCGCTTCGGCCAGCAACTTGCGTTGAATTGCCTGCGAACGCAAACCACAAACAAACCGATCTCGAATAGCTTCCTCGCGATATGCACCAAATTCGCAAGTTTCTGCTAACTTTTGTAGCTTGGCGAGGTACTGCCTAACAGACTCCGACTCTTCCTGTTCAGCTTTGTGAAACTTGTACCTTTCTGCGATAATTATCGGCTTTGGATCCACATGCTGTGCCAGAGTATCCACGATTTCCGTAAAACTTAAATCCTTCGGTTTCCTCGGCGCTGCAATGGACCTCAATAAAGCATACATTTTACTACCCATCAAGGTAAGTATGCTCGGTACACGCTTGTCTGTCGGCACACTGTTTACTTCGAAGAACATTTCGAGTCGCTCCACATAATGTTTCCAGTCGCTGCCCGGCGTAAACTCCTCAATACGCCCTAAATACGATGGATGTACCACGATATTTGGTTGCGCTGTTGCTTCCGACGTTTCCGGCATCCTCGTCGCCAATTGTTGTGTTCTTCAAGCGAAACGACTCTCTTCTAAAAGTAAACGAACTTTAATGCGGAAAAGACTAAACAGAACTGACCTGAAATTTACATGCACGCGGTCTTATATGACTATGAATATTAACTAGTTCCACAGAGTTATTTAACTCCCAAGGGGCTAATTACATAACAGTGGCCTGGAAACTTACCTTTGGAAGTAATCCGTACAGCTAATGGCAACACCATCATGAAATATTCCCATGGCGTGCACAACTTGTTTCTTAACCTCATCCTCACACACAATTTCGAAGTTGGAGAGAAAATGATCTGCTACCGCGATCAAAGCATCTTTAGGCCAGCGGCTGAACCAGTCCATCGTGCAACCGCTGATCAGACCTGGAAACTTTAGAGACCTGTTACGGAATTTCTCACCGACCTGCGTGGAAAAAAAAAAAGATAAAAAAAATCAAACAATATTCATCAATGAAAATTCATTCTCTTCGCAACTTGTCGCACAACGAATATTAATCGTATAATGCCGTGTGTATCAGTCTTGATGACTTCAGCAAAACGTCTGTAACATGAGAAATTCAAAGGTAGAAAAGATCGGAAAAACTCACAATTTGATTTTTGCACATTCTCAACTGACAGACGCAAACAAACTGAATTCGTTCCTTCTAGTTGCGTTTGAACAATTTCTCTAGACTTGAGTATTGGGATCGCTTCGTTTAGTTTTGAGAGAAAAATAGAGCCTTCTGAAGTCATGAGACTCATAAAACCTACTCTATCTACCAGACAATAAACGGCAAATAAAGCGGAACTCTTTGAAAACTAAGTAATTCTTGCAACTCAAATTATCTGGTTGTTACGAAGTTATTTTAATGTCAGTTCTAAGAATTTAGTGTTATTTCAAAACAATATCCCTAGTTGATGTGTTTGTTTATTCTCAACACCTTTCCGCTTCAGAATGTACTGATATTATAACGAGAAGTAAGTTGTTGATCATCCTAATGAAAGCAAAAGACGCACCGGCGAGAAGCAGAGCACCACATGAAGATTATGCTTCGCTCGCGTTAAGAAGTAGTCATACAGATTTTCTCCCGTGGGTGGTCTCCTGGGGAACTCCTTTTTCATTACTGGAATCAGTTCGCTGCAGACTTCGTCGATTTCGTCACGAGCAAAGAGATTTGATATCTCCCCAGAGGACAATAAGTTGTTGAGATATTCGAGGAAGCCTTCCTCCTTGATTTCTTGGTCAGTAAATATAAATGTTATTCCCTGACCCTGCATTCCGGCCACTCTGTATAAGTACTTCAAGTCCTCCATGAGGTTGGATGCATTGTAGGACCTGGGAGATTAGCATAGGCACTTGTAAATTGCAGAGTGACTGACTGACTGACTGACTGACTGACTGTCTGACTGACTGACTGACTGACTGACTGACTGACTGACTGACTGACTGACTGACTGACTGACTGACTGACTGACTGACTGACTGACTGACTGACTGACTGACTGACTGACTGACTGACTGACTGACTGACTGACTGACTGACTGACTGACTGACTGAACTGGAAGCTGACTGAGCAACTAACTTACTGACTGACTGTTTGGAAGGCTGCAAACCACCTGAGTCGCTGACTGCATCACTTGCGTGTGGACGGGCTAAGAGAAGAAAGAATATCTAGAAAGATGGCTCGTCGGCCTGCTAACTGAGTGAAGAATTAATAACCAGACAGTTATCTACGTGACAGAAAAATCGGATAAACAGCGGTTAGACTGACTCAATTATTGACTACTTCACCAACTAAACCATTAACTAAAAAAACTGAACAAATGACTTCCTAATGAGTACTTAAGCTGAAAGCTCAGTTTATCAACAACACAGAAACTGACTTTGGTGCTTCACGACAGATACAAGTGTAAGAACATACCTTGTAAGTGTAATTTGGAATGTCTTGTAGCCAGCGATGAAAGAGGCCAAACGTGTCAAGCTCTGTTTGCCTGAGCCTCCAACTCCTACAAGGAGGGCGTTACCACGCGGAGTCCGAATAATACGGGACACCTGAAAACGATTTACACAAAATATTAACCCAAGGTTTGTTCAGATCAGTTGAGGATCACTAATTGTAAACCGGCGCTGGAAACGAAACCGATTTGTACTGGATGACGTTGGAAATTACCCGTTTAAAAAAGTTTACAAATATGAGGCATAACATATTCAGAAATTATCAAAACTTCACGTTGTAAAATTTCACTGACTAAAATAGAAATCAATATTCCGCTGACTTTAAAAATCCCAACAAAATGGTGCTGATTTTTGTCACTGCGTGGGACAACAGCAAAATATTTCTCTTAAAAAGAAAGCGATGTCACTCACCCTCATGAGATGGATCATAGCGTCTCTGAAAAACACCAGGTCCATGCCAGCGCCTCTGATGCTCTCGTTATATTGTTCAAGGTACATCTTGAGTCTTTCTTCCAGACCTTCAAACGATGGGATCTTAACAAACACAAGATTGAATACGGACGACATTAAAATTCAAATTGAGGAGAAGACAAAACTTCCGGGTATGGTTTAAAAGAAAATGGAAAAGAAGGAAGATTGGGGAACACGAAATGTCTGACAATCTAGAACAATTCTAGAGGCAGTTTAACGTTTTTGGAGATCACGAGATATCCTCTATTACTAAAAAGAAACTTGAAAACAACCCACTCAAAACACACCAAAAATAGCACAATCGGCATGATGCAAAACCGTCACGTACATTTTGGGATTTCACGCGGGTGAAATGGTTTTAAAACATACACTCGTCTGTTAGTTTAGTTTATTTTCGTCGTTTCAAAGACAGAGGGAGAATAGGCAACGCAAGAACGAAAGAACCAGAGACAACGGAAACCGCATCGATATATAAATTGATGAGGGAATTATTATTTTCTTACCAGTTCATAAACCTTTGGAGTTTCAAAATCAGCATCCTCGGGCTCGTCACCAGTGGCTTCTGGGGCATCCCTAGATCATAAATTATAAATAATAAATATTGTGATCAAAACAGTCGACCTAAATTTTCACGAAATTTAGCAAGCGCAAATGAGAAACTTGAATCACTCAAGAAATTGTTTGTTCAGTGCCAAAAAAGGAGCTGTTTGAGTTTAAAAAGTGGTCTTGTTTTGCTTTTTTTTACGAACCTCAAGAAGTCCACAAGATATGGCATATTTTCAATCATGGCCTGCAGATCTTCTCCGAGTTCCTCACCAATGACTCGTTTCATCGTCTTCTCAAACCAGTCCTTGTCGGATTGATTCGTAAAGCGGTCGGAAATCACTCGGATGCATTCGTGTTTCCATAAAGACATTAAGGTTTCCTGAGTCGACACTACCTCGGAGACGCAGTAAAGGATGCCTTGCCAAATCCTGGACAAGTCTCGGAGGTTAAAGATGTAGTGAAACTTGGCTGGTGTGGGAAGCATTTTGATCTGAAATTAAACAATAAGAAGGTGGCAATGTTAGCAAACGAAAATATGATAAATGGTGAGTTCTCTTTTTGTGAACGAACGAACGAACGAACGAACGAACGAACGGACGGACGGACGGACGGACGGACGGACGGACGGACGGACGGACGGACGGACGGACGGACGGACGGACGGACGGACGGACGGACGGACGGACGGACGGACGGACGGACGGACGGACGGACGGACGGACGGACGGACGGACGGACGGACGGACGGACGGACGGACGGACGGACGGACGGACGGACGGACGGACGGACGGACGGACGGACGGACGGACGGACGGACGGACGGACGGACTGACGGACGGACGGACGGACGGACGGACGGAAGAAACGACGACGACGTCCCCCATTGTTAAGTTAAGAAAGCAGAATGTATGTTTTGTTATTGGAGAAAAGGAGATGAATAAATTCCGTATAAAGGCATAAATCCCACACACAGTGACACACCCTCGAAAGTCATGGCAAAGGTACACCGTAAAATCTGAATACCTTCGTCAGTTGCCACAGCCTTCGGGTACACGGCACAAGCTGCTTGGCAAGCTCTTGTATGGCACTTTTAAAACCACGCTCAGAACAGAAATGGCCAGCCGCGATTACACCTTAAATAATGAAAGGAAAAAATCATACCATTATCATTAGAACATAACTTAAAGTATAACATAGCTAGCAGAGCCGAGTAATCAAATTCAGCATACATAAAGATGCACCCTAATCCAAAAGTGCACGCTGATAGCGTGAGCCAAAATCGTTTCGAAAGAGATGGTTTTCTCCTCGCACAGGTTTGATGTATATTTTCACCGGTAATGTTGTAAAGCAGTAATTACTGGTTCATGCTTTTAGGTGTACTATCGAGTTATGGTACACGCCGGATATTTGGAGAGCACTCAAGAAGCTAGAGTTGGTCTCGGCTACCGCATCGTACAACTCGTGCGCTCTTTTTTGCTCTCCAAACTTCCCGCGTGTGTATGTGTATCTGCGTATGCGTATGTGCGTATGTGCATAACTCGATAGTGCACACTAAGAGAGCGCAATGACTCGAAGGGGACTATTAACTAGTGAAATTCTTCAAACACTAAAAACGTGAACGGGGAGACGGACCGCAAGCTAACATCTTATCTTACCAAAGATCTTGTCGATGGAGCTGTTACTTGGCAGAGTACAGTTGAAGACACTGAATTGTCTTTTGAGCCTCTGTGGAATGTCGTTTCTGCCACCTCCGGGGTGAATCATGGCCGCCAAGAACTGAATGTCTGCCAGGTTAGTGAAGTCACCGGGCTTCTCCAAGTTATAGAAACCTTTGTTCTCCATAACCTGACGGACTATTTCATTCGTTACCTGAAGAATAACAAGACTTGGGTAAGAACAGAAAGAAACATGGAGCTGATTATAGTACTCAGATGACCCGGAGAAAAATGTGAATAAATAAAACCTCGCCTATCCAAAAGGCTAGAAGATTACGGCAGGAGGTAATTTTTTGGCTCCCAAAAGACAAACTTGTCAACAGAATTCAACTAAATTACTTTACCTTCAAGACCAAGACCAATGGTACCAGTGTATGGAGTTTTAAGGATAAACTCCTTTCTAATGGGAAGTTACAGGGGCATTTATATTATTAAGAACATGAAAAGCAGGCTAGGCACGCCTGGGCGTCTTCCATAAAAATATCGTAAATTACAATGAGTCGCCACTTTGCAGCCTTTAAACCAAAAAACACTAAAACTCTTCAAGCGTCACCATCAGCGCTTTAAGAAACTTGACCACAAAACAGAAGACATTGGCAGCCATTTTTGCATAAGGTCGATAATGTTCAGAAGGAAACCCTTGTCCAGGTTATCGACCGCTGCACTCTTGTCAGTATGTCAAGAAAAAAATATGTACCAACCTGATCACCCCACTCGTTGATAATCGGCATGTTAACATCATCAATAAACACAGTCATCTTCTTGCCGGCAGGCGGTCCGTATGTGTTTCCCATTCGCTTGTCCACATAGCTTTCGATTGTTCTTTGGAACATCAGCGGAGTGGAGGCAGAGGAGAAGTTAAAGCTCTTACTTAAGTGTCTCTCGGGGTCATATTTACCCATGTTGCCTTTTATCATGACCGTCTTGGCTGTTCCTTGCTCGCCGATCAACAGAGCAGCCTGGATGAACAAATAAACAATCAAACAAACAAAAACTTGAGGAACGAAAACGCAAAATACTTCCTTCTATAAAGGGGATGCAAACACATAGTACAATTGGCCTCAATCTTTGCAGTCGACTAATAAATACCCTAAAAATGGTTATATGATGTACATATTTCGAGGCAATTACTTTCCCGTTTTCCTTTTCTCTGAAGTTCTTGTTTGGGTGTATCCTTATAATCTAATTCCAATTTCAAAAGCATTCCTGAATTAAAACCTGCCATAACAAACAACACTACCAGCCAGATAGCGAGGAACGGGCGAAATCGCTGATTGTAGAATCCGAATTTAAGGAGGCTCGCAACGGTTTCCAGCACTTTTCCAGCTCTTAAACTTTGATGGGTCAGTACTACACATTT
The DNA here is from genome assembly GCA_963693305.1 of Meandrina meandrites. NCBI lineage: Eukaryota > Metazoa > Cnidaria > Anthozoa > Scleractinia > Meandrinidae > Meandrina > Meandrina meandrites. The sequence goes on from OY855903.1 coordinate 26,632,891, forward strand.
TTATCAGTTGCTGCAACAATAATGATATCGAAAATTTAAGGTGGCTCTGAAACCGCTCCAGAGAAATTTTTTTAACTTTGCAAAAAGTTGCATCTTAACATGCCAATCATTATTCAATAATAAAAAATGGGGGTCACCGGACTCGTTTTTGAGTTATAAGCACTTAAAGGGAAAATTAAAGGGGTTTTTAACAGGTAAAACTGTTGCTATAGTAACCAGTGACGTCATGAAAAGGACCACAACTTATTCAGCGATGATCGGACATTTGTTTGATATCATGATTGAAGCAGAAACTGATAAAGATTTGTAGTACTGGCCCATCAAAGTTTAAGAGCTTGAAATTGCTGGAACCGTTGTGAGCCTACTTAATCAAAAAAACTATTACAAACCTTTCCCTGCTTGGACACAACTTGAATGAGGTAATCTGTTCGCACGTTATCCACATTTGGGACAAGAATGGACAAGAAGTCGGGGTTGTGGTCCTTGGGGTAGATATATTCCTCCACTCGTTGGTTCCAATGCTCCCAATCGCCTGAGTTTGAAAAAAAAATATGAAGAGGATTTATATTTGAAAAAGACTTTTTTTACAAATATGTTTCCATACATGTATTTGTTTCCGTATTGTTTTCTCGTCTATCCAGGTGAGGTCCCAAAGGAACAAGACGCAAATGAACGCACTAGATTAATTAACTACCTGCTTCGTTGACAAGAAATTCAAAAATTGTGTCCTGGGATCCCTCGGCGATGGGAGGTAAATCAAGTTCAAAGTTTCCTCGCGTAAACTCCTCCATCTTGGCACGATCGTCCAGCTCCAATAGCGCACCAACACTCCACATGACACAGAAAATGTAGAGCCTCTCCAGATGAGAAGCTGATACATTCGAGCCGTCCTCTTTCCTGGGGATAAGACCCTCGAGTATCGTAATGGCCTAGCAAAGAGTAAAGAAACGTTATCAGAGCACGTTAGAGAAGTCAGCACGAACGTCATATGTCTTGTGATTAGACTGCTAGGGATGATTATCGCAAGCTATTAGTTAATACCGCAAGAGTTCTTTCTGAAAAGCTTCCCCATGCTTTCATTTTAGCTCGTTTTAGAGTACACTACGAACTGTTGAAAAATTATACTCTGTTTAATATAAAATACACGTGAAGATTGGGACCGGGATTGACCAAGCAAGCAAGGTTTGCAATCCATATCAAACCTCATTCTTATCCATCCGATGCTTCACGCATTGCCATCTGTAGTTGGAATAGAACTTCAACAATGCAGAATTTCTACGTAGGTTTTAAAAGCGCACGATTAATTTCATTTCCATTAAAAGATCCTTATGCTTATCACCCCGCTATAGCTATAAACCCACCTGCACGATGTAGTTATGTTCCAAAATGTCCATCTTGAAGACGCAATTTTCTTGCACATAACGAAGGACTTCGTCAAAGGATTTATCAAACAGACCTTTTAGAACCTCTGCCTCGGGTTCTGGCCGCCTGTTGAGCCACGCCTATGAGGATATCGACAGAGCAAATAACGTAAAAATCACGGCCATGAGCTATAAGAGGTAACCGAAAAGTTGGATTGGATTAACTGAAAAAATACCCTACTCAGTTTCAGTGGTCTCAATCAAAGCCAATGAGCAAAGATGAGCCATGAGCAACAAAACAAAAATCAGCGCAATTTAGAAATTTAAACATTTTGTGCCAACCTCGGGATTTAAAATCTGTCAGAACTTCAATTGACAATCTGGCATTTATATTTATGCCATCCAACTCTACTGCCTTATTTTTTTTCGTATTTGAATCTGTGTTATATATAAATCACATAACCCTTTTAGTAAATCAGTAAAAAGGTGATTCGGGAAACAAGGTTGTAGCTGCGGTTATTTTCGATTTGCTCACAGATAACGGACAGCACTATTACCCACAGCAGTATTAGCTACCGAAGAAGTCGAGATACTAACTGTCATTGAAAACTTTCAACGTGAACACAAGAACCCGTGTTAAGTCACGCAATTCTCACCTGAAGCACAGGTCTCCAATCCAGCCCAGAGGAGCTCATGTACACCATACCGTTGCGTGACACGGTAGCTGGTGACGCGTTATCGATGTTGTGAGGCTCAAAGATGATCTTACACTGAGGCGACATGGGAATTCGGTCGCCATTAGCCAGGGTCAAGGTCTTGTTATCGTCCAGTACACTGTTAAGGTTTTCAATCCATATGGCGTCCACGGGTCCATCCAACACGATCCAGATTCGTTCACCTGGCGACGGACAAAACAAGCTTAGCTCACCATCTGCAGCACCTCTTTAGAACCTCTTTTTTCATTCGTCCGTTGTAAACACTAGCGGCATTGTTATGACCTGTTATCTAGTAATGTTTTAAGAACCAATGGAGTAACTCGTTCCGAGAGGTAATGGGCGTGGTCTGTATGTTGTAGAATTTGTTAACAGTAGAAACTCAGCCGTGTTCTACTGGAGATCCGCGAATCTGATTGGTTCTCTCAATGTTTTCTAATTGCGCGCGCGTTGTGCTTTGAAGGGATAATTCGTCTTGATTTTTCTCTCAAAGTACATAAAATTGTACGTTTTTTTGGACTGTTAATCCATTAAACTGCTCGCCCTCGTTTTCTATGAGTGATAGTCAACGAGGCGTAGCCGTGTTGACTATCACTCATAGAAAACGAGGGCGAGTAGGCTAATTGTTCTTCTCTTCTATGTTATCGCAATTTATTCGAAATGCAAGGAGCAATATATATATTACTTCATATGATTTTTCTGGGAACGTGTTGGTAGCAGTACTAAAATGCCCTGAATTGCCTCCAAGTAAACCTTTTTTTTTTTGCAAAATACTTAGTTTTGCCAGCAATAGTGGCAGTAAAAGCACAGTTTTCAAACCTTTCTTGGCACGAAGAGTCTTTCTCCAGAGAGTTGAGAAAATTCCATCAGTCCAGTCATTTGTGGCAACATCCAGCCTGCCAAACATCTGAGGTGCAGTAATGGCTTTGGGGTTCATTCTCATTTCTCTGTGGGGTGTGCCGCAGTCCGTCATAGCTTTCATCAATATGTGGATACACGCGGTTTTTCCCGCCCCACTCGGTCCCAGTACCATCATGCCGTGGCGTACTCGCTGGGTCTCGAATAACTGCAAAGGAAATCGGCCACAGGTTAAGTTAAAGTCTCTTTTTACCTTGGGTTGATCGCAGTAGGTTCAATTAAAACCAGTAGCTTCAATTGCAACCAGAACAGCGGCTGTAGCAAAAAATCATCACGCATCGCGTTTTTCTTCCCACCAACAGCAAATTGAGAACGATTTCCCCATCTTTGTCAATGAACAGTTTCAACAAGGAAAACAGATTCACTTTTATTTTTGTCTTAAACGCAGGATGTTGAGTAAACAGAGTCAACTTTAGTGCAACGAAGGCCACGACCGACTATGTCTTAACTGGAAGAGTCGTGTTTCAAATCACATCATCACACGGCAAACGAACTTTCGCTCTTCAATTACTATGGGTTTCATTTTTCTTCGAGTTGAAAAGTCAAGGAGATGGAAGAGAACCGAAATCCGTTTAATATTCCAAAATGACAGTTTATCTTACTGGCTTCATCGCACTTTCTAGCTACAAAGATTATTACCTGGATAAGTTTTAGTCTCCATGATGGATGGTTAATGAGTCCAGCCTCTTCCACTTGATTGGCAATTGCTTGTTCCAACTCTGGATAACCAGCTTTGTCCAACACAATACCAGGGAAGAGGTCGTTTATAAGACTCAAGAACAGGGGCTCGTCTTCATCGATCTGAAAGTAAAAGAGAAGTAATTGTATTCCAGAATCAAACAAAATTTAAAGAACGTCATCTCTCGCACTTCTTTTGAACGGGTTGCAATAGAAAAGAGAAAATGATTCGACTCCGTCATTGTGTAAGAAAACCAATTTTTGAAATTATGTCCACTTCTCGAACTGAACGCTTAGACGCAAGTCGCGTTTTAAATAATTTAGACTTCAGTAAGGTAAGTCGTTTTGGCAGAATCATCATGGAAATTAAGAGAGTTAAAGCTTTTCTTTGACCTACGATATCGAGAATTTATCTATTTCCATCCAGAGGTTATAGGAGTCAAAGATATCTTCAAAGACTGAAGTCAGTTGACAAGGGATAATCGCAGTGATACTCTCTTCACTGTATATTTGTTGCTAATTATCCTAGGGACTTACCAGTTTTGAGAGGTTCATATCCCTGAGTACTCTCATGACGATCGTGTTCTCACTGTCTCCGGCACTCGATCGCTTAGCGGCGCCAAGAGTTCTCAGGACTGACAAGATGTTCCTTAAGCCAAAGTCATAGTGAACCTTACGAAGAAAACAACAGTTGAGAGAAGATGGAAAAATAAATTAACTAAAGAGATTGTGCCCAGACGACAGTCAGTCAATCAATCAATCAATCAATCAATCAATCAACCAACCAACCAACCAACCAACCAACTTTATTTAAAAGAGGGTTACGGCAAACAGTAAAAACCGATAAACGTGCGGCCCTCAAAGTACAAATTCAAACTAAATAAAAGTTAAAATATGTGAAGTGAAAATGATGGATGTCCTTAAAACTAGATGCATAAACATCAATTAGGCCCTTTTTGGAACTATTTCAACTTCCGCTTTTCTTTAAGAAATAAGGAAGAGTGTTCCAAAGTCTAGCTACTCTCACACTTAATGTACAGTACACGTAAACGAGATAAAAATAAAACAGAGCAGTTTTCTCTTGATGAAAACACGCACAATCTATCGACTATTCGCTCAGATCAGGATACAAATCTCGAAGTACTGATCGTTGTTTTTGCTCATATTTACCTGTTTAGAAAGTTGTTCTTCGCACAGTTTGTACAGAGTGAAGAATTTTCTGGCCAAAGTCACATTGTCGATAAAACCACAGCTAGCAAGCTTCACACGAATGATGATCTGACGATCTGGGACCATCATGGCCACTGTACGGAACTGGATCTTGAGATTCTCCGGGAGCTCCTGTCTGCCAGCGTACCCTGGGTTCATTGTCAGGAAGATGCCTGAGATGGAGTGAAAAAAGGGCCGTATCAGGTTGAACGTTATTTTTCCCCCTTCTTATAGTATCCCTCTCTGCTTTTTAAGGAATTTTTTAACTTGAGATACAACTTACAACATGTGCATTAAGGTTATGCAATGCTTTCGTGACGTTACTTTTTGAAGAAAAGTGTCAACTATTTGCTTAACATGTGATGATATATCTCAATTTTCTTGAAATCTTAAAAAACACTCTAGCGATTGAGAAAAAAAAGAATGTATTTTTCAGTAAAGTTAAACAAGGACGGGAATTACATTAACATTTCTTTGAGAATTAGAAACCAGTTCCGAAGTATCATGTAACTCCGGGAACATAACCAATTCCCTATGATCACACGAAAACCATTTCCAAGATTTTCAGACAATTTTCAAAGTTTCTAACAGACCCCACCAAAGCAATTTTCCTGAACATTGTGATAGCGCACTGACAAGATTTATATGATGGAAAAAATATACGATAACACAGTAATAGTTATCAACCACAAATTACCAAATTCAGGGTTCATTTCAACCACATCACCGTCCGAGAAAATAAACTGCTTCTTTCTCTCTTTCTTGCACATGAGAACGATGTAGATCTGTTGTGCAGCCACTGATAACACTGGCAGGTCAATACGGTTGAACTCATCAAAACAGCCCCAACTTCCTGACTGGGCAAGTCCTGTTCAAAATACGTCATGAAAATAAGCAATTATTAACTCACTTCGCGTTGTGCATAGCTAACTGGTCAACTGGGTTAAATAATCCCTGAATGTACTGCTGACGTAGCTATACTAGAATCCGTTTGAAGTCTGCTTGGTTATCACTTAAGCACGAAATTTAAAGAACTAATTCAAAACAATGAATCTCTGCAAGGCTTCTTCGTTAATATGAAATTATCCGTGTCTAATATCAAGAGAGCCGTCCTTTCTCAGGTTAGATTCTTAACCATGTTTTGCTTTCCAAAAAAGTACATTGCAAACTTTCTTAAATTACTTCCAATTATATGAGGTTAATTTAACTTGTCTAATTGTTTCTATACTCTCGTTTGCGAATAGTCGCGTTCAACGTATGCAGCTGAATGTATGTTAAATTGCCGATGCTTAGGTTTTCTACATTGGCTACGAACAATGCAAAGCTTGTAATCCATCAGGAACATTCCTTATCCTTGCAGTCGTGTTTAATTTTATTAACACTGGAAATGTTTTCTTTTTCTTTTATGACACAAAGCCAAGTAATAATAATAATAATAATAATAATAATAATAATAATAATAATAATAATAATAATAATAATAATAATAATAATAATAATAATAATAATAATAATAATAATAATAATAATAATAATAATTGTTTAACGAGGGTAGCACGTAACAGTCTTGCGACTGACAAACCTGTGGCCCTCGAATTCCCGATCGAATTGGAATTTGGAAGTGTTGGTTTTTGTGGATGGAGGAAAACCGGATAACCCGGAGAAAAACCCTCGGAGCAGGGACGAGAACCAACAACAAACTCAACCCACATATGACGCCGGGTCCGGGAATCGAACCCGGGCCACATTGGTGGGAAGCGAGCGCTCTCACCACTGCGCCATCCCTGCTCCCCTCAGTAAGGTCAAATAGGTTTACCTTTAAAAATTCGCCCCAGTCCTCTGTAGTCCATCTGATCCGAACAGTTGAATACAACCACATATTTTCCAAGAGCTTTCCCCATGTCTTTGGTGGTTTCTATAAAAAAATGACGATAAAACACCGTGAGGAAGGAAATATAAATTATCGATAGTTCAAAGGTACAGTAAATATCTCAGAAGTCTCCACTGGTACGTTCATTTTATGAAGGATCAAAACCTGATCCAAAATTAAGTTTATTGTTTAAATTTCATTTCAAGCGACTCAATTCAGACCTGTTTTTCCAGTTCCAGCCGGTCCAGCCGGCGCGCCACCCATGGACATAGCAAGAGCCTGGGCCAGAGTAATGTAACAGCGATCAGTTAGCGGTGTAATGACAAGTCTTTCTGTACAACCCAGGAATTCGTTCTGGTAAATGAAGTCCACATCTGTTATGGAAACAGAGCATTTGTCTGTATCGTCGTTGAAGTAGAAACGGATTTGCTTCAGCCACTCAAAGTCTGATGGAGTCTTGATGTGCATCCGACACTGAGGAAGAAAAAGGAGTTTGGAAGAATTGTTAAAACAAAACGAGTAGTGATTATCTTTTGTTTTTTAATTTTAAATTCAAATTTGAGGTTCAGGTTTCAAAGTGTGCAAATATCAAGCTTTCTGCTTTAAACGTACGTTTTTACTTTGCGTTGAAAGATGGCAACGCAGTTAAGAAGTGACGAAAATACATTAAAAATACTGAACTCTGATGGCGCAATAAGAGACTGCAATTTTTCGGTGGAAGGAGAGAATCTTGTCGTGCGAGTTATCCTGCCTATCTCTGAAACATCACTACAACTTTAAATTCAAACAAACTACATCCTTCTTTTTTAGCTGTCGTGAAAAACTTCTAAAATTCCAGCTACTATTTAGGCATATGCATGCTGGGCAAATTAGCAACTGCGCTGTTAAAGGGACACTGTCACGGACATTTTTTTACTTTTTTAGTAAAACGGCACCAAAATGTACGACTAAGTACTTTCAACCATGCAGGAAACAGTTTTCATCAATTTTTCCAAACCACAAGGACAGAACTTGAAAAAGTGAGGCTGACTTTTTCAAGTTGAGATCAAAAGCTCCCGATGGTATCACAGTGGTATCACTCTATACTTAGCTTCAGTACACTGGTATAGTAATTTTAAGAACACTTGGTCACTGTTAATAGGTTTCCAGTAGTGTAAACACGTTTTTGGGCTGTTGAATTTTTGAAATTATGCTCGTGACAGTGCCCCTTTAAAGACCTAAACAAGCCAATTCAAGCCCGAGTAAAGATAAAATTATCTTATGAGACATACTTTTTCTACGTTTTTATGTTACAATCCTCGAGGTAATAATTTCACTCACCAGGTCATCGAAGATATCTCTCTGATGCACGTGAATGGTGATAAGCGTTTCAAACTTTGTCCTCACTACTTTAGTGAGTTCTTTAGTCGTCTGTTCAATCAACACGTTCAACAGCTCCAGGAATGCAGTGTTGGTTTGTTGCATCACTTTCTTGTCATATTTAGCATTCGTCAGTGCCTCTGTCGAGTCTCTGGTCCATATCATTTGGATTCCTAGCAGACCGACCTACAAAACAACGACGCAATTGACCGATAGAAATGAAATCGACAGCACATGCAAGTAATGTAATTAAAATTGAAGTCGAAGCAGCGAAACTCCGTTTTTGCCTCAAGTTATGGACATCTTCATCAACTAGCTGGCATTTTCAAATTTCTTGACTGCACCCCTTTCAGTCTGAATATACTTGTGTTTTACCACTTAGAAAATTGATTAAGCTAAAAGTGGTCTGGATGCAATGTCCATGCATCACAATTTTTTTTTCTCAAAAGCCCTAGATCTACAATACGACAGAACAGTACCTGAGCCGGGAATGTACTAAGAAACTCCAGCAGATTAAACCCTTGATCTTGTACAGCGGTGTGCGCCGTGCGAATCACGTGATGAACTGACTTGCGTGACATCTCCAACAGGGTACCCAGCCACACTTCCACATTGCCTTGCGCCATAACAGGTTTTTCAAGCTACAACCAAACCACAGTACAAGCAATAAGAACTGGAACACAAAGATAATCAGGACACTGTTGGCACACTCCATGTTCCTTTTAATTTGAATAGAATTATTTTATTTTATTTTATTTTCCATTGCAAAGGCGACTTTCATTACAAGTGAACCTTAAGGGTTTATGATTGGATTCAGTGGAAGAAAAGTAAAAACATTCTCACCTCAATTGCTTCACCCTCTGAGGAAATGATGGCAAGAATACGATCATAATCCTTCTCGTGGAACTTGACTGTCTTGGTGTTGTCAAATACGTTCAGCAAATGAGCCTGAAACATGACAAATGATTACACAGATTAACAACAACGGTGTAGTTAAAATTTATAACCACAAGAAAACAAAACAAACGCTATAATACAGATCCCATGTGGTGTAAAGAAGTGAAACGCGTACGAAAGATCTACAGGTACGGAAACTTGCAAACGTACAATTAACAACAAAATCAGAAATTGGTATAAATTTGGGAAAGGACGCATTGAAAAAGCTCTCACAATGGTGCCTCCGTAATAAAGGAAAACCTTCAGAGAGCAAGCACAGTTGCCAACCGAGAGTCAGAACTTAAAAAAACTATAGCAAGAGCCCAAAGCATTGGCTACCAAAAAGTATTAAGGCCTGGCAAAACGAGGAAACACCGGTGGCGCGCGCATGTTTCCCCAATGTTGCCCAGTTTTGCCACACGGGAAGCATCGTTTCCAATTTTGTTTCCAAGAAGAAAAATGCTTCTGCTACACGGTAGAAAAATTTCGTGTTTCCGCACGGCATGGAAGCATGGCAAAACGAGGAAACAGGTTTCTGGAAACACGTTTCCTCGTTTTGCCAGGCCTTAAGACTAAGTAAACTCGCACGGGTCTCTTTACCTGGATAGTATGTGAATCGCTCGCTTGACCAAGAATTTCCAAGAGAACTGGATCGGAAACAAAGAAAAATCTTGGGAAAACAAGACGCTTCTTCTCCAAATACCTGCAAAGTGACAAAGTTAGCTTTAGTAAGTTGATCTACGTGGAAAAATGAGTATCTTAGTACCAACATGTTATCAGGTTTTATCCACCATTACACAAGCAAAGAAAGTCAAGAAACACTTAACCATTGCGGGCAATGTTAAGCACAGACTGATAGCACAGTTATTACCAGCAACAGGGCCGAGTTGTTCGAAAGGCGATTAACACTAAACCAGGATTAAAAGAGGATCGACGGTTCAATTTCTCTTGTATAAATTAAAGTATTTTTATTGCCTATGTTTAATGGAGTTTCGCTAATCCTGGATTTAGCTTAATCTTGCTTTGTAAAACCCAGCCAGAGGTATAGAATGAGGTCAGCTTTTCAAATGACCTGAAGGAAAACGATATATGTGTGCAGCAGCGTCACAATACAACACTTCACGATTTTGAACTGTGTGTACGACTGATAACCACAACATACCCACTAAGTGACTTCTGACACAGTTCCAGTTGTTCCAACAGATGTGGCAATAGCTGCCCCAGTGTCTCGTCTCCTACACAACACTGCACCACATTAGCATTCTCGTGTGCACGGGTCATGATTTTTACCCACTGTTTGTCGATGTTCTGGAACCTTTTTGCTTCCTGAAAATGAACGAATATCGATATACTTAAGAATCTTAGTGGGTGAACGGGCAAATAAAAGAGTGCGGTTATTGCTTTCATCTTAACCTGCCAGCCTACCAAGAGGTAAGGCGGAAAAGAAGTATGATAGCTAGATGGGATAAACATGTCGACATAGGCTTGCCAGTTGGCGCTAACGAGGATGAGAAGTCAAGGAACGTTTATAGTCTTGTCAGAAAGGTGGTCGCTAGGAACAAAACTTAGGAGAGTTCGAACGTGAATGTTATGTGGAGAGGCAAGTACAGTGGCAGGCAGTAAATTAGGTACATGAATCATTGGTTGGTAGGTACGAATATAGAGGATAAGTATGAAGTGCCGAGTATTTAAGAGGTAGGTAGCTATAGATACATGTAGGTAGGTATTTGCATGAGCGGTTGGTAAAGCAGGTGAGTTAGTAGGTAGGCAGGTTTGTAAAGCCAACAAGATAGCAAATGCATTCCTGGTGAACTAGACAGTTGCAGGAAAGTGGAGTTTAGATCGCGGAGTTTTTTGTTTCATTGTATACATACTAATGAAAGTTGTGACCAACCTTAGGTAGCTGTTTTGCGATATCTCCGCCAACGAACACAGCCTCCAGATAAATCCACAGGTTTTGCACTGTCAACCAGTTCTCAATGATGTCTGTCGTGTTCGAAAGTTTTTGAACCCAGCTCTGAATGTTCTTCTTGAAAGGAGCGTTATACCTGGTAAGAAAATTAACATAGATGAGTTCACAATTTTCAGACTAAATGCCACAGTTCTAAAACCCGTAGGCATTTTCCTGACCGAGTTCAATATTTTTGTCTGTTAGCGACAAAAAAAAAAAAAAAACAGGTAGAATAATACCTAAAAAAAGTCTGCATACGAGCCTAGTGGCCCATCAGGCCGAAGCTTATCCCCGTTTCCATAGCACGAAGCGACTAGGAGTATTTCTACTCCCCCCTGGATGGGATGCTAGTCCATCGCGGGCTTACTCCCATTTACCCATTTAATGGGTACCCATTTATACACCTGGGTGGAGATAGGCAAGAGAGCAAGAGAGTAAAGTATCTTGCCCAAGAACACAACGCAGTGCCCCGGCCAGGGCTCGAACCCGGACCGTTCGATCTGGAGTCCGATCTGGAGTCCAACGCACTAACCGAGCTTCCCACAATTATAATACCTAATTATACAATACCTGTTGCTCATTAAAGAGCCCAACACCATTAAACTGTCCTCCATAAGTGCAACAATCTCAGACGTGTTGTCACCTCGCAGGAGCAGTTCTCCACGGTTCTTGAAGTTCGCGAAAGTGAGTTCCCTTGTACTCCAATCAGCAACGACTGACTTCAGTTTGGCTTCAATGTCTTTCTCTTTGACGGCTGCAATGCACACATCCTGTAAAAATGGAAGAATCAGTTCGTTTAACCTGCCACATCAGTGTCCACTGAAATATCTTGTTTAGCTCTACTGAAAATTTGAAGAAGGTAACTGGATTACTGTCATTACCACGATAAATCGTGGAATTTTCCTTGCCAGAGCGAGAAAGGTAATTAAGTGATGTACACATCACGTAAAGTTATATATGACGTATACAACGCTGACCAACAATAATTGTTCGCTCATTCACCGAGTTATCGTCACAATTCTTGTTCGCGTTCTCAGCCAAAGTTTCATTGTTTCCAGCTTGGGGAAGAAATAAAATTGTATAAAAAGCTAGAAAAAAATTAAGATTGTTTCTTATGCACATTGATTTTGTGTCTTGGAAAAGGCTATTTATCTCAAGAAAAGCCGGCGCGTTCAGGACTACTAAATGCCGATTTTCGCCAGTTGCCGAACTTTGTAAATTTAATGGAATAAAACAGACCAACAAACAAAACAGTTACCAACCTCAATGTCTTCTTTGTGTTTCAACAGTGGCGCCTCCATGATGTTTCTGAGTGAGAATGTTTCCGACTCCATATCAAACGTGTGTCCAGTAAGCCCAGCTATTCTGTCCCAGTGCCTTTGTTTCATGGCTTTGTTTGCCATCAGCTCCAGTAGCGGGCAGCTTTCGTTGAAATCATCGATGGTTTGCTTTAAATCCTGAAAGGCTTGCCAGTCTTTCAAAGCGCGGGGAAGCTTACGGCATCTGCAGGAAAGTAAACAGTTAACAACACGGATCCTGGTGCGTCGGTCCTAGTGTAAAAGAAATCGGGCGAAAACAGTCTCGTCCGTTCGTCCGGGATAGGTAAATTCTCTGCCGGGCAAGTAATTTTTTCAAAATCCCCAGGCAAGTAAAATTTGAGAGCTGCTTCCTCGAAGGGCAAGCTGGAATTCAACACAGCTCTGATATAACTAGCTGAGAAGTAGAAGAGTAACTCTAAGGCAATTTTGGGTGCTGTAAAGTTTCCTGAGTTACTCAACAGCATCTGTAATTACCTTAGAGTTAATTCTCTACTTTCAAGCTTGTTTAAGCCCTGACAGCTTGATCAAGAGTACTTACATTTGATAAAAGTAAACTGAAAAGGAATAAGGATGATTGTGTCGGATAATGGATTACCAACAACAAACTAAGATGTTGTTCCTTTTGCGTTTAATTTTAAGGCCAAACTGACACGTTTTATAAAGTTTTCTAAAGAAGTTATGCGTTGTACTCTCCTCACAAAGCCATTATACACAAGCTTTAGAAAAACCGATGGTTACTCAGCACTTATGTCCAGGATTGAACGCAAGTATTGTTTAATAAGTACTTCATGTTTGACTTGGTTATTTGACATTTCCATATTACTTCATATTTGACGGAATTCGGTGTGTTTTGGTGAAATTTTATTAAGGAGGACACTTTGTGATGCCTATCATGAGGAACGTGCATCTCATTAGCGTTCAATCCTGGACATATCTGTTACTCAGTGTCAAATGCTATCAATAATTCTGTTTTTTTTCTTCTCACCGTGTCTGGAAGTCTTGCAGTTCCACGTTAATCTTTTCTATGTTAACATCAACCCACAGGATGTCATAATATCCATTCACAGTATCGATGACGTCATTGTACAGACCATAGAGCTTCTGTAAAAGGTTAAGTTCTCGGCGGATCTGCATCAGGTCTGGATACTCGGTCACAGCCAGACCAAACAGCTCTTCTCCTCCCGAATATGTGACGTACTTACGCCACAGGGCGTCAAAACGGTTCTGAACGAGAAAGACAAGCGAACAATTATTTTTATCATGTACGACGACATTTCTTAGCACTGCTCTGTTTCCGACCAGCCTTATGCCTCATTTGCCACGGGCACCGTATCGCTACTTTCCCTGGAAGGGATAGGAGGCAAGCTACCTCTCCCTTACCTCCCATCCCCCGGCACTTTTCAGGTTGCTCCAAAAATTAACACTTCGCGGAGATCATCACTGAAAATGTAACGTGTCTGGCCCATGGACAAAATAATAACACAAAGACTATTATACCTGATTCACACCAACAAAACATACATGTATTTAGTTAAACCAGGTTTAAGAAAATGAAAATCAGCAACCGACAACTGACAGACTAAAATTTACATAGGGTTCAAGTATGCTTTAACTTGTGCTATCATTGTGCCAAACTTGAAGTCGATAAACATCAGTTGAGCAACTTCCATGAAGAAAACAATTTTAAACCGTGTTTAACTAAACAACATTACACATGTCTAAGCTTTGGTGTGAATGAGGTATTGGATACGGCCCTTTAGATCAGAATCCAACACGTTCGACATGATATAACCTCGCTACCATTAGATTTCTTGATATCACGGCGACGTATAAATGTAATGAAACTCACCTGGAAAATGATGAGTCGGTCACTGGCTTCACGTGGAGGGACGTTGGCAACCATTGGTCCGCTCTAATAACAAGACAAAACAATACAGTGTGGTTCATAACACATCCTAAACGAAGTGAAGGACAAAAAAAAGAACGAGCTGGTCGTATTTGTCTTCAGATTGTCATCCAAATAAAACTTTGGTACGAGGACTCAAAAAGAAATTCCCCTATTTTCCTTCGCAACAGTTGGAATAATCCCTGCCAAAGCAACGCACTTGTGTAGCCCTCAATTACAACTAAAGCCGCAAAAATTGAAAGGTTCTTGGAAAGACCGTTTAGCATAGCGGTTGCACTATGATTGTACCATGCCTGTTTCTGTAGTTAAAGGAAAAACAGTACGTATCCAACCCAACTCAAACTAAAGAAACCGCTGCTATTAAGCTTAATGATGGAGGCACAGATAAGCTAGAACTGGTAAACTAAATTAATAAACGACGGTTACAAGAATGAAGTAACATACCGCGTTATAGTCCGATGAGAAAGAAGCCACATCGACGATGAAAACCTGCACTTTGTCGATAAGATCACCCTTGAAATTGGGTTGAATTTGGATGAGATGTCCTTGAGACTCGGTCTAAAAAAAATAAAGAACATAAAATAAATGAAGTGCTTCCATTATGAGATAAACAATGACAGATTTTGATGCGAAATTTCGTCCACAGATATTTACCGCCAACGACTGGAGTTTCTGCCACGAATAGCGAAGAGTGTCCACTCTCTCCGACTCTTCTTTAGCGACGAGTAGCTCATAACGATTCAACATCGCGTATGATTCCTGTAAAAAGATAACGATCCGCAACATTTGAATAAACGAACCAAGTTAGCTGCTCAATAAGACTTCATGCTAGACAACAGAGAATGAAAAATGTACGTGGTGAGAAAGATGCAAATGTAACTATGTCAGAAAAAAAAAAGAACTGCAGCTAAAATTTATTACTAAGAGTACATCTTTTACAGAAGTCTTAGACATGTCTGACTAAGAAAGGTTCTCACATTTGAAAGTATATAAATTCACTTTGCTTCTTTGAGTAGCTACAAACTCTTCTGTTTCAACATCTCAGATTTGTTTTCTTCATTCAACGCTTGTATGATGATGAACATTAAATCTCTCTCAAAGGAAATTATGCTCAGGGGGTTTCAACTTCCTTGCCACAAAGATCAATCAATCCCAATTAAACCGCACTTGTTTTGTTTAGGATTCTTTAAAAAAAGTTTATAAGTAGCTTGTTCTTCTGTCAATTCGTCTTGGCAATCGGTATTTTGACACTAGTAACATCAAGGCACTCACCTCGATGGGCCCAATTGACATGTCAATCATGATCTCCCTGTCTCGGATCTCTTTCAGCGCGGCCATAGCATGCCGTATATCATCAAGGTCCTTGATGGGTCGGCTAAGACGCTTCGTGATGTCTTCAAGAAAGGTGAATATCTCCTCCATTTCTGTTCGATACCTGACGTTGCAGTTTCGACCAAACGATACGCACCAAGCTCTTGTCTCCGCGCACAATGCTGTTTTCAGGCGTTCTGTTAAGTAAAAAGAAACTATTTATAAGCAACTAAAAAAGGACTTCTAGTCCTGTCAAAACAGTTAACCAAATTGAAGCATGCAAAAGCAAACTACACGTGTACATGTACATGTACAACTTCAAACCTGAACGTAAAATCTACTGGTAGGGCAAATATTGCAAGTTAAAAAACAACAGTCATATTGATAAGTCCCGATTTCAAAATTCCACTTCTCCTTATTTAACGCCATAAAAACCTCTCGACGTTAGTTATGAGAATTGTGTAATAGATCAAAATAATATCCGTAGTTCTCTAATTCAGTGATGATTAACTCTATTCTCGCCGCTGGACTGCTTGATAAACTATTAATATTGTAGCAAGAAATTAGTGTTAATCGTGCGCACAATACCTGTGAAGAGTGCTATGGCTCCAGCTTTGTAGGACTCTGGTTCTCTCATGATAGTCTCCTCTAGCGCTTTGTATTTCAGAATCTGAGCCTCGAACTCTGATAGCTTGGGATCAGTCTCCAAAAACTTCGCAATCTCTTCTTCTCTGTCTTCTTTCCAGATTGGTTCATACTTGGTGAAAAACTGCAAGGCAGTCGTGACATCCTTCTTCTGGGAATTTATCGCCGTGGAAAGGAATGAAACGAGCTTGGCGATTTCTTTATTTTCGGCGACATTTTTGAAGTAATTTGCTCTCTGCGGAAAAATCGCCATACTCACGACTGTACCGGCATCACTATCCGCTGGCATTCTAGTGACTCTTCGGGAAGGCGCGACGTCAGATCGGCTCTCGTCGTCGCTTCCCGCGTTGCTTGCCGAGCGACTCCGAGCCTCGTTATCAGAATCGTCTTTGTCTTTCTTCTCCGCTTTAATAAGCGCTTTGCAAGTCTTGTTCCACTGCGACACACCTTTCGACACCGACACGACATACTGGGCCGCTTTATTAAGTCCTTGTTGGATTTCATCCAAAGCAGGTTGCATTGTGATGTTGGGAATCTGCAACGTTACGTTGGCCAAGAACAGCGGTGACAGATCAGGTCCGGCATCCTTCCCCAGGGAGCTGCTATTTTCCACATAGTGATGCGCTACTGCTGCCTGTACGCGTTTCCGCATTCCGTCTAAGGTCGTCCTCGTCACACGTACAATGGCGTCCACGTTCTTATGAATAAAATGCATCAATAACTCCTGAGCTTCCATATTTAGTTGATCACGTATCTCGCGCTTGCGCTTCGCTGCAGCAGCCGCTGGACTAATGACGGCGCTCCCTAATCGGCTGCTAGCGGAGCGACTATCTGGACGGCTGCCACCCGTGCGGGGACGACTGCGTGCACTTTCCCCTCTGGTGACGATGTCTTCTTTCGCTCCATCGTCGTCCTTTGGCAAGTCTTCCAATTTCTCCTGGTCTTCGTCGCTGCCAAGTTCGTCCTCATCTTCCTCCTCAAGTTCAAGGAGCATTGTGATTAGTTCGTTAGCGGCTTCTTCTACTCGAGCACTCTTTGATTCCAGCAGTTCTGAACCTCGCTTGCAAAGCTCCTGTGAACCGCAATGGAAGGGGAAAAGATTTAATTTCAGATCAAGAAAACGTAATCTGACAAATACTTATGCATGTGTTTAAGTGCTGCTGAAACGAAATTTTCGTATTGTTTTTTATTTGCTCAATTCATGGTTTGGACCTGCTAAAAATCATGGTGACCTTTACTTTTAAAAATAGGCAACGGAAAGTGGTCGTTTTGGCGGTCAATATCGGCTTTTTGGAGCCAAACCATGTCCGGGGCCTGCGGAGGTGTAACGTGAAAAGGTACTTGGATGAAGGAATGGATACTGAAACAAAGCAAACTACTGAAGTAACCGCTTGACTTACAAACACAAAGTATACACTAATTAATTACTGGTTATGGATATAATGTACGTCAATATAAGCTGATTCTAGAAATTCAGCAAAAAATATATCAGCGATTTTTTTTTTACTGGATGCGATTTTGTTCAAAAAGTGGGGTCCAGTTAAAGGCCAATATCATTAAAAATATTTTCCCCAGTTCAATCGAAATTCATCATATTATTACTGAACGATAGGTGAACGTTTCCTGAAAATTCATAGCCATGGCGTCAAAGCCGAAAAAGTTATGACACAAAATTTGTGATGGACAAGTGCGCCCGGGAGAACTACAGAGCCACAAAAGCCTCCAATATACAGTGTACATGTATTAAAGCAAGTATTTCCTGTTATTCTGATCTGACTAGAACTAGGATCTTCTCGCCATTATATGCTTTATTAAAGAAAAAACAAAACCGCGATGACCCTACCTCTGTATTCTTCAGAAACTTTTCAATCGTCCAAGGAGCGTCGCTTGGTAACTCGCAAAGCGGCGTGTTGCTCATCTCTTGTAGCACTGCTTCTATCCTGAACTTGACCAGGTCATTCGCTCGATCAATCAGCAGTTCCACTTCCTTCAGAGCCTGGTACACACTGTCCATGTAGGCATCAAGGCTGAGAGATGTCCAGTTTAACATGGTGAGACCAGGCTCGATTGCTGCGTCCACTTTAGCGAGATGCGGGGACATGAGAGGTTTAAATGCTTGAGGTATCCTCGCCAGGACCCGCACGCTTTCAGCTAAAAGAAGCTAAAAAATAGAGGAGATAGGTAAGATTTTAAAAGGTCATTATTCTAAAGAGCTCAATCATAAAACCTTATTTTTCCTAGCCGTCACTCTATAATTAAACAAACGCATCAGGCCTGAAGTCACTTCACAATGACCTAAGTAGCAAAAAAGGTTGCTAACGCATTCTAGTGCACTTTACTTTATTTTAAGTTTTAAGTGACCAATTAGCTATAAGCCTGCGCGTTTTTCTGCGTAAATTATTCAACTTCCATAGGCCATTTATCCTGGTAATATACTGACGCGATCGTCAATCAACTTTGGTAAATAAAATCAAAAAACTGAAACAGTTCTTGAATCATACTACAACAGAATTGTATGTGTACATGTGGACAGGAAACCAGTAAAAATTATTGAATGTTACGCTTGCTACGTTCTGCGATTCACAATCGAGTACTGGAAAGTGATTTATCTGGTGGATAGTGTTACCCACCCTTTAAACAACTGGGGTATGTTGTATAAGCATCTTCTTTCTTGCAGATCAAACATGTATGCCG
This sequence comes from Meandrina meandrites, assembly GCA_963693305.1. NCBI lineage: Eukaryota > Metazoa > Cnidaria > Anthozoa > Scleractinia > Meandrinidae > Meandrina > Meandrina meandrites. The sequence continues at coordinate 26,651,761 of OY855903.1, forward strand.
ACAATCATCAAGTTGCTCTTACCTGAAGTCTGTTGTAATTCTTCTTAATCGTTTGTCGTTTCTGGAGCAGGGTCTGGGCGCCAAATGGAATGTCCAGGCCCAGGCGAACCATACATTCTGATTCCCGGATGAGTGTAAGAATCTGAGGGTCAAAGTTCACGAACAACTCCTTGGTTTCAGGATGGCGAACAAGGAGAGAGGCCTGGAGACCAGACTTCGCCACTTCAACCTGTACGATGTAAAAAAATAAGACGCTCCGTCAGATTTGATTTAATTTAAAGTCTGTGATTCAAAAACCCACGTGTGACCATTTAAATGAAAGCTATTGAACAGTACTTTCATGTGAACCCTTTTATTACGCTTTTCAAGGTGGTTCTTACTAATGTCTGTAGATTAAACCATAACATGTGACCATTCAAGCGAAAGCTATTGAGCAGTACATCACTGTACCTTTTGAACATACACATAAATCGTTGTCTTCTCTCACGGGAGTGAAACAGTTAAAAAATGCAGTTGAGCCTTTTTAAAATGGCCACCAGAGGCAGATGTAACTGGCCGTTAATGTTTTAGAGAAGTAACTGTTTTAGAAAGGTGGTCGTTTTAGAAGAGGAGATTTCAATAACAGGAAGTGTGTGCATGGATCGGCGTGCGATTAGGAGCTGTAAAGTATTGGCTATTTAATTCCATTTGCATTGAAGAATCGTTATATTGTGATTTCTTTAATGTCCCATACCTGCTTCATCCAAGCCTGATGGTACAAAACTTCAAACTCCAACAACACTTTAGCCAGCTTGTTATAATTCTTAATGATCTTCTTTGCCTCAGCAGTCTGCAGAATTGTGGGATACTTCTGAAACATGTCCATTGGCTCTTGAATCCTTCTGTACATCTGTCGCGCCCAGGCTATCTTGCCGGCGATGGGCGGCAGGTCCCAGGCCACCGGCGGATCGTTCCGATGCCTCTGGTAAATCTTTTGAATCATATCGATATCACGGCCGTAGTACATGAGGATTCGCTCGTATTTTTCTTGGATTGTGTCCCTCAAGCTGTCAAGAGACAACCTGGAAGAAACGTTCAGATGCAATCAATGAAAAGCTATGGATAATTTCTCGACTGTTCTCGAATAAATGGATTAAAAGTCTTAGACGTAAATTTTATGCGCACTACAAAATCACTTACCGCTCAAACTTCCTTATTAGCCTCAAGGCTCGCTGAGTTGAAGGAATCCTGTCAAATGAGTTGTCCATGAAAATCTGAAGTTGAACCTGTATGGCAATAGACATTGATATTACTAAAATATTATTTTTAAAGCCGCTATCTCCATTTTGCGAAACTTTGGGAACAAGCGAGGAAGACAAAGGAATGTAAAATCTTGGCCACTGCTACATTCTGTACACACGTATCGATTAAGCAAGAGCTCAAATATCAATGAATCCGTCTTTTTAGGCCACTGGGGCTAAGAGCCATGCTGTAAATTAAAAGTATATAGTTACACTACAGACTAACCACCAAACTTTCTTAATAGTTAATGAATACAGTGCATACGAGAATGTTGATTATTTCAACGAAGTTAACAATAGGGCTTACGAAGACTGCTCTAAATTAAACCAGATTTCAACCCCAAACTGTACTTGTGACACTTGTTCACCTCTTAAACGTGGTTAACATGAACTGTGGCTTATTCAGTATTCATGTTGTACATCAATTCACTCATAAACCAGGTTCAAGTGATTCTATTCCAGCCCTGTGTTTACATGTACAATGCAAGTTTATTACAGTGGTAAATGTAGGTACACTTCGTACTTCTCTTTTATTTCAGTCTTCGTGTACATGTACATGTAGGCTGAATCAAATTAGAAATAAATGTTGGGGGTAACCCTGCGATGGACTATCGTCGCATCCAGGGGGGAGTAGAAATACTCATGCTACTGAAACCGGGATAAGCTCCAGCCTGATGGGCCACTAGGCTCGTATGCAGACTTTACCTTTTCACACGAACATCTCCGAAGTCGATAGCAAATTTTGTTAACAGTGATTTTTTTTTCTGGAAGTCATCAACTTAACTTAAATAACTTACCTGAAGATCGTTGATTTGTCTTTTAAACTCATCAAAATCAGCATCAAAATCCATCTTCCTATAATCCAGCAAGTCGTAGGGTTTCTTCTTCATTGTGGTCACAATTAAAACAAATTTGTTCCAAAGCTGCTCCATTCCTTCGATCCGTGACTCGCCGAGGCACGAAAATGCCTTCATTGTGTCCAACATATCAATGATTTTGTGAAGCCGCCGAGAAAACGTATTGCTTTTGCCAAAAATGTACATTTCACTGAATTCAAATTGTCTTTCTTCAAGGTTTTGCTCAAGTCGCTGTTTCGTCTTTTGGAAGCATCTCTGATATTCCTCGTTCAATCGAATGCAGTTCTTTAGTTTTTCCACAAGTTCTTCTTGTTGATATTCCCACACTGTCTTGTAGCCGTGTTCTGTTATGTAATTTTTGCACGCTGTAATCATTTGATTTGTGACCTGATAAAAAGAGGAAGGTTAACATACATGTATGCACATGTAGTTCAATTTGCATTTGTATAGGTTCCGGTATTCCAAGCAGAAAAGACGAATTAGGATAAAGCTTCAACTACATACAATCAAAAAACTATATCGATTTCTTAGCAAGGATTCACACCCTTTGTTGGATCAAAACTTCGGCTCTTACTTGGTGCAGAAGACACAGTTCACCTATAACAACAGAGAACAAAAGGACAAAAGAACGAGGAAAACAATAAAAACAATAGGTTGGCGAGGCAGTGTTCTATTGTGACATGTCCTGTGTCTTCTACACCAAGAAGGAGCCAAAACTTCAAGGACTTTAAAGAACATTCTTCCAATCTTATTCCTCAAGGACACAACTGAAAAACATACCCGGACTTTTGCACAATAAAAATCAAAATATGGCAATGTCAGAGTTACTTTACACTGTAACATTATTCCTTTAAACTAATAATCATTTGAGAGATGAGGACTCTATAACAAAGTAATAACTCACAGAGGTTTACAATGTACTTGAATTGTGGTTTTTATTTAAGGTTTATTTCAGGTGTGTACAAATTCTGTAAACTGCTAAGAAATGATTATCAGAGTTCAGCATACAGTCTGTACGAATTATCAGCCCTTTTGAATATTAAACATTACGTTAAGAAAGGTCTCTGCACACTGAACAGGGGTTTAAGTTTGAAACGTCACCTTCTTAAATTTGCTGTATGGTAGTTTAGTTAGTTTAATGTCCACAGACCATGTACATACCTTTACAAACAAAGCCGTCATTCTTTCAGATGTGTTGTAATATCTTGAGTAACTGTTTATCATGCGAATAGCATTTATGAGACCTGGAATGCCGTCCATCATACCAACCTGAAAATAATAAAAATGGTTACGTACTTAGTACATGATGAAAGGAAAAGGGCAAAATCGTACTATAAAGTTCACAACTACAAATCTACATGTACATGTATAAACCAATTTTAGAGGAGAATGCCACTTACCGGATCACTGTTGTAGAGTGGGTCACAAAATTTCTCCAGGGTATAAAGGAACTTGACATTGTCTTTAGCTTCATTGGCATAGTCAGTTATCCTGCTGTCAATGTCTCGCCATGTCTACTCAAGAGAAAAATAATTTATGGTATTTTAAAAAAAAACTTAGCAAATGATTTAATTTATATTTTTATATTATTTCATTCATCCCATTTTGAGTGCCATTTTCCTGTTTTTAGTGTTCTTTAGTCAGTAATCAAGAAATTACGGACTACAATTTACGTAGAGTTAGAAAGCAGGTCACAGGCCTGCAATGTGTGCAGAGAGCTCCATGTAGCAATAGGATCATACACGAACATAAAAGTCTGCAATGTGAGCAGAGGCCTTTATAGGTCTGCAATGTGTCCAGAGACCTAGATGATGCATCATAGGCTCGAAATGTGTGCAGAGAGCAACAAGAAGCAAAAGGATCATACCATGTAGGTCCGCAATGTAAGCAGAGAGCTATATAGGTCTGTAATGTGTCCAGAGAGCTAGATGATGCATGTGTCATAAGCTTGCAATGTGAGCAGAGAGCAAGAAAGAAGATCATAGGCCTACAATGCGTACAGAGAGCAAGATAGAAGATCATAGGCCTGTAATGTGTACAGAGAGCAAGATAGAAGATCACAGGCCTGCAATGTGTGCAGAGAGCAAGATAGAAGATCATAGGCCTGCAATGTGTGCAGAGAGCAAGATAGAAGATCATAGGCCTGCAATGTTTGCAGAGAGCAAGATCGAAGATCATAGGCCTGCAATGTATGTAGAGAGCAAGAAAGAAGATCGTAGGCCTACAATGTGTGCAGAGAGCAAGATAGAAGATCAAAGGCTTACAATGTGTGCAGAGAGCAAGATAGAAGATCATAGGCCTGCAATGTGTGCAGAGAGCAAGATAGAAGATCACAGGCCTGCAATGTGTACAGAGAGCAAGATAGAAGATCATTGGCCTGCAATGGGTGCAGAGAGCAAGATAGAAGATCATAGGCCTGCAATGTGTGCAGAGAGCAAGATAGAAGATCATAGGCCTGCAATGTGTACAGAGAGCAAGATAGAAGATCATAGGCCTGCAGTGTGTACAGAGAGCAAGATAGAAGATCATAGGCTTGCAATGTGTGCAGAGAGCTAGATAGAAGATCACAGGCCTGCAATGTGCGCAGGGAGCATGATGGAGGATCAATAGCCCTGCAACTCAACTAATAGCTGTAACAAACCTTAAGGAGTTTTGACTTGGCTGCATGAAGAACTCCAACCACTGCTTTACATTCTGTGCCTTTGATTTGATCCAACAGAGAGTTAAACTTGGCCATTCTTTTCTTCCAATGATCAAGTTCTGCTTTTGGGCCAACATCATCAGCCTCCTTTCTCATTTGTTCACTCTCTGCCAAAACCTAAACAAAACACACAGCTGTGAACATAATGTCAGCCATAGACAGTGCACAAGTTATGCACATTGATAGTATATTCACTGTACATGCATGTCTGAACTAACAAAATGAACATGTGTAGGACCATGCTTTCTGCCAAGAAGATTTAAAAAAAAAACATAAACATACATTGTACAACTACATTGAAAAGAAATGCTCAGCATAAATTATATAATTATCATGAAATTACAACTTGCTCATGGTACATTTACATGCAAATTCAAAAATTGGTGTGAAATTATGTCTGGCTATGGTTAGGATTTTGCCCAACATGGGCAAATTTTGCTCAACGAGTGTCTAATGACTGACTGCTATTTGCAGTAATGAGAGCATCCATCTTGTAATATCTTCCATATACGAACAAAGGAAAAAGCATCTACCACTGCCTTTTAGATTAATTAGCAAAACGTCATGCTGCTTAATGATCATGATCACAAGTAATGTCTTAATACACAATACCTGTTCAATCTGTTTGATCCACGCTGTGACCACCTCTTCAATTTGCTCCAGCGTCTCGCTGGAACTAGCAGCTGCTATGTAATCATTAGGGGAGCTTATTCTTGTCAAGTCAATGCTGTCGCACTCCTTCAGGGTCACGGCGTCATCTAAACTGGCCTGTGCACTGTTCAGAATGCCTGACAGGATTGAAATGAACAACACATAATGTATATCAAATGCAGTGTCAGCTTATTTCAGGTCATGGAATCAATTGGTTTCATATTTAATTAAAAGAAATAATGAGATTGCTTGAATTAAAACACAGTTCTAACTAGTGCACGCTCTTGGCATTTTTTATTAAGAAAGCAAAAACAACTTCAGGGGTTGTACATGTACAGGTACAGTGCGCTATTAGGGCCATCTAAGAATTGTACCATCATCATCATTATTATTATAATTGTTGACAACCAAAATGAAGAAGTGATTTTCCATTCTTTTTCATCACACTATTTTCTGAAAGAAATAGCAAACAAAACAATTTTGACAACTTTGAAAAGCTGTGAAAAAATCGCCTACAGGTTGTGGGTTATTATGGAAAATTTGTTTGTTTAACTTACCAACAAAATTTTCCAGTTGGTTCATGAAACCCTGCCGCACACTGGCACCATGTTTGTCTGATAGCTCACCCCAGCTGGAACTCTTTGACAGGGCAGGAATGTAGATATCACCAAGAAGTCTTTCAACAGAATGAAGAACCCCGACACCACGAGTGTCCAACAAACCGAACGTTGTTTCCTAAGTAAAAAGATAAGTCAGAATGATTTGGGAGTTAAGGGAAGTAATAGTTGTCGGCATTTGCACTGGGACCAGCCAGTGGAACCCTACAAGTGCCTTGTCACAACCCCTGGAAATGCAGTTCCACTGTAGCTAAGCGACAAAAGAGGGATATCACAAGTCGGGATATACAAATAATGGGTTACGAAAATTGCTAATAGGTATTTAAAAGGGCCTTCCAAAATAATTATTAATATCAAAATGACTCACCAATTACAGCCAATTCAATCAAAACAATAAGAAATGAGATGGCCCTTCTATATGTATAGGTACGTGTTTGTATCAAAGGTATATGAAAGGAGTACATTTTCTGTCAAAAGTGGTGATTTTATACTTAAGGGTAAATTAAACCTGGCTTTTCAGGGCCTTGAAGGCCGTTCCCGTCAAAAAAAAAACAGGAGGGTCGACTTCTCCATTGGAGGAGGAGAAAATAACATAGTCAATTATCATTCCTTTTTTTTCTATTTAGTTAACTCAGCATTGCCGGTAAGTAAAGTGTTACCATTACATTTCATTATTATTAAATAAATGTTTGTTACCTGACTGATATTAGCCAACGTAAGAGCTTTTGATGGGTTGATTTTGATGAAGAAAACACATGCTCCAGCCAGCTGCATGTCTCTTGTGTCTGTAATAAATACTTTGGGCTTGGTCTTTATGTTGGCTGCCTGCGCACCACCAGGCCCTAGTCTTACATGTTCAACTAAGAAAAAATTCAATGCACAAAATTAATATGCAAATTAAGATAAATCAAGGATTGTCGTACATACCTCTTATTAATCGAGTTCGAGGTCCGTACTGTAAAATACGGACCGAGTTTTTTCCCGTCGATTTATGGCCCAAGCGCGAAGCGCGCGGGCCATAAATCGATGGGAAAAAACGAGGATCCGTATTTTACAGTACGGACCGAGAAAACGAGGTTAATAAGATATTTATTATATCTCTCATTCTGGAGAAAAGAAACCATTTCAAGTCAATCGCGGCTACATTTGAATGACGCGCGCGTCAAATGCAAGAAGAAAGCGAAATTTATTGGCTTACGAAAACGGTTTGCAGTTGCATGGCTCGCAGAGACGTGAATCCAAACTTCAAACGTTTTAATTTTACGATTAATCCGTACAGCTTCTTTCTGTGGAAAACTGGATACAGTTCAAGATTACTTTGAAATAACTCCTGAAGTGATGTGATGTTTGATAAACAGAGAAGAACAACTCTACTGAGAAGAAAGCGGTGACCGCAAACAAAAAACAATGATAATTTTCGTCGAAAACATAAACAACCGGTAAAAACCTCAGAGACCTCCGTCTACTTTTAAGCGCTTTGTTGTGTCGTACTGAGAGGTGTTTGGTGCAGAATTCTTGTTGGAAAATGAGTACACTATCGAACTTTTGTCTGGGGTGAACTCGAACTATCCGGCCTTTTTCATAATAATAAGCGGACGTCGTTAAAAATTTGCCGAAAAGATCGCCAACAACAGCAGCAGGTACGTTGTTTTGAATGTTTTGTTCGTTTACTCTCGACTAGCCTGCGAATACAGCCGCCTCTCATTACGGGAGCGATGAGAGGCGGCTGTATTCGACAAACTCTCGACAAAACTCTTTAAATCTTTTTCATTCAGAATTCGATTTCTCTACCTTTCGGCAGAGAGAAAATTGTCAAGGTTCTGACTTAGCTTGTGTGATGCTCGGGGTCGGGGACGCTTTCAGTTTCTAAAAGATCTGAAAAATCTAGTTTGAATTTTGTAAGACCCTGTTCTTTTCGCTTTTGTTTCTCAAAATGTTTTGTCCGAATGCAGATGTTTTCAAAGTAGCTTTCAAAATTTTCGTTGTAAGAGATTTTTATGAACAAAACTTATCGCATCAGGAGAACTCTCAAATTTCGCGGGCCGTACTGTAGAATACGGCCCGTAAAATTGACCAATCACAGCGCGCGTACTGTCTTAGAGATATAATAAAATAAAATAATTGATCCATTAAGAAACACTACATCAACTTTAACCTTATTTAGCCTGTAGCAGTTAATTGTCTAGGATCAGGAGTGAAAGGGATGGAAGATACTAAGAAGATCATATTGAATATGTTTAACTCATATTATTAAATTCTCAACCTCGGATAATGCAATTCTAGCTTTCTGATTGGTTCACTAGATCTCGGTTATCAGCCATTATACCTGCGTTTGACCTTATATGGGAAACGAGTGCTGCAAGTGCCGCTCAGTTTAAAAATTTTCCTGCGGGAAGCGAAAGTTCCATCAGAAAAATGGCAAATTTGGCGAGGTTTATAAGCTTACACAAGAAATAGTCAATAGCGCCTTCCCTAAAACCACACAAATACCACAAAATGCCATAGTTGACTCAACTACGTAAAACTGAAAGGATTGATGCGAAATGTTTAATTAAAAATACTTGTAAATGTACAACAAGAGCGACTGAACGAAGAAGAAAAGCAGTAAATAATTTACGGGAAGACCAGAAAACTGACACAATTTCATTCAGTGTTCGACATAAAATTAGGTTCAGCACTTCAGTGAAGTTTGTTACCTTTCAATCCTGATCTCGTCCTTTTATACTTCAATAAACTTCATTGACTCTGAGTGCAATTTCGTTTCAGCATAATGTAGTAGTCTTGATGACAGCCGTGGAGCCGTAAACAAGTACAACATGTAAACACTTGCTTAGCTCGTCTTGCACAAGGCGTATAATTTCCAGAAAAGCTATTGTTTCGGATCTTCTCGTAAACCTTAATTGTTGTCACAATTTTACAGGATGAAAAGATGATTTACGAGGAGATTTTCCGTATCCAATGCGGGCTCATGGAATAATTGTTAATTATAAGTGACCTTTATATCAGAGTACAAATGCGAGATAATTTGAGTATGAGTACTGAAACCAATTACTTTATGCTTTCTATTGACAGTCTCCTTATTAAGTTGTTAAGCAATGGGGAGGAGTGAGGGCTCTCAGAATGTATCTAGATTATAATTCAAAACTCATATAAGTTAGTACTCCATCTCGTACTGCTATCTTAAGGCCGCTATTAATTATAATTGTTCATGTACTTAAACTGCTTGTTGTCAGCTTCAGGTTCATTAAATTGGCAATACATGTAGATTGCAAAGAGGAAACCATGATGAAATAATTATTACATGTACATCAGTCTTACTAGAGCTTCACGCAGCTACTAGAATTGCTTCTTCACTTATCCTTACAATTTAAAATCAGACAAGTACATGTATCTAAGAAGTGTCTTTCATTAAACAAGATGAGTGTATATGTAAGAGATTAACCCTTATACCTCTTATGCATGCACGCACACACATTAACTTTTCTTCTGCCACCCACCAAGCAACCTAAAATATTATAATTACCTGCATCTGGTAAATTTTCAACCTCTTGAAAGTAAAATATGATCCTTGAAAGGCCATCTGCCTTTAAAAAGTCTTCCATGGTTTCAATCTACACAAATGACCATCAAGATTGCTTCAGTATTTTTTTTAATATCAATTAAAGACAAGTTAAACAGTTAAGTTACTGTATAGCATAAATTACATACAAAAGTCATGTAGGTATGCATGTTTCAAATTTCCCTGTTCACTGTACTTTTTTCCTATAAAGCCGAAAACCCTGGAGGCAGGGGTAAATTTGTGGAGAAACTACATGTGAGCTGCCAATTCAGACCGAGAAATTTTATTTTAGAGCCATCCAAGAGATAGCAGAAGATCCAGATCAACATTGCCAGGTTTGCATCTCTCCTTGGGGAGAGGGGTACTTCTTACTTCAACATGAAAAATATATTAACCAGGTAGATATTTAAGCACATACATGTAATTTTATTATGATTATTAAAAATTTTCAATATTTATTTGATAAACCAGTTATTATATTTATTAATAAGAAATAAGATACAGACCTGGGTGCCTTCCAGCATGGACTCTGTGACTTCATCATTTGTTAGCCCAAGAGTACTGGCAACTGTGCTTATCAAATACTCATGTCGGAAATCAATCATAGACCTCTTTGCTTCACGTTCTTCTCTGGCTTTTTGCTGTGATAGATACATAAAACATCAAGTTTTCTCAGGCTGCAAGCAAAAGTTTTCCTGTCACCCACTACTACCCCTACCCCCCCCCCCCCCTCCCCATCTTGATCATGCCCAAGTCCCCATAATTAATTATCAACCCAGGCGCTGCTGTAATTGAATCAAAGTGGGACATGAAGAATGCAAGTTTAGAAGTGGGCAGCTGGCCATGGGATATGTAACTATTCCATTGGCACATCATTCACACGGCTTTAAATTGCTCACTCCTCAAATTCCCAAGGGGTGTTTATTTACGGGAAACAACACAATCACTGCATATAAAATACCCCTTTCAATGTAAACTCCCATTGTACCTGAAGAATGCTGGTTTCAGGCCAGCGGAAATATAGTACACCAAATTTAAATCGTTCTACATTGTATCAGTCTCAGCTTTTTTTCATTTTATGTTTTAAGCTGATTAGATCACTATTGATCCAATGGGTTGCTTGTTTGCTTGAATGAAAATTTTTATTTTGCATTCTCCCCTCCCCCCTCCCAAATCCCACCACCCCACTATCTCATAAAAAATGAACGGTGCCTAAAGACTATTTCCATATTTATCATCCTGAGGTTCATTCAGTATTAGCGGGTACATCCTCGGAGGCCCAGGGGCAGTTAGTCGGGGCTAAACGGAGTAAACTGGGCAGAAATCGTAGCAGTAGAAGTTTTCTATAAAAGTATAAGAGCCCCTGGGAAACAAGTCTCTCCAGACCATTTCTAAGTGACTCTGCAAATGCTGGCTCCTGACTGAGCAAAAAAAATCCTTTGTATTATTTTGCCCAATCGGTGAACAGTAACTTCAGAGTCACTTTCATCTGTTCTTACACAGCAGTTTATTTCAATTTACATTAGAGAACCACAAAAAAGTCAGGGAATCCTATCAGATTTCAGAAAGAAATATATTTCAAGATCTACCCGGACATTTTCACTTAAATCAAAAATAGTTCCGCATAGTCATCTGATCTCGTCTGGCACGTACGGTAAAATAATTAATGTACGCAGCGCAGAAAAATTGCAGTTAGCCGAAAAATATTGAGTTAAGTCAGAAAAACGTAAAATCAAACGTACAAGCCAGTACTTTCAATACTTTTAACCCCAAATAAAAATTTCAGAAAATTGAGACCTAAAAGCTTACATCAATCACTCATTTCATTCCTTTTTTTATTTTTTATTTTCCGATATTTTGACCAACTAGAATATTCCCATGCACAAAGCAATGCCCGCAGTGCAGGCTAGACGAGTATGCCGAACCACCCCCAATGCATTGCACAGGTAAACAAGACACAATTTATATTTACGATACCTCTGATCAATCCAAACAAAAATTACCGGTGGATGTTGAGATATCTTTCTTTCTGACATTGGAAATGACTTCCGACTTTTTTCGGTTATCTTATGTTAATTAAAATAAAATATGGCCGATACAATAATGGCTGTGTTAGAACACACGAAAGTGACTCTGAAGTTACTGTTCGCCGATTGGGCAAAATAATACAAAGGATTTTATTGCTCAATCAGGAGCCAGCATTCGCAGAGCCGCTTGGAAATGGTCTGGAGAGACTCGTTTCCCTGGGGCTCTTATACTCTTATAGAAAACTTTCGCCGCTAAGATTTCTGCCCAGTTTACTTCTTTTTGTTGTTATTGCGAAAGTATTTGACGGTTGTTATTTGAATTTTAATGTATTTCACAGGAATTGTTAATTCAGCTCATCATTGGTCTAGGCGTTTTTCTCTTTTGTTTTTTCAACAATTGTTTTTTCCATTCAAATTAGCATTTATATATGTGTTGTATTTTTCCTTTTTGTGTATAACCGTTTTCGAGATGAGGTTGTTCGACGCTGTAGAATCAATAGGTTATGGGCCCAGAAGAACGTGGTTTGGTCGGGTTGTAATTGAGATGAACAGCGTCCGTGATCGTTTGGATTTTCGAGCGTAGGATCGAGCGGGATTTTGAATTTGTGACGGGTTTAGTTTTAAACGGTTGCGTGAATCAGCGTGAATGAAACATGGAGGAAAAGAGGTCGAACGACAAACTCAACGGGAGCAACTGGAACACTTGGAAATTTCAAATGAAACATTTACTGCTGGCGAAAGGATTATGGGGCTTGGTGGATGGATCAGAAGCACTTGCAGACGACGCCACGACAGCGGTGCAAGCACTTTTCCGATCGAGGCTACAAAAAGCGTTCTCGACAATTGTGTTGGCGATTGATAGTGCTCGGCTTTACTTGATCACCTCAAGCGAAGGACCGAAGCAAGCGTGGGATGCGTTAAGGAAACATTTTGAACGAGAGACACTCGCGAACAAACTATTTTTAAAGATGCAGTATTTTCATTCCGAGAGTGACGAGCGCCAACCGAAAAATGCTGACTTCGAAGGAGGTGAGGATGTTTATGCTGCTGCGTGTATAGCGTCTGTTGAGTGCATGGAGTCTGCGGAGAAAAAATGTTGTCCATGGGTTATTGACTCGGGTGCATCAAGTCATATGACGAAAGAAAAGCACGTTATGATGAATTTTCAGGAATTTGACAAGCCTGAAAATGTTGCGCTGGGTGATGGTTGTGTTGTGAAAGCGCTGGGATCTGGAAGCGTACGAATGAATATGCTGTTTGATGCAACTGAATCCAAGAAAGCAGTTTTGTATGATGTGCTGTAGGTGCCTAAACTCACTTGCAACCTTTTTTCCGTAAGAGCTGCAGTTGCTAAGGGCAACGCCGTAGAGTTTGGTCCCCAAAAATGTTGTATCTGGGATGAAAATGGAAAGCTTCGTGGAATGGGATCACTGGCTGATAAACTCTATCAACTAGACTGTCAAGTTGCTCCTACTGCGGACACTTCGTACGCCTCAGTTGCGTCATCTCAAGGTAGCGACTTGTGGCATCAACGTCTTGGACATGTACACGAGCAAATCCTCAAGAAATGTGTGGAGAGTGAACCTGTACAAGGGATTGGCATCGAGAAAATGACTGAACTGTCCTTCTGTGATGGATGTTTGGCAGTGAAGATGTGTAGAAAACCGTTTCCCGCAGTGGGAGAGATCCGGTCAACGTGGAGACTACAGCTTGTGCACAGTGACGTCTGCAGTCCAATGCACACGCCCTCGATTGGAGGATCAAAGTATTTTGTTACGTTTATTGATGATTACACTCGGTGCTGTGCTGTATACTTCATGAAACACAAGTTAGAAGTGTTTGATAAGTTTATAGAATTTGAAGCCTCAGTTACCAATGATGTCGGTAAGGCGATAGGAACTTTGCGAACAGACAATGGCGGTGAGTATTTGTCTACTGAATTACAAAACTATCTGAAGGCGAAAGAAATTAGACATGAGCTGACAGTAGGGCTGCAACGATACACCGGTGCACCGGTGAACCGCGATATTTTTTGTCACGATATGAATATCGATATTTGAATGGGATATCGCTGTATTGCAAAACAACAAAATATTTCTCATCAAAAATGAAAAATTACTTTACCAACATTCAGAAATTACTGTTTTAATCAGTTTTATGGCTCCTTACCCAAGTACAGGCCCTTTATAGCCACAGGGCTTCGTCGTTGCTTAGTATCGCTTTGCATGCTTTCCAGTCACGTATTTTTCAAGATGGCGGCACGAAAGCATGCGTAGTTTCAATAAGTTGTCAGCTGACACAGTCTTATGCGCCCGCAACAAAAACACGCTGTTCGTTCGTCATGATGGTTCCTTCGTCAAAATGTCTTCCTCTGCAGTTGAGTTACAACTGGCACCGTCCTCTTATAAGTCAAAGGTATGGAAAGACTTTGGATTCAAAGTTTTTTACGATGGCCAAGGAATAAGACACTTCTCGTTATATTCTTGTGTTATTTTTTACCATTTGTTAATTGTTATCAATGGAAATGCCCGATTCCCTCTATGGCGCGCGCCTGCAGGGATTCACGGTAGTTGTATTCATCGTTGCTAAGACACCTTATTCCAAAATGGCGGAAAATATATTATTCTTTTGTCTACATGTTAATTGGCCCTCATGGCCTCGTTTTAAGCCAAAGATTCTTTTGAATTCTGCAGATGCGATCGAGGCCATGAGGGCCAATTAACATGAAGACAAAAGAACAATGTATTTCCCGCCATTTTGGAATAAGGTGTAGTCTCGTGCATGGTTTGATGAATACATCTACCATGATTCCCTGCAGGCGCGCGCCATAGAGGGAATCGGGCATTAAAGATTCCAAAGCAGTTTAGTAACATTACGTCACTTGTCAGTTGTATGTTATGATGTATCATATCGTGTATCGTATCGTGGCACTTGTATCGAGATATGTATCGGTTGCTAAGAAAATGTATCGTTGCAGCCCTAGCTGACAGTACCACGCTCACTCCAACAGAATGGTGTAGCAGAAAGAATGAATCGGACTTTGGTCGAGTCAGCACGTACGATGATTGCGCATGCAGCATTATCGAACATCTTTTGGGCTGAAGCCATCTCTACAGCTGCTTATGTGAGAAACCACCTTCCCACGACGGCGCTAAAAGAGAATGAAACTCCTTATGAGCGGTGGTATGGGAGGAAACCAGATGTGAGCCACTTCCGTGTATTTGGATGTATGGCCTATGCCCACGTTCCTGACAATGAACGATGGAAGCTTGACAAGAAGTCGAAGAAGATGCATTTCGTGGGCTACAGCTTAACGTCAAAAGGATATCATCTTTTTGATGACACGAACCGAAAGATGTATATCCGGAGAGATGTGGAGTTTAATGAAAACGATTTCGGTCAGAAGACAGCCATGGCATCAGAGCCAGACCCAAGGTGCGAGGAAGCGAAGCAAAATGAGGTAGCCTCTAGAAAAGATGAAGAAGGAGAACCAAGAGAAATGAAGAATTTAGAAGAAGACACGCCGGAAGAACCTCGACAGTCTGTAAGAACACAAAAAGCACCCGTCAGATATGACTATGATGAAACTTTTTCGCCTGTAGTTCGTTTCTCTTCAATACGTTTTTTGTTAGCGTTTGCACAGAATGATTTGCTGATTCACCAGATGGACGTAGAAACCGCTTTTCTCAAAGGTAAACTTGATGAAGGAATTTACATGCAGCAACCGGAAGGATACGTGAAACCTGGGGAGATCGAGGAGCATTTGGTATGCAAGCTAGAGAAGTATGGGCAAACAGAAGCGAAACCAGTGTCTACACCTGCTGATTTGAACGTCAAGCTGCAAAAGGAAGGTGGTTTTAGCAGACTGGTTGATGCAATCTCGTACCAGTGGATGGTTGGAAGCCAACTTTATGCTGCAATCGCAACTCCTCCAGACATCGCCCAAGCAAAATCATTTAACAGCAGCTAAGCAGATCCTCAGATATCTGAAAGCAACTGTATATCTTGGTTTGAGTCACAAGAAGTGTGCTAGTGGAAATTTTACTGGTTGCTCAGATGCAGATTGGGCGGGTGATATGGATGACCGTTATTCCACTTCCGGAAACGTGTTCTCATTTGCGTGTGGAGCAGAAAGTTGGTTAAGCAAAAAACAGGCTATCGTCAGTGCGTTGTCGGCAGCCGAAGCAGACTATGTAGCCCTAGGTACGGCCACTCAGGAAGCAATCTGGCTTCAAAGGTTGTTGGCAGACGTAGGATAACCTCCAGAGGGGCCAACTAAGATATATGAAGACAACCAAGGGGCTATTTCAATGGCTAAGAATCCCGTGGGCCATGCCAGGACCGAGCACATCGATATACGTTACCACTTTGTTCGCGAAAGAGTACAGCACGGAGCGATCGCTTTGAAATACATTGCTACTGACAAGATGATTGCTGACATCCTGCCTAAGAATCGCTCTGAGAAACTTGTTACTGAGCTAGGCATGAAAACTGTCAAATAAGCAACATCAAAAGTGGGAGTGTTGTTATTGCGAAAGTATTTGACGGTTGTTATTTGAATTTTAATGTATTTCACAGGAATTGTTAATTCAGCTCATCATTGGTCTAGGCATTTTTCTCTTTTGTTTTTTCAACAATTGTTTTTTCCATTCAAATTAGCATTTATACATGTGTTGTATTTTTCCTTTTTGTGTATAACCGTTTTCGAGATGAGGTTGTTCGACGCTGTAGAATCAATACTTTTTGCCTTGACTAACTGCCCCTGGGTCTCCGAGGATGTAGCGGGTATAGCTGCTAACAAAATACTTCAGCTGTACAAACAGTCCACATAAATCCGTGTGTGACGTCATTATATGATTGTGAGAATTTTGCATAAATATATTTAGCGATTCTAGATCCAATAAACCACCATTTCAACGGCAGATAGCTTAAAAAACTAAAAGCTAAAGATCACAATAAAACAGATTTGCTGCCAAGCCAAACTGAGAAGGCCAAAAATGAAAAGATTTTTTAACACACTCGGAAAGGTTACTAACAGATCGAAGTTACATGTACACATGTACATAGCTAAATAAAATTTCTTCGAAGCCGGTCTAGTACGGTGTTTCAGTTAGTTTACCGGACTGATTGTTCAACATATAAACTTATATCATCTGCAAGGCTTAATTCCAAAGGACGTGATTCCGAACATATCAAAATAGTCTTACAAAGGGGCAAAGCTAACTTTGAAACTGTATGAGCCGTAGGTGCAGTTTTTTCAGAGCTCCGAATGCTTTCGGATCAGCGGTGAACAGAATATTCTACGCAAAACTCAAGACATAAATAAGCTTACTCAAATGCACAACTCAATATCATGCTTTCATCAAAAAGTCACTTAAATAGGGCTCTCAAGGTGAGCTTAAAATTCAGCAAAAAGAAAGACACATTCCTGCAGCACCAAGACATCATGATCGAGTAGCGTGACACGCTAACAACCTCGAGAAGTCATGAAACTTTTGGCGCGCTCGCAGCAACAACTAACCTGTTTTTCTTTTATTGATTCGCCTGGACCCAATGCCTGTAACCTTGACGCCTTTTTTTGCTCTCGTTCAGCCGTTGAAGGCTTCTCATGCTTACGGGAGCGATGCCTTCCCCCTCGGCTATGGTGTGCTGGATTGGAACTCGGTGAAGGTTGATCCGCCATAATGGTTCACAAGACTACTGCTGTCGTTCCAAAAACGCACTTTACAAGCCCTTCCAAATCATTCTAGCTTCCTTGAACCCGTTCTGCTGTTAACTATCTTCAATTCGTTCACAAGTTGTCTTAAATTAATCCTGACGTTTTGTTTTCAGTGACTGGTTAGTCATTTCAAGTTCTCGTCTGCGGGCTGACTTCTAATTTCCATGGAAGCAGCTTTGACTCTCATAAACAAAATTAATCATGCATGAAGAGCTGTGATTGGCTAGAAAACGATTAGCTCTCAAGTACAAAACGGTGATGAAAAGATTTAATAACAAAAGCTTTTCGCTATTTTTATTATGTTGCGAAAAGAAACAGCAAGACGTAAATTATGTGGTTAGTTAAGTTTAAAGTGGGGTGATATATTAACAATATTTTTTGCCTGTACAAACCTCCGATAGCCCAGAGATGAAGGGTGAAGTTCAGGATGTAGTTGCGGACCTACCAGCTGCATGGTTTTCAAATTTTGAGGACTATTGTACGCAGTTTAACTTCGGCAGAAGCGGATCTAGCGGGAGGGTGCAGGGGTTGCATACCCCCCTCCATCCCCCCTGAGATGGCCGGGCAGCTTTCTAATACAACTGGTATTCTGTAAAAAGGAAAAAAAACTATGTGCACCTCCTCCTAAGAAAAATCCTGGATGTGCACCCCTCCTAAGAAAAATCCTGGATGTGCACCCCTCCTAAGAAAAATCTTGGATGCGCACCCCTCCAAAGAAAAATCCTGGATCCACCCCTGTTGGGAGTTCTTTGTGTTCACGACACAATCATTATAGGGTCCCTCAACTCACGACCTGCCGACGATTGTTTTTATTCTACATTGACAATTATTCCATATTTATTTTACAGAAAGAAAATGATTACTGAATTCAAAACAACGGGAAAAAAATGAAAGGTCACCGTAGTCGTTGTCGAGAAAATGACGATTCACCTCTCTGGCGAGGTGTAGCCATGAAAATAAACGGCACGCGATGCATGCAGAAGCGATGACGTTTCACAAGGGGTCTTTGATAATTTTCAGGACATTTGTCAAAACATTAGGGTAAATAAAAGTAACTGACAACTCCTGTGCTGAATGATTGTTCAACAAAAATTGCGTTATCTTGGCGTGACATACGATATACGATGCAAGGTCAAACGCTGTCTAAAATTGTTTACACCTTTTGTTTTAAAGAATGGAGAGATTTCTGTTTACTAAATCTTATAGAACGCATCAAATATAATTTGTTTCTTTCGTTTATGCTTTATATTAGTCCTTTCTAACGGCCCAGGAGTATTTTGCTTTGAGTTCTATGCGACGATTTGTTGTTGAGTTGACTTGATTTCTTTTCCCAGTATTCGGTTCTACAGATCGGTTAATCACAACAGGCAACAGACAACAACAGATCCTGTCCACTCGCACGGCGAGATTAATCGATCACGTCATCGTCATCGCTTAAAAAAAGGTTTACGATGGCTCACCTTTTCAAAAGATGTTTCAAAACTGCTAATAATCGGTTGCTTCGTCTGCAGTCACGACAGACATCACTTCTTAACTTTATGCCAAATTTATTCGATAACTGATAAAGTGCAACACTCACTGCAGACTCGAAATCTCAATTTAACAGCTACAAATGAAATAAGGTTTGCCGATCGGTGATGATACAAGCTGCAAAAAAATATCTTCCTTTGCCAAAAAACAAGATGGCGGATCTCAAAAAGAATACAAACAATGCACCTAGTTCCCATTACTCTTCGGTTCAATTCAGGGAGTAATTATCACACCAAAAATTCCATAAATTCCATCGCTTTTTCGCTTTACAGCATTAACCGATGACGTCATAAATGACGTCATCGCTTAAAAAGCCGCCAATCTCATTCCCAGAGTCCACGTTCCCATAGACCAGCGGTCGGCAAACGTTGCCCGTTCTGCCGGGCAATCCCGGGCAAGTCCCCATAGCCCTTTTCGCTTCTCTTCGCCAGCAGGGCCTTGAACGAGAAACGAAGAAAGGATTTCCAGTCCTTGATTCTACGACTTCCGGTCTCCATGTATGCAGTCGTTATGTTTCTATCTCTTACTTCCGCTCAAGATTTCGACCAATCAAAGAAAGTCGAATTAATTCAAAAATCCCATGTCCCCGGAGCCCTTCGTTTCTCATGCCAAGATTTATAAGCACCTAATTGGAAAATCTACCCGACACATGTAAACCAGTTTTCATAGCTGAAAGAAAACAAATCCAATCACAATCACAATCACACAATTATATGAATCTGTAGTTGAAGGCTGGGCAGGACTGCTAATAACAGTCGACCATCACTAGCTGACCAAAATTAACCTATGTCTGACAACTTCTCTAGATTGTGCTTTTATGCTGCCAAAATTACAAGACCAAATTTCTGTTTTATCCGACCAAAGTGGTGCCCTTGTTGGACATAATTATCTCCTTTGTATGGAAACAAAATTATTTGCAGCTTGATCTGTTTGGTAAATTGTAAAAATACATGTATTTCGTACGGTGTGATCGTCCGGGTGAGAGTAGCTCTGAGAAGAACTCTTGTTGGTGACTGACATTTTGACAACCTGTGCGGAAGTCATCTTCAGAGTCAAGTGAAAAGTTGTTGTAGTCGATGATGTTACAAGTCATCGACTTCTGCACAGGTTGTTGAAACGTCAGTCACCAACAACAGTTCTTCTAACAACTACTCTCACCCGGACGATCACACCTTACGAACTACTGATGCTCCTGGGTTCAAACCATTTACTATGTATTGCCCTTCTTCACATTAATACTAATAGTACTAAATTGAAAAACAAAGCAATCACTTTATTACAACACAAACAAACTACAACCGTTGGTATAAGTCACTTAGTACAAAACTACCTAAAGAACCTAGACACACATGTACAGCACAAGAAATTGTTTTACATTTCTGATGAAAAATGGCACAAATATCCTAACTAAGTGGAGTTGAAAATATATCTTGCAGTTTACAACAAAAATTATGCTGACAATTTGCGACTATCAAGAGTTTTTTTTGAGAAAGTCTAATGGCAGAAGAAGCTTCATTGAAATGGACTCCATATCAATACTGAACAACTACGCAGTTGGGCATGCATGGCTCTACAAAAAATGTACTGTTTTTTTAAAGAGGAAACAAGAATTGACAGAAAACATCACAAAGAAGTCCTTGTTGTTCCTCAGAGAAGTATAGGTTTCCCTAGAAACATGGACAGTTGAACTACTTTTAAAAAGACATGCTAATCCTTTCCTCCACACCTTATTCAATACAGCACTGCCACTATGTGTAACTGAAAAATATTTAAGAAATGTCAAAACAGATAGGATGCTAGTTAACGTGCTTCTAATCATAAGAAGTTCCTTCCGGTGGCTGTGAAAGCTTTGAATTTTCTTTTTGAGTCATCATTCTGCAAGAATAAACAGCAGTGATTAGTCAGGGAATCAGCTGGTAAGCTCCCCCACCCCTCCCCATCAAGTAGACCTGGAGGTGTCAGCCACTCTTGACATAAAAGGGATTTTTCAAGATACATGATGCATATGTTGTGATTCAATTTAACACTTGGTACAATTTGGTATTTTCCTTTGGTCTGGTGTATGGTAATATATGATAATGAATATAAAACAAAAGAACTATATTGGGTTAAAAATTGAACCACAGTATAAAATTATTATACAAAAACAAATGAATCTTAATTTTTTTATTAGTGTTACTTATTTATTACCCAACCTGGAAACAAATACCAAGATTTTGTTGAAAGCTCAAAAACAAAACAGAATTGCAACAATAATCACATGATCAAGCAAATTACTGACCACCTGGGTTTATACCGTACCGGTATATAAAATTTGTACAAAGTACATGTATGATCTGTACTTCACTAAAAGTGCCTTTTGGTTTGTGGCAACTAAAATAACTATGAATGTTGGACCATAAGCATGTGATAAAATAAAACTTATTGGTTGGGAGGTTATGAAAATCTCAGTGTTACCTACAGGTACATGTACTATAAAAGCTCTCCATCTACTTCAGAATTTTTTTAAATCAGAGCCACTAAAAGGTGCACCTTAAGGTCGCCACACACGAGGGGACCAGTCGCAGGGACTGGTCGCAGGGACCGGTCGCAGGGACTGGTCCCCTGTAGAGTTTACACGATGGAATGAGTCGCGGGGACCAGTCCCTTGAAGGGTTCACACGCTGGGACCGGTTTCACAGCAAGATAGCAGTATTTATGACGCTTTCAATATATAAAACAAGATTATCACCTTGTGGAGATGGAAAATTATTATTATTATTATTCCTATTATTGTTCATATCTGAGCGTGCTTACTGGACTGTGTTCAACAATTGTTTTAAAAACATGGAATGTTGACAATGTTCGAAATCCGCTCGTATTTTATAATTTTGATATCAGGTTTCCTTTCGGTGTTTTTATACCTGAAAAAAAATTGCATCATTTCATCAAAACCTGCAAAAGTATAGTATTCACCAGGCTAGCTGAAAAAAACATCCGATCAAATTTGCATAACATAAACCGGATGTCACGCATTCTCTTCATGAAATGGCGCAAAAACATGCTTGCGACAGCTAGCGAGAAAATTTGGCGGGAACTTTGTTTTCATCGAGTAAAAATGGCTTCGAGAGCTGCGAAGAAAAAGACTCTGTTGCTCCTGATGATGATGCAAGACGAAGAATTGCCGGTTTCTTATGAACGAAGAATCAATTACCATTCGTGTACTGGTGACGCTCCAATCTTCAATATCAATGCCAACAGTCTGTTCAGTAGTATTCTGTTCAATCTGTTCACTACTCTGTTCAGGCATCGCCATCTTCAAACACGAACGTGCAGAATTGTGGGAGCTTAAAATGCTGATCAGCGATTGGTTCATTTTTAATTGGTCGCAGGGACCAGTCCCATGACCCTGTTCACACGAGGGACCAAGCAAAATATTGCGGGGACCAGTCCCTGCAACTGGTCCCACGAATTCAAACCAGTTTGAATTCTCGGGGACCAAAATTCAGTCCCTGCGACCGGATTTTTGACGAAAATTGGCCTGTTCACACGATGGGACTTGGTCGCAGGGACTGGTCCCAGCGACCGGTCCCTGCGACCAGTCCCCTCGTGTGTGGAGACCTTTAGGATTTCACACACATTGTACATAAAGATACCTGACTTTTTCATCATAATTAGTGTCCAACGCACGCGGTAGACTATGCACAAATTTCACTATCAATAACATAGTTACAGTGTCCATAATCCCTATTTTATGGCACCCAGTCAACTGTCCTAAGGTGTCCATAATGTACAAGTGCACACATGTGCGTGACTGCATAGAGAGCTTTCACCAGACTTCACTTGAATAAATCTTGCGATTTAGTAGACATTCTAAAGGTTGATCAC
This sequence comes from Meandrina meandrites, assembly GCA_963693305.1. NCBI lineage: Eukaryota > Metazoa > Cnidaria > Anthozoa > Scleractinia > Meandrinidae > Meandrina > Meandrina meandrites. The sequence continues at coordinate 26,674,569 of OY855903.1, forward strand.
TTCTTGCTTCCAGTTTGGCAGTAAACCCTAGCTCTTGCACTTTGTGCTCTGAGAGCTCAACTTGTAGGCAAGTCTAACGTCTTAGCAGAAAAATCACGTTGAAAGTAACTCAAATAAATTATTACAAATGCTTCTGCAGTAGTCTCAAAATCCAGGCTGCAGGTTTTAAAGCAATCTATTTTTTTAAATGATCTTGGACAGAACCATAGCAACCGAAACTTAATGCCGGTATTTTAAAAACATGTTCAATTGCTACAATTTAGCTCAACTAAGGTCAGCATTCACAATACCAGCATATCTTCTCAATGTTGTGTAATTCAGAGAAAGAGAATATAGTAATAATCATCTAAACTAAATCTAATTTGCAGTTAGGTAAACAGGTTTTGCAGCAGCGATTAAACTTTCACCATTAATTTTCACAAATTTCATTTCAAAATGTTTTTTGCAATTACTAAAATAAACTAGTGTTATTTATACCATGCCATAGAAAATACAGCCAATCAGAATAGAGGAAAGCTGTTGTATATTCGACATTTTTATTCCACCATTGTGCCATTCTACCATGACTGTTAGGTCAAAAGAACGTGCAAAATATGACATGTTATTACACCATAGAACAGGGCAAGTCCCAAACTTTGACTAAAAATGGTGGAATAATAAATCCCTTATTTGATGGTTTAACATAACATAAATGCGGACATTTTGCTCATTGCTATGCAACTCTCAAAAATCCACTTGTATTATATGTTTAACCATTGAATAAGGAGTATGTACTAAACCCAGCATCCCATCGTGGACTGGGATCAAAATTTAGTAAGTGCATGATTTTCTATGGCATGGTATAAAATAGTTATACAGTGGAAACCCGCTCTAAAGACACTCGCTTAATACGGACACCCCGGTATTACGGACAGTTTCGTTTGCCCCGACAAAAAGCTCACATAATTATTTTCTCTAAAATTAACCCACTTATTACGGAAACCCATTAATACGCATTAAAACCCATCATCACTTATTTAACTCATGAGGTCGACTTGTAGCAAGTCTATCCACCTGGTTGAGTTGCAAGCTAAAAGGGTCAGTGCAAAGTAGTCACACACTTTTTCAAATGCGTCCGTTGTCAAGTTTCAAGAACAGTCCTCAGGAGAGTATGATCAATGACCATAAGGTTTTCCACTTGTAACAGTTATAGTCCAATTAAAACAATGTTCTGTCTGCCTTAGTCTCTGTTTCGATAAAACATGTGTCTGTGACCTTTTATCTGAGAGCCTGCTTAATATGGACACCCCGATAATACAGACACTTTGGCATTTCCCCTTGCTGTCCATATTAACGGGGTTCCACTGTACAACGCTTTCCCATGGTATTACATGGAATATCCCACTTGTCAATTGTATTTTCTAAGCAGACCCACTCACCCCAAGGCTTGTGTTTATGGTACACTACTCGAAAGTGTTGCATAACTAGTACATGTGTGTTAACTACTTAAAGTCAGGAAAATCCATGGAACTCCATGCACACATTGTATACACCTAACTGAAGAAACGTTGACCCTGTAAAAAGCATAAACCACAAATGAAACAAGATGGCGCAATGGTATTCTGGATAGATGGTGTTGGTAAGCTAAGTAATATTCCACTTATTTACAATAAAGACATTTTCTTTCTTTGAGAGCCTTAACAGTATGATTTATCCAAACTGTCCTATTTCAGGGTATCAAGCCTATTCTGTCACAGACGATGATTCATTTTTTTCCGATCTCCCAGTAAACATTTGTACATGGTTAAAGCTTTTCTGTTTCATGGGACAATATTTCTTCAATCAGGTGTATTAATTTTGTAATTAGGCACATACTTCTTTATATCCTGAAGGACAGTTTTGATTACATAACTCCGTGACCAAGATGACAACACCTTACACGTCCTTGAGTCAACCTAGATGAGACAAGGAAAAAAGTTAAAGGTCTAAAAGCAAAAACCCCCCAAAAGAGGCAACCATTTGAAATAACATGCAACAATTAAATTTCAGGGTTGTACTGTAAGTATGCGTAAATCCTGAAAGCGATGACCCTCCAAACATGATGACCTCAAGCACTCTCAATTCAGTAGTTTAATGCATCATCTTCATGTAATAGCAACTTTGAGAGAATACAACTGCCTTTTAACTATCAACAAAGTACATGTGTAGAAGAGGTTAAAAATGTTTTTTTTTTTAATCTGCTTTTCTAAGAAAACATAATATCAGCTTAAAGCTCAATGAGCTTGTGTTAAGCTAGGGTAATATCGTAATTTTCCCAAAATTAATTTTTATGAATTTCAGGGGAAAATAGACTTAGGAAATTCAGGAAAATTATGTATAAAATGATGTCAAAGCTTAGTAGCCACACGTTTCATAAGGGATTGCTAGAATTAACGGCAAAGTTTTGTCCACAGAAATTTGCAGTTCGCACAAGAACACTTAATACATGAAAATGCTTAGGAACATACAGATGTCATGGCAAAAATTAAAGATACCAAGGAGTACATGTAAATATGATCTTGTATTGAGAGAATCATTTGCATTTTGTAAATTAGAAAAAAACACTAAATTTTACCAGAAGTCTGTTTGACGAATAACACAACTTAGCACGACTGGGGCACACTTATTAGCAAAAGAAACTGAAACACCAAATGTTGACTGATCTGACATTTTAGTCTGTTAAGTTGCTTTACAGAAAGAGATATTGTTTCTGTTTTATAATTTACAATTCCTTGGCCCTTGGCAGTCACAAAGCCACAGAACATCACTCTGTATTCTACTCAGATTCAAGATCCTGGGGGAAGCTCCAACTAGCATTACAGTTGAATCTTGATTTCTCAAAACTACATGCAAAATATCCATTGGATTGAGCTGACAACTTCTGCTCACCTCGCCTTTAGAATTTACTCCATTGATGTTAATTCTTGTGGTAAACCGAACTTTAGGTGGATCTTTAGGATACTCCGTGCCACACTCAATCTTAAGGGAGTATATCCGTCCTTCATATGGGGTCTGCAAGGGAAGTAGTTAAGGAAACACATGATGTATACGCCCTCAAGTGCACTGTTGAGTTATCCAAGTAGACAGAAATTTTAAGAGCTAGAGGGAAGTGTATTGATGAGCACAATTAAGGTACACCCCAGTGTTTCTCACACTTTTTTGAAAAAAGTTCATGCCAACTAATGGCATTCAACGATGGAGAATGCAAGACTAATACCCCATTCACAACAAAGTTTAAAAATGTTTAAAGGCTCATGGTTTAAAATTGTTTTCTTCATAAAAGCTGGCAACTAATGTTTGTCGACTCCAAATTTAACACAGTGAAAGCACAAGTTAGAGCTCACTGGAACCCTATGCAAAATTTAATCTTTCAGTTTTCTGTTGCTGATTTTCATTTTGTTAAACCTGCATGATTTACCGTGATGATTTGATTTAGCGCCCGGGGCACTTATTTACTTTTGGCACCTCAGGGGAGGGTGCTTATTTGTGACAGGACACTATTTAATTTTTTGAGAAACAACCAAATGTTCAAAACAAAACTTAAATAAAATATTAAAATAACTAACAATAACAGAAACTGTAACAATAACAAATTGTCGAAAGTTCAGTTACTGTTAAAAGAACTGTTCATTTTAGCAGTAAAAAATATACATATTCGGTACGGTGAATGTTCATGAGTTCTCTATTCAACGTCGACGACTTCAGAGTCAGGAATGGGGGAATGGGGGCGCTTAAAAAAGGGGGGACGCTTATTAAAAGGGGGGCGATTATTAGAATGGGGGCACTTATTGGAATAGGGGCACTTCTTTTTTAAAGGGGGCGCTTATTCGGAATGGGGCGCTTATTGGAAGGCGGGCGCTAAATTGAATCATTACGGTAATTAAACATGTTTTGTTGATGTGAATGGGGCATAATATTGCAAAACAAGTCAAGTTCCAGGGCTGTGCTCTAAGGGTGCCCAGGTGCCTCAGGCAACTAACTTTTGCAACTAACTTTCTTTCATATTATAAGCTTTATGCTGGGCATCCTGGATCTCATAGTTTGGAACCTTTGGGCTCCTCGTATTTTTTCTTAGAGCGCAGCCTTCCCCGGTATTGACATATATTTAGCATGGTGTTTTTTATCAGCCTGGTAAAGAACTTCCTTTCCGTGTTAGAGGAGAGATTCAATCTACTTGAAAATTGCCTTTTTTGCAAAAAGTTTTTATGTTCATTAGTGATAAAATACTGTGAAGATTTCAGAGAATATCTTGTTCTTGTTATTTCTGGCTATTTGTTTGTAACTTTCCAGATTAATTTTAATTATGAACATGTTAGTAATTTTGACACATTTACAGTGAATATTACAAAATTTTCAAAATTATCTCTGTTCTAATACATTTAGTGGTTTTCTTGCATGATTGGAATAAGAGACAATGGATGTTGTATGTCAAGGTACCTTTACATGTTTCTACCTGATATTTTGTCTATTTACTGTTGAAGAAATGCTTTTTTTTGTTCAGATACGCGTGTATGTTTTGATCAATAGGTTATAGATGGGCGCAATAGTCGTGTGTACAAGAGAAAAGGGCATACCATTTAGAACATTTGCTCTATTTCTATTTAAAATTTTGTAGAAAATACAAAAACATTTTTGCAAGCTTTTAAAATGGCACACAGAGCTGAGAAAATTTTACTGCTGTTTTCAAGTTTGGTTTGGGATCATTTTGTCAACACTAATCAGCTTTTTAAGTGATAAATTGGTCTTTCAATACATCTTGTTGGAATAGAAGTTTACTTCAGAAACTAATTATTTGTTTGGATTTACTCACAAGTTTGCACTACATGCCATAAAAGAGCCAGATATTCAGGGGTGGGTGATCGCTTATAAAAGAACTTCAATTGTCAATGGTTAAACAAAAGTTCCAACAGCCACTAGATTTCAGGTTGCCACATTAATAGACATGTACATGCAGATGACATGATATGAAGTGTCACAGTAATACACATGCCTGATGCAGGCTACATGCATTTATTGTGGTTAAATGGACCAGAGCTGGCCAATCAAAGGACGGTGCAATTCCTTGAACATTTTGTAAGAACACAATTATGAGTCTTCAAAATTAATTAGTTCAGAGGATAACAATCTTAAGTTTAAGTTTTAAAATGACACCTGAAATCGTAACTAACAAAAAGCTTATCGGGTACTATGCAATGCGGATATCCTTTTTTAACAGGATGAAGCTGACAACAGCTTCGCTTTTCATATGAAACTAAATAACTCTTCTGTACAAATAAGCCATGTAGCTTAATGCAAGCGTCCAACAGAAGCGCACGTTTTCATCGCCCAAGTCTCAAAACAGCACCAATAGCTTTTCATAGACTTGACTTACTCTTGGAGGACCGATAATCATTCCATTCCAGTAGGTTAAAGTCATATCATCGTCATTTTCTAGACCCCAGCTGACTGTGCCGTCACCACCTTTCTGCCCTTCTTCAAGCTCCTCAAGCAAGCGAAAATTGCGAGGCACAACTGTTAAAATAAAGCAATTAAGAAGGGTAAGTTTACCCTGAAGAACTCCAGAATTCGAAGCAGTTAAATTAAAAGCGAAACAGGCAAAACAGAACAGCAAAGATTATCTCTTTCCTAACCTACGGTACTAGTACCCGCCATCTTGGATTTCAACCACACCAATTGATGATGAGGGCTTGAGACGAGCGAAATTTCCGGTAATCGATTTTTATTCGTTAGCAGCTCGAGTTTTACGGAGCTATGCTCGGCCACAGGTCAGCCTTGGGTCATTGCATGCCCTGGTCATTGCCAAAATTTCCCCGGTAAAACTCAGTTTGCCAGAGTAAAAGGAATTGTTTGAAGCCACAGGTATTAATGAGACTGTACACTATATGAAGCCTTAGTAATTTTAATATAACAAACGGTTTTTTTTATTCGGCCAAAATAGAAATAAAAACTGAAAACTGCTTCGATCTTTCACAGATTTTTACGTATGCAGCACTTTCGTTCGTATTTTCGTTCGCGGTCCTGCCATATCAGTTTACTTATTATTATTTTCTTTTTTCATCTATATAGTGTAAATTTTTTAATTGCTCGATGAAAAATGCATGCATCGTGTTGTTTTCAATTTTTCTAACGCAAACGGCCAAAATCCCGCATTTGCTGTCAATCATTCGCCGTTTCTTCGAGGAACTGAGTACACTTGAACTGAAAGACGGAAACAAGAGAATATTGTTTCGTCATTTTATAATTAATTCAAGCAAAGCAAAGCTGCGCACAGGGTTCCCAGGCTCACGATATGACTGCTCGGTGGCAAACTACTAAATGATTTTTTCTTTTTGGGGGTGGTGGTGGGGGGGGGGGGGGGGGGGTTAAGAAGGCAGGTTGGCCGAAAGTGGTTAAAGTGGGGGTAAACGTGAATTGGAGTGAAATTTTAAGAGGTTAAAAGAAGAGATAGGAGAAAGAAAAAAAAATTGAAACACCACCAGACATTTGACCCCAATGCAAGAGCACCCCAGGTTGTCAGGGGACTGTTTGGGTGTCCATCTACTAATTTTTAACTTCAAATTCAAATTTTCAAATCACATTAGATCTTTAATATTTCTTATTTTTCCAAATTTTACTAATTCTTTGAGAAAAACTATCTCTTCCCAAAAATCACCAAGATGAGAGATGAGCTGAGGGTTTTGGGTTTCCATACCCATAACTCTTTCAGCCCACACATCAAAATCACTGTAGAAGAAGAGAGGGACGGGTCTATCGCATTTATGGACACGAAGACTGCCAGTAATCACGACGGAACCATGATTAGAACTAGCGATACAATACAGGAAAACCACACCTTCCGACAACTGTCAAATGCCTTTATTTCAGATCAACTCCCACCACTCTTCATGACACAAACACTGGTTAGCTTGAATCCTTCTCGAAATAGCAAGGAAGATCTCTTCAACTGAAGCTGATAAATTACCTGGAATGGGATTGATGGACCCTGGATTCGTGATTATTGGAGGGAACAGAGGAAATTTGGGCAGAGGGGTGTTCAAGTGATTTGGAGACGAGTGAAAGATGGGATGGGGAATTGTCGCAGTCATTTTGGAGGAAAAGGAGGGAGGGCCTGGGAACGAGGTTGACACAAAAGAACCTCGCATTGACGACTGAAATGGCGTCGCGCCAGAAATCGATAAGCGATAATCTTCCGTACTTGTCCGGTAAAATTTGTAATTTAGGTATTATTTTAAACAACTCAACGTCAACTTGCCTTATCGATATCTCGCAGCGTACATGGGAAGCTTTAAGAAATGGGCATCTACTTTGACTCTTGCCTGTCGATTCCGATCTCCCCTAAAAATGACTGCGTGGAAAGCTATGAAAATTGAACATAAAGGCGCGATATCATAGGGGTATCATGTATCGGATAGTTATCAGATTTATATTATCGAGATAGAATGAGTCTAATATCTAATATTATCAAAAATTTATATTATGCTAAAGAATATCCGATATTTTTAAAACAATATTATCAGATATTATATCTAATTCGCTATATGAGAAAGACAAATCTCTGTCTAACGATATTTTATATTATCCGATATTATGCCGGAAGAAGGAAGAAGGAAGAAGGGGGTATATAAGTAGACTCTATTCTAAATCGATAATATCGTGATAATATCCAATATCATCGCGCTCAGGAAGGAGGAAGGGGGTATCTAAGTAGACTCTAAGAGATTCTAAAGTGATAATATCGCGATAATATCCAATATCATCGCGCTCAGGAAGGAGGAAGGGGGTATCTAAGTAGACTGTAGTAGATACTAAAGTGATAATATCGCGATAATATCCAATATCATCGCGCTCAGGAAGGAGGAAGGGGGTATCTAAGTAGACTCTAGTAGATACTAAAGTGATAATATCGCGATAATATCCAATATCATCGCCCTTAGGAAGGAGGAAAGGGGTATATAAGTACTATATATATATATATATATATATATATATATATATATATATATATATATATATATATATATATATATATATATATATATATATATATATATATATATATATATATATATATAATTTTGACTTGCGATACAATAATCTCCAACTCCAGTTGTAATCTTTAGGGCTTTTAATGCTCAACGTTTCGGCCTAACGGCCTTCTTCAGGAGCACGGCTACACTAAAGTTTAGTGTAGCCGTGCTCCTGAAGAAGGCCGTTAGGCCGAAACGTTGAGCATTAAAAGCCCTGAAGATTACAACTGGAGTTGGAGATTATTGTATCGCAAGTCAAAATTCTACAAATTATTCAATACTCCAAGATCGCATAAGTGATCCTCCGATCCAAGAACCAGAAGAGCATTGTTTGAGGGACCTCTATATATATATCGCCTATATATATCGCCTATAAATATCCGATAAACGATATACCAACGATATCGCGCCTAACTCAAATTGAAGATAATCGATAAAACTCGATCATGTCAAACGTCGCAAAATTTTCCGCCATCGATTCGTCATCGATTTCCAATATCGATCGATTAATTAAACACACATCGATTGTTATCGACTGACATCAGTTATCATCAATTGGTCACAGTTGTCAACGATCGCTGTTTTGGAAGGAAGTGTTATCGTGTTACGATAGGTTTTTGTGGGCCTCCGCGCTCGTAAACAACAACAGGCGCGCAATGCAAAGTGGGTTGGTCAGACTCTTTAAGGGAAGGACAATTAGAAAATAACCTGAGTGGAGGGGGATTTTCGCTGCAGGATTGTTTTGTAAGCCCTACTTGTCTGTAGGATTTTTTCAGGGGCACAAGCTTTGTAAGAATTTTTTTAGCCTACTGAAACAGGTCTTGTAACACATAGGTTTACGGAAGATTTACCATTAATATCATCATTGTTTCATTTCTCAGATATGTTCTCTGGATTATAAATGGACAGTAATGTATGTTTAAGGTAAACTTCTAGCACTCAACAAAACTCCCGAAGGAAAAGTTAAAGTTTAACATTATTGTAGTTTAACGAGAAATATAATACAAACAGCGGCAATAAACATAACACATGAACTACTTGACGTTTCCCATGCTATTTTTTCAAACCATGTGTAGTTCATGTGTTATGTTTGTTGCCGCTGTTTGCATTTTATTTCTCATTAAATTGAAATGGCCAAAGAACAAGAGTGTTTGTGATATTACTGTAGTTATTGTAGCGGACAGGTCAAAAGTGACTTAGCAACCAAAGCTGACGGCACAACAAGTGAGCACTCAATGGTCTTTCAAAGAATCTGCCAATGGCAGAATCATTACTGCCGCGTGTCTATTCGGTATTAGTAGAATTCTGCTAGTATACTAATGCAATTGCTGCAGTCTGAGTGGTGGCTGAGCTATTAAACAATGTCAGCCATTAGTGTGCAGTGGCTGAAGGTCGTTTACAGAATGGAGACATTTTCCTCTGCCTTGACCCTCCGTTGGGGACAGTTTCGACTCGTTCCAGCTGGCTGCTGGCCAACTCATCCAAGATGGCGGTCGATCGCAAAAAGTAGTAAGTGCGCCCAATGAATACGCCCCTCTGCAGGAAAACAGAAAGCAAGATTTACCATAATGTTTTGTTGTATGAAAAAATATCAAACAGCTGTTGATGTGGAATAAAAGTACTGAAGTAAAATTAAGTAATTCAATTTTCTTTCTTTACATTATTTTCCCCTTACTTGGGCTTTTAACGCTATGCGTGTCACTTCCGTTGCACGATTTTTTCAGGCACAACCGCTTGCACGATTTTTTTCTAGACAATTTTGCCCTGCAGGATTATTTTTGGGAAAAGTCACCCTACAATATTAATAAGTAACAAATTAATATTATAGGTAAAAAATTAGCATATTTCAGATCCGCTCGCGCACTTGAGCAGCTCTGCACACGATAGCGGTGTTGTCGCGTTTATTGACGCCTACTGTACATACAGCTATTTCGAGAAACGTTGTCGGAAAAAAGCACAAAACTGCACAAGCCAATCCCTAAAGGTAGTATGGGTAGACGTATTGAACTACTGTACGTGTTGCATACTGATGAGATATAACAACAAAATAAGCGCGAATTTCAGGTCTTCTTTCTTTTCAGACATGTAGAAACAAGGTACGTTTAGCCCCTCTGAAGTTTAGAAGAATTTTTCCTCACTCAAAGACATGCGACAGTAAAAGTAAAGCTAAATATATTGGCCCCTGAGAGGAAAAACAAATTTTCCACGTGCAAAAATACAGACTTGGCCAATATGCAAAACTAGGCCAATATGCAAAATTCCAGTGAATACCCATGCCACCTTTCGGTCTTGTCGCGTGCACTTTGATGTTTTTTTTTCCGACAACCTTTCTCGAAATAGCTGTATAAGAAAAACAATACAGAAATCCACGTGAATAATATTATTATTTATTCATTTATTCATTTATTCATTTCCTCAAATATTGTGGTCTCCCTGTGATTTCATGTCAAAATTTGACAGATGTGATGGCTGCATTTTATGCAAATATCCCCTGTCTGTAAAGCACTTCTGCTAGCTACACATCGACTACAGACTCTAAAATGGTCTGAAATGGACAGAATCATGGCCGGTTTCTTTCTAAATGTGTAGTTTTCGCTAAGCCCGGTTTTCATGGACCATCATGGTAAAACGAGCTAGTGACAACTGTTGAAATCGACTCATTCCTTTTCCAACGCACTGGCACAAAGCGAATACAAGAAACAGTAGACTCCCACAGTCTAACTCCTCATGTGATTGACCACAGACATCAACACACTGAAATCGACTGTATTTTATCTGCTTTTATCCTGAGTATGTTCTGTTTGTAGAGTTCGAGGTCTCACTAGCTTAGTCAACAGTGAGTCAATCCGGTAAGGTAGATGTCTAACCGGCAGCAGCAGCAACAGCCGAAAAATGATAAGAATGGCGAGCTCGAGTCTCAAGAAGAGAGAGATGGAAGAAGCCGGATCAGCGAGGAGCAACTTAAGGAATTTTTAAAGGATTTGCCTAAAATATGTTCGAATGAGAAAAAAAACCCAAGCAAACACTGGAACGAGATCGTGGCCGTTAAGGTAAGTGATATTTAGTTCTCATCGATTTCCTTGTCTCTAGTCACTGAAAACAAAAGAAACGAAACCAGCCGAGACGTAACTACCGAAACGAAAACCGTGGATGGATCGAGTGGATGCAACCCGGAATCGGCCAAAACGAGAAGCAATAAAGCACTTTTGTGCTTCCCAGCCAGACGCTCCGATCCACCTCTGGAATCCATCCTTAGTCGTAACAAAATCACCAAAACAAGCATTATCAGTTGCCATCACTGAGAGCTATTCAGGTCTAAGCAGAGTGCATCTTGCCCTCTGGTTAACCTGAATAATTGTTACCGGTTATAATTAACTTTAAATAATGTATTGGTTTTGGCTTGGTCTTCGGCCATACCGGTCTTATGGTTTCATCTCGGTGGTTTTGGTGGTTTAGGTCGTTTCGGATGGCTTCGTTTCGTTGTTTCGGATTTTAGTACATGCCATATTTTGGGGGTTTTTTTTGAGCTGCTAAAAAGTCTCAAGACCTGATTTTAATTATGTATTACTTTATTCGACAATATTAAATCCTAGTTTAAACAAGGTGGCAAAGAAAAGGAGGCTGTTACGAAATCATTTAAAAAATCCAGTGACATCAAAGGCCAAAGGAGTGGTGAAGAGAAGCCTGGAAATGCAGCTGAGGATGAGGTAATCGCACGCATAAATCGTATTTGTTAGGCGAGCATTGCAACCTTACTGATGAAAATCAGTCATAATATACTTAGTACTCTTGCCGATCAGTCACGATCTTAATACTTCTTCCTGGCATTTTCATTTTGGTCGTTTCGGTGGCTTAGGTCGTTACGTTTCGTCTTCGTTTTGTTGTTTCGGGTTTTGGTACGCGCCATATTTTTTTTTTTGAGCTGGGAAATAGGTATGTACTATTTAAATTTCCCAGCTCAAAAATCTCGAGACCTGATTTTAATTATGTATTACTAGGATTATTTCATTTGTCAATATAAATCCTAGTTTAAACAAGGCGGCAAAGAACAGAAGGGTGCCATGGCTGCTGCGTCTTCATTTAAAAAAAAATACAGCGACATCAAAGGCCAAGGGGGTGGTGAAGAGAAGCCTGGAAATGCAGCCGAGGATGAGGCAATCGAACGCGTAAGTCGTATTTGTTTCAGAAGGGGAGGAATGAAATACTATCGCCTCCTAATTCCTCATTCGAGGAAACACCATGTCTTATGAAAATTCGTAAAAGTGCTACTACAACAAAAATTAAACTTCGTACCCTCGACTCAAGTGTAATAATAAAGCGTTTGAATCTTACTTACAAACCCTGCATTGTGGCGTTTTGATCTTCCGCCATAGGCTCGTAAAAATTGTCTTCTTTAGCTGCTCGAAGTCGGCGTCCCTGGATGCACTGAAGGCTTTTGTTTACATTTTTTACTCTCATCGATGTAATACTGATTTTTTTTCTAGAATAAGAAGAAAGTGACATGCTCTTGTAAAGGACAGTGTTTTTATAAGAGTGGTCCAAACGAATGTCCTTGCAAAGCTGTTGTCAAGAAATGTTCGAAGGACTGTAGCTGCGAGCCATTAGTATGCAAAAACAGAGTGAGTTTTTACAGTTGTCAATATGCCTTACTCAATATACATTTACCGCTGTACTGAGTTCAGTTGCTACAATCAGCTTTCAACAGAATGATAAATAAACCTCGAGATTACCTCTAGCGATCACCAGCAATCTTACTGATGAAACTCCCGGGGGGGGGGGGGGGGGGGTGGAAAGGAGGGCACTCCCTTATAAGGGCTTAATGGGGACGTGCGGCCCGACATGGTATGGTTTTCAGAATTTTTTGTCTTGAACGGGGTATCTATTCCACCCCTTTTTATATTAAATGGGGTATCTTTACATGGGCCAATGTCTAAAACAGAATAAGCATGAGTGTCTAATTATACGAATTTTGCAACAAGCTGGATTTTTGCAAGTCCTTCCTTAGTGTTGACTTCTGTTGACTTTGGTATCCACACCACGCTTAATTCATGTTTGATTATGCTACAACAAATGTCTTAGACGGAGTATCAAAAATCTGCATTCTGTCTTAACCAGGGTAGGATAATCAGAGATTCGTGTCTTAAACAGGGTCAAGATTTGGGCAGCCGGGCCGCACCTCCCTACCCGAGATTCTGTCAAGTACCCCCCCCCCCCCCCGCCCCGGGATGAAAATCAGTCGTAATATAGTACTCATGCCAACCAGTCACGATCTTAATACTTCTTCCAGATATTTTATTGTCTCTGCAAAGACTACGAAAGGTCGTTTCGGACGGCTTCGTTTCGTTGTTTCGGGTTTTGGTACATGCCACCTTACAGGTAAAATAATACATAACCATATTTATGTCCCAGCTCAAAAACGTCGAGACCTGGTTTTAATTCATGTGTACGTTGCTTCGTAGTTTGAAAAAGACGGCAAAGAGAAGGAGGCTGTTGCTTCTTCGTCTAAGAAATACAGTGACATCAAAGGCCAAGGGGGTGGTGAAGAGAAGCCTGAAAATGCAGCCGAGGACCAGGTAAACGTAAGTCGTATTTGTTTGAGAAGAGGAAGCCTGCGAGCAGGCTCTCTCTGGGCGCCGCAAAGAGAGCCTCCTTGCAGGCTAGAGAAGAGAAGGAATGAAATACCATCGCCCCTCAAAATTACTACGTGGGAGGCTGGGGGAGGGAGGGGGGGAATCATTTGAGAAAGCACCCTGTCTTAATTATAGTACTATAACAAAATTTTCGTATCTTCGCCTGAAGCGTAGTAATAACGCGTTTTCAAATTACTTACAAACACTGCCGACGTTTTGATTTTCCACCAACGGCTCGCAAAAACTGTCTTCTTCAGCAGTTAAAGGGACACTGTCACGGACATTTTTTTGGCTTTTTTGGTAAAACGGCACCAAATTACGACTAAGTACTTTCAACCATGCAGGAAATGCTCCTGGAACGTAAAGGGAAGGATATCTAGCAAATTGTATAAAGAGGAGGGTGACCGTAAAAAGTTTCCATCAATTTTTCCAAATTACAAGGACAGAACTTGAAAAAGTCAGGCTGACTTTTTCAAGTTGAGATCAAAAGCTACCGATGGTATCACAGTGATATCACTCTATATTTAGCTTCAGTACACTGGTATAGTAATTTTTCAGAAATCGTTACCTCTGTTAATAGGTTTCCAATGGTGTAAACATGTTTTTGGGCTGTTGAATTTTTGAAATTTTGCTCGTGACAGTGCCCCTTTAAGGGGGGTGACTCTTAACTACCAATTTGTTTCTAAGGCAGGTTTCTAATTGCTATATTTTGGAACAAAACCTCATACAGATAAGCTTTTTGCACGAGTTTGTTCTATTGAAGATTTCTCCAAGAGTTTCAGGTCACGGTCATGTTTAACGCGTCACGTGACCAGAACAGAATAAACCCCAAAACTCAAACGGCGGATAGATTTTAAAATTAAAATGGGTGTCAATAGATAAAGAATGTCCTTATGCGTAATGTGACGTATCGTTTTTGTGAAATTCGCATTACTATAAGAGTTATGGCGTAATAAACACTCATATTTACAGACTTTCATCAGTAGCGTTTCCTTTTTTCGTGTAAACGGTAAAAGCATACGTCAGATTTTAAAGACGGCTACGTTATCTCTGATTCGTAAGAGAAATCAACTTTACCTTGTTTCCGTGGAGTTTCAGGGATTTTAAATTCTAACGCGCGGCTTGGGACTGGCACTAGTTTCGCACGCGCAATGATATATTTTTTAAACAGGTGTACCCCAAATAAAATTCACCATTCAGCGTCACAAAAAGCTTCAAAATCGTTTGCTTCAAAATAGAGTCTTCAGCAATTCCTTAGCAACTGCTCCGGATCTGTAGTTAAGAGTCTCCCCCCTTAAGCTGCTGGATCAAACGATCGAAGGATCAAAGCCAAGCATTGCAACTCCAGCGATCACACAGTTTTTCGTGTAAACTATGCTAGAATTATAAGGGTACACTCATTGATCAACAAAAAAACTTTAAACGACAAAAAGGCATAAACCAGTCTATAAGATGTGAACAAACCATAATCAATGATTTTTTAGCGATTTTCCTCCAAGTAACACAGTCAAAATTGAAAATGTCGCCTGACGTTTTCAAGTTTTAAACCACTTCCTTCCTACCTGTTCGTAGCCATACCAGGTTTAAACAACTTTCGTCACTAGCACAGAGCATTTTATCAACGCCAGGCAACTATTAGTGGAGTTCCAATTAATACCAACACCTTCATTGGATTTTCAAGTAGCACTAAATCTTGGTGAGACTGCCCCTCCTTCCTGTTATTTTATTGCCTCTGTTAAAAGATTACGAGCTGGAAAATGAAAACGAGAAAAATATGTATTGTGAGAAGGATGTGTCACTTACTGCTCCACACCGGCTCATCTTATTTCACACCAAATGTAAACCATTTCTAAACCTGTAACTTATTTGAGTTTTATTTGAGCATTTGAGATTCTGAATGGTGGAATATTTCTTATAGATATGCAATATTATGAACTACAACCAGTTTCATAGCTTGGTTGACACTGCCATTTAAGAAATTTACACATTGATGCCTTGTGTCGCCCCCTCTCCCAGATCACGTCGTCTGAATTTCAGGATTATATTCAAACTTTTAAGCAACAACTATGAAATGGGGAGGGATGTTCAGAATAAAAATTGTTTGTTTATTGTTCGAGCGAGGGCATGTTTGTTTAAGAATGCAATTTTTGGGAGAGTCCCTCAACAATCTTGAAAGTGGTTGTAGGGAAATTGATATTTTAAAAATGAGTGTGCTTTATAGTTTCTGCTCCTGTCATTTTAAAAGTTTTACTTATAATCCTCTACAGCAGGCCACCAAAAGAGAAACTAGACAAGATAAGAAGGGACAGGGATCAACCGTTCTTGGAACTAAATTTCATGGCTTGTTAAAAGAGGTTTTTAAAAAAAGAGGACAAAACAACATTGTGTATACACAGGAAGAACAGCAAGCTTTAAAGTTTGTTGAAGACATAGAGGACAAGTTTCAGTGCAAAATCATATGTGGTGAAAGAAAGATAAATGGCTTTGCCATTAAAGCGCAAACATTACATTACTGGACAGGAGAATTCGACGCTGTTGGCCTTATGAACAAAAATGACAAGAATGGTAGCGGTGTGGTAGTTATCGATTGGAGGACGACTTGTGATGACGTAAACCACTTTTGGGAATTCGCAGAACAATACCGAAAAAAACTTCACCAGTGCATCATTTACAGGAGATTACTTGCAATTCAAATGAGAAAGCACTTTAATGACCAAGAGATACCCGAGCCGGGTATCATGATCGTGGCTATTGACAGAGATAACATTTACGTGAATGTTCCACGCTTATGCTTGGATTTTACTGACCTCGAAAAAGTTGGTATTTTTGTCAAGATAAATGAGTTTGACTGGAAAGCAGGAGGAAATGCATCCAGTCAGAACGGAAGCTGTCAAGGAAGCAAGCTGGAAACAGTCGAGGTACATTTGCATTTTTCCTTATGTTGAGAAACCGTAGGTTTATTAAAATGTGACTGTGTTTGTGCGCCAAGAATGTCATTCTTTGTTGTGGACACTTTGAAACGGCATGTATTAAAATAAGGAACACCCTAGAACACCGGAACACCAGCGAAAACCATGCTAAGTCACCCTAACCAACAAATGAAAGCTAACCGTAAGCAAAGCGGATTTTTTGCTAACCGCAAGCAAAATTGTATTTTTGAATTACACTTTCGAGTTGAATTTGGAGTTGGATTTTTGGCCAGGATTTCCCGATCTGCGTGCAGTTAGCTCCACTCCGGTTTGCTTGGGTTAGCTCCACTCCGGTTTGCTTGGGTTAGCTCCACTCCAGTTTGCTTGCGGTTAGTTCCACTCCAGTTTGCGTGCGGTTAGCATTCATTTGTTGGTTAGGGTGGCTTACCCATGGTCCGTGGTGTTCCGGTGTTCCGCGCCGTTCCGGTGTTCTGACAGACAAAACAGTAATATAAACAGCTTTCTGCTAAGTTGTTTGGGGTCAGATCCGTTGAAGGTAGATTAAGGTTGTTAGCCCATGCTTGGAGAAGGTGGTACACTGGTTTAATGGAACACCAGCGATTTTAATATAATGCTTAGCCTGTCTGAACTTAACAAAAAGCCACCTGGGCCAGGTTATTTAAAATACCGATTACACTACCATAATTAAATCTTTCTTGTATAAAAGTGTTTTCATTGCTTATGTTTTGTTGAGTTTGAGATTAGTCAACGTCAAAACTGGATGACAGAAAATAAAACAATAATCCTCACTGAAAAGTTAAAAAACTGAACTGAAATCAAA
Organism: Meandrina meandrites; assembly: GCA_963693305.1. NCBI lineage: Eukaryota > Metazoa > Cnidaria > Anthozoa > Scleractinia > Meandrinidae > Meandrina > Meandrina meandrites. The sequence goes on from OY855903.1 coordinate 26,691,994, forward strand.
ATTCACGCTTATCCTGAATTCATTAGCTTAATCAAGCTATAAGCTTTGGGCAACCCGACACTGGAACATGCATGAGAACCAGCAAACTTATCAAGGTCGCCAGCTCACATTAATGAGGATACATCTTGCGTTTACGCGATATAGAATTATAGAGTAAATTAAAGTAATTCAGTTTCCGAATTGTTTATCGTAAAGCACTTTGTGTAACACTAGTGATGACGAACCGCGACATGCCCTGTTGTACGTTACGTTGTTAGGTAAAGGTTTGTTCTCATAAGTTTTACAATGCACTATATATATATGGCTTTCTATTTCGATTCTATTCTCTTATAAAAGGTCAAACTTGATGAACCACGTGAGCCACTACCAGATACCAATTCTACCTCACTTTCCCAGTGGCAGAAGGAGGTAGCCAGTATGGTAGAAGGTGATACACGAGAACTTTTAGCAACAACATTGTTTTTGCTCGATTCACTGAAAGAACATGTAAGTATTTAATGGTCAAAGTTTATTTTTTGGTGGATTCTTACGACCCTTTTTTCAGTATGAACGCATTTAAAGCTTAAAAAATAAAATGAATTGAGAGTAAAAATTGGTGCTAGTGAAAACGCAAAACGCAGGCTTATAAAATATTTTAAAATAGCTACCGTAAAATTCCGGTTATAAGCCCTGGGCTTATACAACTTCATAAGAGCGACTTTTTTCCATGGTCGAGTGGGAGGTGGCACATGATGAAAAAAAAACACTACTTTCATATTTAATTCAGAGATACCTTATGGTCAGTCATTCAACGTGGTGCAATTTGTTTTTTCAAAGCTATTTTTATTTTGCAGAAAATTCTCAAAAACTGTAACGAGCGCCGACAGCCATAAAATGGTCGAAATTCATAGCACGAGTAAGAGCACAAGAACTTTGCTGCTCAAAAGCGCAGAATAAAGCACGCTTTTCTTAAGTTTGTATATTTGTAAAGGAGGCATTAAAGAATGATTTGAGTCTAACAACAGGATTATTAAGGCAAATTTGAATTTCTGGAGCCTGTTTGAAAATCGCTAAAATATGATTGATTAAAAATCACATTTTGGAGCAGTTTTTCAAGGAACACTTTTCCTATGCGGTATAACTCAGAATCACTTAAGATTTGGTTTTTGATAAGTGGAAATGATGTTCTTTTTAATGGCATAAAAAATAGCCTGGGGCTTTTAATAACTACCAAGAACTAGCCCTTTCCATTTGGACAAAATCACAACACTGACTTGTCAACAACAGCAAAGAATCGAATTACGCTTTCGTTTCTCAAAGCCAAAATTCCAACAAAATCTTACTGCTTAGCACCATACTAGATCAGAAACTCAATATATTTAGCTTACCTGGTGAAACAATTCGTTGAAGATATGTATATCCTACTTTCGTTTTAAATACTTCATTAGCACTTGGACGGTGTTTCCCAAATCGCACATTCAGAATTCAGTTCACCATTAAAAACTGTTCCGGAAGGTTCTTGCAGGAAACATCACATTGCTTGACAGTTCCAACCACATTCTAGTTAAAACGGCCACTTAATACGAGGGACTTGTTTTCACTTTTCTCAAAAAGCGTTTTGACCGTTGTAATCAGTGCAGGAGATCAATAAAAGCGAAAATGGCGCTTTGATCTTGACTTTTCGCTCATTGTTCTGTCACGCAATGACATGTCACTCGAGAGGAGGCTCGGTTACAGATTCGATTAATCTGCCTTTATATTTTGATTGGCGTTATATTTAGAGGACTAGAGATAAATTTTAGGTGTTGTTGGCAAAACAGTTTTAAAAAAGCATATGCAAGTTCATATATGAATATATATGAAGTCAATTATTGGGAAACCGGTAAATTTATCAAACCTAAAATGGGGACGACGTTCACCGAGTAACTGTTGTCCTTGTTGTTGTTGTTTTTTTACGGAGTACTGCAACTGTTCTTTTTTTTCGAAGTTACTGCTGTTTCGTTTCTTTTTCGGAGCAGTTTTAACGCGATGTTGCACTGCTGTTTCGTCATCGCCTGGCACGGATTATATATGTTTTGTTTGGAGAAAAGTGGAAATAACATTCTAAAATACCCGAGAGCTTGTTTGCAGATCAATTTGTGAAAGAAACGGAAAATAAATTAGATTAGGCGCAGTTCCAACAATATAATGAGCGTCGCGCCATTCAAAGTTCCTTAAGCAAACAAGAACGGGTTTTGGTTTATCGCTGTTTTTACTGAATGCAGAATTTTACAGATTACAGAATGGAGATCAATTGTTCTTTTCAAAGACTAGTTGGGGATACTGCTCCCAAGATAGGCGAAGTCGAGTTGCAGAAAAAGGTTCCGTTATACTCCCTCTGCGCTCATGTGAAAAGGATATCTCGGCACACGAACTGGCTGTGGGCGTAAACGATCATGTTGAGTCGGAAGTCGATATCATTTTAGCACGGGCATCGACCTTCACTGTACCTTCAGTGATTTCGGACATGTCTATCTGCCCAGCTCATCGCTCCTCTTTGGGCACTGGCTGGCGAAGAAGCTCGCAACGGTGCCTCGTACCAGCAGAATTATCGAGGCATGCCAAAGAGGGCAAATCTCGCAAAGCTGACCGCGGTATCAACAAAGCGCTTTCGAGAACGATCCTTCGACGCACGGAAGTATTTGTCCCTGTAGTCAGGTGGCTTAACGAATTGATCGTGACAAGAGTGATAAAAGCATGAAATTTGGCACACAATTTGCTTATACCCTGCCAATGATATTAGAAGGGGTGCCCTTGTCAATCTGCTCATGCTTCTGGTTTAGGGATATATCTGGTTTTGACCGAAATCAAGATTTGGCTTTCCTGTGGTACGACTTTCAACACAGTTGTTTTACCACTATTTAAAATGAATTTTGCTTTTTTATCTTGTTGTTTATCATTTGTTTATGTACTTTGCTATTTGAGTTAAGATTGCATTGAAAATAGCGTCAATAAAGCCACATTATAGTTCTAGTATCCAGAATTGAAATTTGGGTTTCCTGTGGTACGATTTTCAACACAGTCATTTTACCACTTTTTAAAAACGATTTTGCATTTTTATCTTGTTGTTTATCATTGTTTAGGTACTTTGCTAGTTTAGTACTGTTATGTGGCTTTGTTGCCACTATTTAAAATGCATTTAAATAGTGGCAACAAAGCCACATAACAGTACCCATTCCCAGCCTTTGCTCAGCTGATAACACCGGCAAAAGAAATTGTAGAAGAAAAGCCGAAAAAATGAGCGCAAATTGGCCGCGTCTTTTTGTACATCGAATCTGATCATATAAGGAATGCTTATGTACATTGCTAAAACTTCCACAAGTTCCCCGTGCTCTAAGATTTGCTCTCTGGGCTAAGGCTGTCCAAAGATGGTTGGTCACTTTTGGGCAACTATTCGTATTTCAAACAACTTTCCCTCTCAAGCGACCTTTCTGTATTCTGTACTAGACCAAAGGTTTCTGAAGAATGTCCGAGTATTGTTTGAAGGCCATATGAATTGTTCTCAGTGAAAGAAACCCTTGTAATTCAACAAATTTTGGCCTTAAATTGTTATTTAGATACTTCTGTTGCCACTGGTTGCTCTCTCCTTTGACCCACGTTGTGGGAGGAGAAACAGCCTGCATTTCATGTAGCCATGCATAGCAAATTGAGTGCCCTGGACTCTGTGAGTAACACAGGACTGATGCTGTTCTCAAAGTGAAACAGAGACTTGGACAATATTCCTCCAACACAACTAGGCTGTAAATTATCGGTAAAAATAATGTGCTGACAACGTTTGTATTTGACGATATACTTGCAAATTGACAAGAAGGAATTCAACACTTTGTTATCGATACCCATTTTTTCAAAGTGAAAAACAAACTACAGCTGACTGTCTAAACAATTTAAATTTCAAATGCTCGGAAGGCAGTACACTAGGCAGGAATTTGGATGTTGTCGGAACACGCAATGCAGGATGTTCCTCCTTCCACGAAGTTCTCATGGGTCAAAGGAGAGAGCAACCAATGGCAAACAGTTTGGATGATTATCCCCAAAGTGTCTACGTGTGCAGAGAGTTGATCGAGTGCACCTGTAATGCGAAACAGAGACTTATGCAAAAGCAAGGTTGAAGCACACGCCACTGTGTAAATGTGAATGCCCAGAGAGTAAATCTTAGAGCAAGGGGCATTTGTGACGGTGTTGGCAATGCACATAAACATTCTTGATACGATCAGATTTGATGTACGAAAAGACGCAGTCAATCTGCGGTCACTTCTTCTGCTATAATTTGGCTGTGTTATCAGCCGAGCAAAGACTGTAATGACAAGGCTTTGTTGAGGCTATTAAAAATGCAATCTTTACTTAGCAAAGTACATAAACAAGTGATAGAAATAAGATAAAAATGCAAAATTCATTTTAAGTACAGTCAACTCTCGCCTTGCAGACACCCCGCTATTACGGACACTCGCTATTACGGACAAAATCCAGATCCCCGGCGAAAGCTACAGAGTTTTAACTGGAAATGACTTCCGCTATTACGCTATTACGGAATAACAGACACTTTTGGTGGAACCAAGAGAACAATTTTATTGTTTTGATTCTCGACAAAGCGGACACCAATAACTTCTCATATGATGTAATCACGTAAAATTGCAGTCGGTTGTTCGCTTTTTGTCTGAAACACACTTAAAAAGACTTATGGAATATATGTTTTTGCATCAATTTGTTTAGTAGCTGTACAACAGACTTTGCTTTTTCACTTCAGCTTGCGTCTTTTCCTTCCAGACTCTTCTGGAGAGATCAAGCCCTCATCCTCCAATCTCAACAACTGCTTAGCACTTTCATCACTGCTTATAAGCTCGTCATAGTCTATGTTATTTCACGTATGTTAAAGGCACTTTTTTCTCACACCCCGCTATTGCAGATTCTCGTTTATACGGGCATTAGACAATGTCCCGAGCGTGTCCACTATAACCAGAGTTCACTGTAGTGGTAAAATAACTGTGTTGAACATCATACCACAGGAAGCCCAAACGTTGATTTCGGTTCAAAAGAAAATATCTCCTAAAACGGAAGCTTGAGAAGATTGACAGCGATGTATATGAGCATTTGTTAGAGGATCAGATTTTATGTACAATTGCTTATTACAATTGCTTTTGCTCGAGTTGTCAGCTGAGTGAAGACTGGGTACTAGTACTGTAATGTGGCTTTGTTGCCGCTATTTAAAAAGAAATCTTCGCTAAAATAGCAAAGGACATAAATAAATGATAAACAACAAGATAAAAAAGCAAATTCATTTTAAATAGTGGTAAAATAACAGTGTTAAAAATTGTACCACAGGACACCCAAGTCTTGATTTCAGTCAAAACTATGTATCTCCTTAAAACGGAAGCATGACCAGATTGACATGGGCACCCCTTCTTATATCATTTGGCAGGGTATAAGCAAATTGTGTGCCAAATTTCGTGCTTTTATCACTCTTGTCACGATCGGGCCTAAATTGTGCGTTAAGCCACCTGACTACTGGTGGATCCAGTAAAATCTGTGATTTTGTAAATTTACGATAGAAGGTAATGATAGACGAAACGAGAATTTGCAGGTCCAAATGAAATCGACGCATTAAATTCAGCGGAAACAAAAAAAGTTGTATTTAACTAGCCATTATTGTAGCGTGAGCTAGTTTAATTAAAACGTTTATCAGTAACTTAATTTTTTTCTGTAGACTTCTTGTCGCAAATTCTTGAAACACACCGTGCGGCCTGGGACCGAGCCGAGTCCTGACCCACTCGAGGCTTTATTTATTTATTTATTTATTTATTTATTTATTTATTTATTTATTTATTTATTTTTATTCCTTTCCTCCTGTGTTTTTTTTTTCTTTCATGGTCACTCAGCCTATACTACACTGGACTGAAAACACCACAAGCGCTCGGAGTGAAGGGTGAAGGACAAAATCCGTTGGGGGTGGGGGAGGGTGGGAGGAGGGTGAGCGGCTGTACATATAACTCCGGAGAGTTATGTGAAACGCAAAGGTCATCACGAATCTTTTTACGTTGTGCTGTTGTTTTAAGTGCGCTCGCGTACTGACAAGTTTGAATGCCCCCCTAAAACGCACGCTGAAACTGAAAATGTGAAAGCATTTATGATATTCCTCTTCGTAATGGAGTTGGGGACGGGAAGTCCCCATATTAAGAGATGATAGGAATGCTCGTCTTCTCGCTCAGATTTTGGTCTCACTTATAGGCTGTTCAGGACAGGACGCCAGTAAGTTTAGCTGTCAAGGCTTCGTTTAGAATTGCAGGCTAGAACGATTTGGCATGGAAAATGGTATCTTCCAGGGGTCAAGCAAGAAAGCTTGAACCCACGCCCAGATTGATGTCAGTTTGGGGTTCCGACGAGCATTACCGTCGTTTGAATGGAATTTTGGATTCGAAGTTTGTAATCATTTCAACAGGAATGAAAAGCCTGCACAAATTACTGCAATTTTGTATTCAAGACATGACTATGAGTATGACAATGACTAAGAAATTAGTTGGTTCTAGATGCAGTGCGCATTTTCAAGTCTGTAGACCCTTACAATTGGTTTGGAATAAAAAAAAGGGAAACTGGAGTGGTTAAGAGCGGAGCGACTTTTTTATGACCGAGTGAGAGATTGCACATGCGGTCATGCAAGGGAACGGGAGAAAACTGCTCGCTTACATTTTTTAACAGGATTGAGGGTAGAGGTTGATCGACTACTGCGTAAGTGGCAACCATCATGATGTTCAATACAAACTTCGCAAATGCGAAATCCTCAAAATACAGCTGCTAAGAATGAAGTTATCGTTTAGTTGGGATCGGACTAAGCTACATTTACGCCAAGGAAATTACCACAACATCTGGGCAGCGGGAACACTAATGGTACAGAAACAAAACGACCATACAAGGTTTTGGATTTCTGCAGTTTTGCATTCAGTTGAAAAAAATATTGCCAATCTAGTTGCGTATAACTTTATTACTTCTCACAAAGCTTTCACAACATGGCTATGACTAAGTACGAAAAGAAGTGGTTAGAGTTACCCCACCCAACTCCTCCCCCCTGCCTTCCCTTAGGAGGTGGGAAACTTACAAATAGTTCCGCCATGGAGTTCAAGCCATTGCCCCTTTAATATACCATTTCTGACAGAAAGATAATCCTTTAAGAAGGGATGCTGCATCTCTTGTCGAAAATGTTTCACTTTAATACCCCCTAAAATACTTACATGAAACAACAGTTTGTTGGGTCTGTTTGAAAAGCATTTCACATACTAAATAACAGTTTTCCTTACCCTTTCCCATACTCCAACTCGTGAGATCCTACTTTTATAAGCCTCCAGTCTGAAAAAAATTTAAGCACCTATGGGGAGAGCCTCCCACCGCACAGTACCCACACCTCCAGCCCCCCGGGAGTTCGTGTTATAGCAGTCTGTCATTGCGTGACAAACACGAGGATCCACGAGTTATGTCACAAAACCGTTCTTTGAATATCTATGTACCATTTGGGGCTCTAAACTTCGTTTAAGTGCATCTGTTCACCGTGCTATCAAGTCTCTTGTATGAACGGCTGTACGGAAGTTGACATACAGCTAAAATTGTCAAGAAATACGATGCAACGGGAGTTCTGCGAACAGAGACTGATTGTGTAATTAGTAACATAGCCGCTTGCCCATGGGATAAAGCAATTTGCCGACGAAAGAAGGGTAAAAACCAATGTTCAAACGCTGCTTTTGCGAGGTAAGAGTAAACCATTAAATACTTCATCTAGTATGGAGCTAAACGATAAGATTTTGTCCGAATTTTGGCTTCGTTAAAAAGAAAGCATACCGCGTAATTCGATTATTTGCCGTTGTTGACATTAGTCGCTGTTGTGATTTCCTCGAAATGCAACAGGCTATTTCTTGGCTGAAATTAGAAGCCCCAAGCAATTTTTTATATCCTTAAAAAGGACATCATTTCTACTTATCAAGCCTTAATCTCAAGTGATTCTGAGTTATACCGCATAGGAAAAGTGTTTCATGAAAAACTGCTCCAAAATGAAATCTGCAAACAATGAAAAAATGGTGATTTTCAAATACTCGCCTGGAATTCAAACTTTAGTTAATTGTCAAGTTATTAGACTCAAATCATTTGTTTATGCTTCCTGTACAAAAGTTCAAATTTGAGAAAGGACTGCTTCTTTTTGCGCCTTTGAGGAGCAAAGTTCTTGAGGCCATGCTCGTCGCTTTCGTTTCGGGCATTTTATGGCGGCGGGCGCTCGTTACAGTTTTTTAGTGTTTTCTCGAAAATAAAGATAGATTTGAACAAAAAAATTTCACCACGTTTATTGACTCACCATAGGGTATCTGTGAGCAAAAAATAAAGGTAGTTGATTTTGTAAGCATGTGCCACATTTTTCCGATTTCACGCGGTCTTCGGAAAAATTCGCTCATAAGGGCTTATAAACGGAGGGGCTTATAACAGGGCATCTGATAGGGTGCGGAAAAAAATAACAAATTATGCGGAAATTTTCAGGAACATTATGCGGAAGAAAGTGTTGATTATGCGGAAAACACATTGGATTATGCGGAAAATTTTCGGCTCGCTTCGCTCGCCAAAAATCACATATTTTCATGCAGCCGAAATCGAGCTTAAAATCGAGCTGCCTCAGAAGCCGAGAGTCTGCTCGCAGGCAACGAATTGCGGTCGTTTCGCCCGATGGCACGTCGCTCACAGGGCACTTTGCAGCCTCAAGCTCGCTTCACTTAATTCGTCGCTCGTCTAGCCCGTGAGGTCAACTTGTGGCAAGTGTACAGCGAAGTGGCGATCCTTCTTCTTGGTCTCTTTGATGACAAATTTATCCATATACTACAGGTAACTACAGAAGAATTTTTGATCGACCGATCGAACGAGCGAAACAAGACAACTGGTGTCCAGGCCCATCACGAAAAGACGCGTGGAACGCCTGGAGGTTAAAAATTGCTCACGATCGAATTGCCGTGTTTTCGTCGCTATTTTAGGAGAAAAACTGTGTCAAAATAATCAATTTCTTCGAAATTTACAATTGTGAGGGTGGTAAACAGCTGCTTAATCATTAATATGAAACAAATTTCTCTGTTTTATGCGGAAAATGTTCTCAAGATGCGGAAGATGCGGAAGTCAGCGAATTATGCGGATCCGCACCACCGCATCCTGTCAGATGCCCTGTTATAAGCGGAATAAAAAGAACGTTTCGAAACGAGCCACGACAGTGTTGATCGAAATACGTTTTTAAGTTAAAAAGTCATAATAAAGCAACATTTAGCCCTGTTTAGTACTGTCATCCAGCAGAGGGGGCTTATATCCGGGGGGCTTATAACCGGATGTATTTTTGTGTTTCCAGGTAGATGGGCCTATAACCGGGGTAGCTTATAAGCGAGGGGTGGGGGGGGGGGGGCTTATAACCGGAATTTTACGGTATTTTAATGAGCGCACGTTGGATATGAGACGGTAGGTGGCGCTACCTCATTCCTATTAATTCCCGCGATTATATATTATATAACAAAACAATAAGAATTTATCCTTGAAAATATCTTTCCGTCTTTACTAGCACCCTTCCTAACAAGCGCGAGTGAAATAATTGTTTTATTAAAAACACCCCAAAAATTGCAATATTCGAGCTCCGCGGCTGTTCTCGCTGAAGGGTATATGTACACATTCGTGGCCCATGGACTATGAGCTCAGATGGCCTATAAAACAATCAAAACTCAGGAATTGCAATATACCATGTTTATTTTTTAATAAAAAAAATATATTAGTAAGCTTTTCGTAATAAACTGACGTCTGCAATTTGTATATGTAATAGGACTACATGCTGTCCAATTTGGAAATAATTGGATGAAAAAAAATCCGAGGACAGCCAAATGTGGCTGTCAGAGGAATTTTTTGAATCTATAATTATTTCCAAATTGGACAAGCATGTAGTCCTATTACCTATTAATTATATAGCTAGTCAGTCAATCCAGCGTAAACACTTATGTCCAGAACGGAAAAAGCCTACAGTAATAGCAAGAATAGCATAGCCTCTGACACCCAGTGAAAGCATTGACTTCACAAATGCGCGTGCTACGCCAGCAAAGACATAACGAACGACCACATCCCGGATATTTACGAATCCCTCGCGTAGTCGCGCGCAGTGGTCGTTCGTTATGTCTTTGCTGTCGTAGCAGGCGCAGAATTGTGAACCGTTAGAAAAGCCGTCACTCAATTGACTTTTTACAAACAAAACCGATGAAGGCCTAAGTTTTTTGGTCGAAACGTCTTGAAAGTTTTATTAACGTTGTTTCGCGGATAAATTGCGCGAGAAGCAAATATTTAACTCGCTAGAGAGGGGATAGGAAAAGTGTAACTGACCTCAAAAGCGATTTCATACAACTCGTATAACTTTTAAAAACGCGTTGTGATCCCTACTTTTTATTTTATAAAATGGAAGTAGTAAGTCTAAAGAACACATGATTAATTTGTCGTTCAGTGCAAAAATTGTTTAGGCTGTTTTTCTGGCCGTGCAAGAGAGAGCTCTTAGAGTCAAAAATGGCTCGAGTGCAATCGTTTTAAACGTGGATCACGCAGTTCCAAAGATAGTATTTGTTAATTATTTTTAAGATCGTTATATTTAATGTTGATTTTGTTTATGAAAAACCAAATTCAAAGGTACTTTGTAAGGAAATTTTATTTCCTTCTACTTTTTTGAAAATGCCACGTCAGCACTTTTTTTTAAGATTTCAATCCTAACTATCTCGAAAATTTGCGTGGCTACCCCCAATTTTCTTTTTGGATTTTAATAGCCCTTGGTAACATCTACTTCCCTTGCATAGTCATCGGCCGGGCAAAAAATACCCCGCTATTAGTAGGCACCGTCCTTAAGTGAATGTTTTGTTTTCATGGGCGGCGGCACTAACAGAAGTTAAGAATTAGAGCAAAGACTATCATGAAGCGATTGTAAACATGAATTAGGTAAAAGTCGGCAATAGGAGCAACATTTTTGTTCAACTTGTCTCGCAACATTGTTGCATTGCAAGTTGAACGAGTTGTTGCCGCGTGCTCAACTTGTCTCACAACAAATTTCGTTGTTGCAAGTTGCAGCAACATGTTGCACAAAGTAAAGTGGAACCGAGTTCTTTTTTTTGCAACAATTTTTTTCAACTTGCAACACTGAAATTTGCTGCGAGATAAGTTGAGCACACGGTAGTAATACGGGCAACAACTCGTCCAAGTTGCAATGCAACAATGTTGCGAGACAAGTTGAACAAAAATGTTGCCCGTATTACAGGGCCTTAACAGGTAACAAATGTAAGGAAGGAAGCAAACGAACGTAGAAAGGGAGGAGGTAGGAAGGAAAGAATGAATGAATTAATCAATGAATGAATTAATTATAATAATTAATTAATTTGTGGACAGCTTTGCAGGACAACTATCAATAGTGAAGAAAAAGAGATAATCTCCAACTCTTTAGCCGGCATGCCAGACAATCGGGCCGCTTCTTGGTTGAAAAATTATATCCCTGGTGATCAGCTTCTTCAAGCCAGGTTTGATATGTACAGCTCCATTACTCAAACAAGCTCTTTTCAAATTTAACATCGAGTGTAGTACATGGTTAGAACATTACATCTGCAATTCGTGGAAGTTGCTATTTAAAGGATTTTAGGCAGGAAAGAACATACATAGTCAAGAAGTGCATTATTTTTTCCCGTATTGGAAAAATGATCTGAAATAACATTTTATCCCTCTTTAATTAAAATACCTTTCACGCAAGTAACTCGTTAGCCATTACCTTTAAAGAAAGGTGTTTCAATTATTTTGCCTTTTTTTTTTTCATGATCACTGCAAATGCATTTTTTCTCCCTCTCACGGCGGGGAGTGAGTTTCTTGCTTTATCTCTACTTTTCTTCTACGTCACTTCCCACCGTGATGAACTTTTGCTATTTGCTCGTTTGTTGATAAACATTTTACAAACCAAGAGTTTTCAGATTTTGAAAAGAAGCTGCTTGCTTGTTTGATTAACGTAACAATATTGAGGCATTACTATAGCTGGTCATATTGCACATAATCAGATAATCGTAATTTGTTGCCTTATACAGCCCAATATAGAAGACGGTTTTTGTTTAATAATTGTCAATCATCTTGCTATCAAAAAGCCGCGGTTTTGGAATGATCTTTTGATTTTGCAATCTTTTTAAAGGGATAATCAAGTAAAAAGAAAAGTAAAGCAGATTTAACTCTGGTGTTTGGACATATTGGGCATAGATGATTCAATATATACATTATAAATTGCTTTTGACAGGTTAGGAACTTCCGGCAGAAATGAAGAGCAGTCTGCCGTCAAGACAGTAAGTAAAATGTGCCTTCTTTAATGCCCTGATATTTTAGAAAAAGTCCAGAAAGAAGAAAAATCCAAAAAAGTACGTGAATAACGATCTTTACAAGAGGGTCCCGAAAAGGCAAATTGAAAGCTGGGATTTGCCCTTTCGTGCACTGGGAAATAGGATGCGAAGCATTGGGGCTGGGATTTGGCGACTGGGACTGGAAAAACACTACTAAAATAGGAATGGAAAAGATTTCCCATAGGGGCTACAGACCATTTAGAATCTCTTGCTAAGTTGATTAACACTAGCCTTGTAGCAGGCATAAAAAGATGTGTGTTTGTGTGTGTAGTGGGGGGGGGGGGGGGGGGGGAGGGATGAGGATTGAGAGAATTTGGGAGAAACCGTACGGGGCCGGGGAGCACGTTAAAATGCATTATTTTAAAACTGTTTGCAAACCAACGGATATCAATAAAGTGCATTTGCGGCCTGACCTAAACGTTAACAAGAGAGATCCACAAGGAGAACACTAAAAATTCGCTAGCCCCTGCCGGCCAATCATTACCGGAAAAAGGCTGAATTACACAAGATGGTCCATGGATTGGGTCCACAGGCGTGGTCTGTGGACATGGGTCCATGTTTTTTACACGTCCTATTAAAACGTGCCGACAGGCGAAACGAAGGAAAATGGTTCAGATTGTTAACACAGTGGAGACTTGCTGAATGTAGAGTTTGGCGTCACTTTGGAAGAGAAATTGAAATGTTACTTTTCTCGGAAATTCAAAACTATTTGAGGAAAAAATGCATTTAGCGTTATTATCCTTACCACGGGATACCTAGAGTGTATATGCAAAGGAGAGCGAATTGTATATTAAAGGAGAAGTTCACTCCAGAATGGCCATTTATTTTCTTTACACCAATAAAAGGTTTATACAAAAATATGTTATTCACCAAAATTTCAGCTTCCAACGAGCGCTAAATCCCTACGAAATCTTTCTCTAAAGTAGCCCAAAATTCGACAACTGAACGCCGCCATCTTGGAGCTAGTAATGTATGCGTGACGTCAAAGAGTTCAGCCTGAAGTTTAGCGGGAAAATTTAAATACTTCAAACTCCTTGTTTCTTTGAAGTGGCTTTTGTTTGTCAAAATGCCTGTCTGAAAGGAAAGAAAAGGTGAAAGGTTTTTTTGTATCTCTTGGAGCTCTGTTTGAGAAACATGGAGCTGCACAAACAGGCATTTTGACAAGCAAAAGCCACTATAAAGAAACAAGGAGTTTCGAGTATTTAAATTTTCCCGCTAAACTTCAGGCTGAACTCTTTGACGTCACGCATACATTACTAGCTCCAAGATGGCGGCGTTCAGTTGTCGAATTTTGGGCTACTTTAGAGAAAGATTTCGTAGGGATTTAGCGCTCGCTGGAAACCGAAATTTTGGTGAATAACATATTTTTGTATAAACTTTTTATTGGCGTAAAGAAAATAAATGGCCATTCTGGAGTGAACTTCTCCTTTAAGCAATGCCGCACTGATCTTAAATATCTTCATATCGTTAACTAAAACGTGCTGCCACCCTGATGAGTATTACATATTTCTTCTTAGGAAACACACTCACAAGCAGTCGCTAAAAGTGTCCCCCCTCAAGGTAGGCCCTTTTGTTAAAAAAAAAGTAAAATATAGCAATGGAGAAATGGTGACGATCCTTGCATTTAATACATTTCCTTCCATTCCTCATGATCAACAATATAAAATAATTTCTTTTATCTCAAGAGCCGCCTGAGTATTTTAATATTTCAAAATGCGTAGGGGCGTCCCCAGGTGAGGTTTTCAAGTCGATCCAGGAGATCTAAAACCCCCTTTCGAGTTTAAAATATTGAAAACGGTGAGAATTGCGAACTTAAAGAAAATCAAGAAATGAGAAGAAAGTTAAAGATTCGCAAGGTTCCTCAAGAAATTTTCCTTTTTCAACGCGATATACACGTGCATGGCTGTTTAATGACCTTTCTTTGACTGATGTCGGACGTGTAGAACACTGACCCCTTCCCCCCTCCTCCAAAAAGGCTGGGGACGTTTCGGAAGTGTCATAACATTGCCCTTGTTTTCCCGGATTGATGTCTTATGATTTCCATAATTCTCACTAAGTCCTGACTCTCGCAATTTAATTTGGCATTAATGCCTCAAGAGGAGGCCATGGAAGTAAAAGGCATAGGTAGTAACGCGTGAAAATAATTTGGCCACAGTAAAAATAATTTGTATTTTTGATAAAACATTTTGAACTTGACATATCACATAATAAATGTTGCAAATTGTTGTGTTATTTCCATATGACTTTCATTTGTTGTCTGTTATAGAGGAAACTGCATATCAGTTTGAGGAGACGCCGACCAAAAGCAACGATTACCAGGACGACGATAAACGCAAACCCTCTGCTGTCAAAAGATTGCCATTTACTTCAGATGACGTGAGTCAACTCAGTCAATAAAACATGTATCTGACTGTGTATAACCTATTATGATATAGACGCAAGTGCTTTACTGGACCGATCTACCGCTTGTAAAATTCATACGAAAGTTCATCCGTAGCTGTGAGTGGCGTATTTTCGGTAACGCAATTGCCCGCTTTTGCACAGTTGTTTCTTTTAACTTTTACAAAATTTGTACTTTTTGTTTTCTTTATAAAAAGAAAATTATACCGCAGCTTGAAGGTATGAATTTTATTTTCTCGTGTTAAAAACGATATTTTATTCATTCTCTGCGCTGATCCATAAAATAATGTTTTTACCTCTCGAAATTCACATCTTTGGGCCATTATTGCGTTTCTGATCGTCCCTAAAAAAACACACGAGAAGGCATCCACGCAACGCGCGTTAACATCCGCGGGTGAACTGGGTACCATGTCTAAAAATAACTTAACCCTTAATATGCTAAGTCTGCATTATTCCAGGATTTGTATTTGTCCATATTTGTCCATATTGTACATTTTTACATGAAATCTTCCTCAAAATCTTATTGCAGTGTAAGAAAATGCATTTCTGGCAAAGTTTAGAGAAATTTAGCACCGTAGCGCCAAAAAAAATCAATTTGACGGTTAAAAAACGTGTTTTTGGGAGTAAATTTAGTATATCATGGAGCTAAAGCTACCTGAAGCGAGCAAAATTTCGTATGATTTAGGATTTTAGGTATTTTAGCTTAACCCTTAATTTGCTAAGTCCGCATTATTCCTGGATGTCCATTCAACCACTTGTGACGTCACGAATTTGCACGTCAGCAGATTCTTGGGATATGCAACTAATACCGGTTGGATAGATCTTTCCACAGGACTGTCCATTTTGACGATCGACTGCAATCTGACAGAGATAATCGAAAAAAAACGTGATAAGCTTTTGGTGAAAAGATAACAATTAGATATTAGGATAAGAAGGGAGAGGGACCGACCATTACTGGGATTTGTTCAGGGGCGGATCCAGGGGGTAGATCGGGTGGCTAGCCACCGCCCTTTAGAACAACCCACAACAACCATAACAGCAAATATAAACTAGAAATTTTAGGGATCGGTACCAACTGAGAAAGGCCAAGAGGAGGGCGGCTTATCACAAAGTTGGGAGGGGTCTTGTACATGCAAAGGAAGAAAGAAATGCGCACATAAGAAGGGTGAAGGCAAGTGTGATTGTAAAGCTGCTGGAAAGAAATGTTCGGAGGCCTGTAGTTGCAGTCCAACGGAATGCACGAACAGAGTGAGTGTTCAGAGCTGCTCATGTTATCTTTTCACTCCGTGTACATTAATTAACCACTAATCGAATGTCAGTAAAAATCGAGCAAAATTAGGATTTTGCGCCAGAAGTCAAAAATTCGATTTTTCTGTACTTTTGTCCTCAATATCCTTTACGTAGATATCAAATGTTTCGTAGTTTTTTCTGCTCAAAACGCTTCAAATTCGAGAAAATCGAGAACAATTAATTTTGTCCAGATCATCACCAAATACGGCCGACGGAAAGCTGAAAAAAATGGAAATGTAAATCTCACTTGTGTTCGCGTGTAGAAGAGAAATCAAATCTTCCGATGCTTTTTCCTGCTTACAAATCAAGTTACAACTTGACTCTTAAAAGTGCTTTCGTTTACTGACTTTTACTAGCTACGCTAATCATAATCATTCTCAACCCTTTGCTACCTTTATGCAGTTTCTTTTTTCCCGGAGCATTAGAAAATAATAATAATTATAAAAACAATATAGAATTATAATAAGAACCTTCCCAGAATCCTTTCCAACTGAAAAATCGTAAATGCCAAATAACTTGGTCAGTTTGAAGCCAGCAGGAGTACTATGTCGTATAGAAATAACTCTTACCATAAACTACTTCTTAAATGAGACATAGGGTGATGACGTCATTAGTCACGTGACTTTGCTCAGAAGTTCGTTTTTGCTAACTGGTCCTAACTGTGACGATAATAGTTTGCTACTGAAAAAGCAGTCATTGCAGCTTGAGGCACATTGGCGTGAGGGATTTCGGACTACCCAGGGAAAGAAGAAAATATAAATATTAAGGGGGCTATGTACAATTTTCAAAAAGTGGGAGTCTGGGTACAAGTGCGTATCTGGCGTTGCATTAAGCGTGAAGAAACAACAAAGTACATGTTGGTAGATACTTCCATGCTAAATACATTTTTATTACTTTCATTGCTATGACATCATCGGTCACATTGACCAGAAAGGACCACAATTTTAAATTCCCTTGAAAACTTTATTAGAATCTTTCTCTTAGGATCTTTTTAAACGAAGTTGTAGTTTTTTAAATAAAAAAAATTAAAAATGGCAATGATTACTTTTTCCTAAAGATGTACGAGAGTGAAAAATACAATTGAAAAGTTTGTTGGCTTCCTACTCAGCGATCTTTTGGGGTAGAAATAAAAGAAAATTTTGCCAAAAGCGTGAGTTTATACTCTTTATGATGGCATTGTCAGTTTCTTCTCATTTTAATTGCTCTTGGCGAGGGTGGATTTTATTTCTTTCAAACGAAAGGAGTGGAGCCTGGGCGAAGTTTAGTAGCAGCCCCTGCCCCTCCTTAATCCATCCTCGCCAAGAGCAATTATCGTCACAGTTAGCAAAAACGAACTTCTGAGCAAAGTCACGTGACTAATGACGTCATCACCCTATGTCTCATTTAAGAAGTAGTTTATGGCAAGAGTTATTTCTATACGACATAGTACTCCTGCTGGCTTCAAACTGACCAAGTTATTTGGCACTTACGATTTTTCAGTTGCAAAGGATTCTGGGAAGGTTGTTATTATAATTATATATTGTTTTTATAATTATTATTATATAGACACCATTGTTTTACTGGACTGATATACCGCTTGTAATACTTAAATAGATCATTAAAGACGGCGACGAAGAAGAACCAAAATCAGAAGGAAAAGAAGAAGAAGAAGACGACGACGAACAACAACAACAACAACTACAACGAGAACGAGAACTTGAAGGGGAAGGAGGCAAAGACGGAGGCGGAGAAGG
The DNA here is from genome assembly GCA_963693305.1 of Meandrina meandrites. Lineage (NCBI taxonomy): Eukaryota > Metazoa > Cnidaria > Anthozoa > Scleractinia > Meandrinidae > Meandrina > Meandrina meandrites. Next base: position 26,709,827 of record OY855903.1, read on the forward strand.
AAAGGTAGGACAATGCTGTTTGGAAGGACAATACTTCAATTTTCGGTTAATAATTATGGAGTGACGAATTAAGGAATCTGTACCAGATGTTTTAACACATTGACACCTTAAACACCCCAAGCCGTCCGTGACGAGAGTGGGCATTTGATCCCCTCCTGACGTCATCACCATTAACCAAAAAAGGTATCACTGGTACTCAAGCTCGATAATATACTTTGTTTACTGACTTACTAGCTACGCGAGATATTCTCAACCCTCTGCTAACTTCATGCAGTTTTCTCGTAGGTATTCTTTTTATCTTTGCTGCTTTGAGAATTCGTTGATTATAAAAATTTACATAAGTTTACATTTCGAAAGCGATGTTTGGACTTGGTGGTGAAACTAGCTATTCAAAATCCGCTTGGGTTATTACTCGAGCGGTTTATGAGGTGGGGTAGCGGGGAAGGTGGAGGGGGGGGGGGGGGGGAGAGACTGTCAATAAAACCCGGAACAAGGAACATTCAGGAGCATTAGAAAAAAAATAAAAATAATAATAATATAGTAGAAATTGAAAATACATGATTATGAATTCTTTACAACGCCAAGCTCGCTATTTTGCAATGCAGGTATTTCAATTTTTTAATAAATTAATATTAATCTTCTTACAAACTTTTAGCCATGATGAGTACCAGTGGATTTGTAGCATTCAAAGTAGAGTGTTGAGCAAAGAGTTAAACTGAAACTGAAGACTTAAAGTGGCAACAAGAAGAAGGGACATTTTACAAGAAAGGATTTTACACGCAAATCGTAATTTCACAATTTCATGTAGCCTGCGAAAGCAGACGTATTTCCGGCCGTCGCTTGTCTCCGCCGAAAAATAACATTTAACATTTTTCGGCGGAGACAAGCGACAGCCGAAAATACGTCTGCGTTCGCAGGCTAAATTTCATGTTGCCTAAGTAGTTAGTGGGCACAACGGCCTAATTATATATGTAACCTACATTGACCTTGGTAGTTTAGTCGAGTTGAAATCGAGTTTAAGGTGAATCAGATGCAAGTTGAGTTTTAAGGTGGCTCCATAGGGTAATAACATGGATGTGGCGCGCGCTAGTGTTATATTTTGAAATCTGGTTTTTGCACTCCCAGTTCGCTCAAACTTATCAAATACAATAAGCAACGGTGAAATAGTGTTCTGTAACCATTTGTGTTAAAATATTGGGTTTAAGTCGTGAATTAAGAGTACCCAAACAAATGCGACTTTGAGCGTTTATGTGGCTTTAAGTGCAATTTTCTTCTATTTTCTTCGGTGAAATCTTCCAAAATTTTCACAGTACATGGATACTATCTGAAAAATAATTTTAAACAGAAAAAAGTAGGGGGTTGTAAAGGCAGCTTCTTTGTTATTTGCAAATTTGTGTTTTTCCCCTCTGCGTAAAAACTGGTCTTATAGATTTTGGTAAAAAACGAATGCCGTGTAAAGCAAAATGATTATAACCTCTCTGACAAATTTTACGAAATTTCACCGAAGGAAACGCGAGAAAAGTTAGACGAAAGTTGCCATTTTAGTCCACCAAATTTTTAACAATTACGTAATGGAATAGAAATTCGCCAAGATCGCTATTTGAGCATGCGTCAACGTTGAAACCACTAGGCTCGCTTACAGTGTTTACTGGGCGTTTTATGCAATTCCATGATGAAAATCTACAACCTCATATAATTTGGAAGCTTAAACAGCATTGTCTGTTCTTAAAATTCTATTGCAGATAAAGATTTCCTTTGAAATGTTTAACTCAAATCCGTGGTTAAAAACGTTTGCCTGAGCTTGCGTCAGCGCGCGCGCAGTTTCCCAAGGCTCGCATCATCAGCGCGCGCGTGGTCATAAAACTATATTGAGCCACCTTAAGCCTGAATAATCTTCTCGGGTTTATCCAGCGTTACAACTTTCAAAATAACTTCGCGAAGAATTTGACAAAGCTATAACTGGCCTGAGACTTTCGATATTTCGATATTTTAAAATTCATCCTAACAGAATAGACATCACTACGAGGCTCCGGGGAACAAACCCCACAAACTCTAAAGTTTATTCCCCGGAGCCTCGTACTGAGGTCTATTGTTTTAGGTTGAATTTTGATACACCTAATTGCAATAACGTTGTCATATTAAAGAAAAATGAAAAAAGCCAAATAGGAAATAATTAGCTTTATCATCGTAGCTGGTAGCATTTACAGGCAACTCACAAGTTTCTAACTGTACTCGTATTCATGTAGTTAAACATTAACTGCCATTGTATGTATATCCCTATTCAAATTTTAGAGCCGTTAGTTTCACATTGTACTGGCCCTGAAGAAGACTAGCTCTGCTAGTTGAAATATTGGCCAATAAATTTTGCCCTTTTGCCGTAGTACCAGCCTTGCAATCAATTCGGTCATATTCATCGTGTTATAAGGTAAATTGATTTACTGTTATTTTAAGGCATTTTGAGGCCGTTTCTTCGGGCGAATTTCAGTCATATCTTTGTTATGCCTAATTAATTCCTATTTGTCTTGCTTTTTTCTATCACAGCGTTATTGCAGTTAGGTGTATATCGAATTGGGCTATTGCACGTTGCGCGGGCACGTGCCTCCAAAGCAATGGAGGGCGGTAAACACTTTGTCATCTCACTCAAACCTTTTCCCTTTGCTTTAAATTCTTATAGTTCCGGGCTTTTTCTTATAATATGATTACTGGATTTAGCAACCTACCCAGCAATATTACAACTCTAATAGGCTATCTCTGTAAAAATGTCGGTAACGCGTTTTAGCTTTTTAACTTAGCATAGTACTTTTACCCTTTTTACCTTTCATCTTCTTATATAGAATTTTAAGGTAGTGATTGTTTTAAATACCCCCCTCTCCCCCGTATCAGCCTTCGAGCTGAATGAGCCTCCCTATTAAAGTAAAGTTTTACTTAGAGTTCACTGGTAATTGCTGATGTACAGTTAGACAAGTACAGTCTTCGCAAACTTACTAAACATGGGTTAGCAACACGGATTTTTATAAAATTCGCCTGAGCGTTGAACGCAGAACGTTAGCTTTTTAAATTCGCTATTCGCTTCTACGCCTACCCCCCCCCCTTTTTTCCGCCCCCTTCCCCCACCCCTCATCCAAAAAGGATAATTATTGTTTTTAATTTATCAGTAAAGTGACAAGAGTCGACAAAGCTATGATAGTCGGGAACGATACTTGTTTATGTGGCGCCATTTTGGTTTTGTTTCTTGAATTTCATCCCGGTAACCGGGCTGAAATTTCCCACATGAACAGAAGTAGTAGGTGTTCAGCAGAATTATCCTCGTTGGTGCCGAGTTAGGCCGAGTTAATATAAGGGTCGCGTCTATGACGTCACCCATTGTTATAACCTAGGGAACAAGTGCCTTCCTCCATATTAATTAACTGTCTTCCTTCATACTAATGAAGGGGTTCCCACCCTGTATTCCTGTATACTAATAACTGTATTCCTCCATACTAATGAAGGCATTCCCGCTGCATACTAATAAGTACTTATCAGGCAAATTTACGTCTGAAGTCAAGTGATAAAATATCATAAGGACAACAGGTTACTATCAAGTAAAAACCTATGGTCATTCATTTCCAAAGATAGTTTTCTGTGTTCACACGCCTCTTATCTGTGCGGTTGTTTTGCTCATCAGGCCTTCTGATGCACATGCACCTGTCTTGGTCATCCATTTGTTCATTCAATTTGCCGTTGGTATAGATGGTCCCTGTTAAGTATTTATACAAACCTAATTCTAATGACTTTAGTACCAGGTAAAACTCTTAGGTCAGTCACTCTTGTGCATGGCTTTATGCACTCTAGACTCTCGCCTGTTCGCCTGTTTGTTGTGACCTTGTTGTTCTTCACTTAGCCATTTATTGCTTTCATTGTTAGTGCAAAAAACCTAGAGAGTTCCGATACGTCTTGGTTTTAGCATCAAAAATGGCATCACACAGTGTTGGAACTACAGTTGAATCCCGATAACTCGAACCTTCAAGGGAAATCGAAAAAGGTTCGAGTTATCGGGAGTTCGAGTTATCGAGGGTAAAATTAGTAAGAAAACTACCTGGAGGGGAATCGAAAAAGGTTCGAGTTAGCGGGAGGTTCGAGTTATTGAGGGTTCGAGTTATCGGGATTCAACTGTATTCCCAAACAAATCAAACAAGAAATGAGGCCATCAAAAAGAACAAGCTGCCCTTATTCAGTTGTCCTCTGCCAAAAGATGTTTCCAAGACCAAGCAACAAATAACATCTCTAAAGAATGATTGCTACGCTATATATCGTGCCAAAACAGAGAAGGTAACCTATATGAATTCTCTGAAGCTGTGTTCACATTAAACCCGAAACATGTTTAGAGAAACATGTTTCACATAAACATGCTTGTTAATGCATTGTTCAGCCTGGTTGTATAATTTTTTCGGTTCTATATATGGTACTTGCATAAATCTTGTACACTTCAGCTCGAAATTACAACATTTCCATTAATTCCTTGGTTTGCAGTCAACTCCCTCTTAACGGACACCACTATAAGACGGACACCTCTATAAGACGGACACCTGGTTGGCTATCTTCGGTACAAGAAGAATTGTTTGTAAATTTTGGTTTTGCATTGCGCTTGTAGTTGTTGGCGTTAAGTTTGGTAGCGATGTTCTCCCAATTTTTTCGCTTTCAACCCATCGCCAATAACTGCTGTCATTTCGCTACATCGGCCCTTATTTTAACTAAGAATTTTGGTCAAACAGTAGGCCCAATTTTGAATCTTTTGAGCACTCGCGTCCTCTCCACATCTTTTATCTGATCATGATCAAAACTACCTCTTGAGGTTCCTTCAATCATGTTTATAATATACATGTTTCGAACATGATTCGCGCAACGCCCTGTCTGATGTAAACACTTTTCAGAGCGCGGAACATGTTTCACTCGTGATCAGGCTAATCATATTTCGGCCAAGTGTAAACAACGCTTTAGTTACATGAAAATCAGTTGTGCCCCCCGTCTAGTCCCACCTTGCCAAAATATGCATTTGTCTTCTAGGCAACAAGATAGTTATTCGCCTGTCGACACTGCTGTGCTCGTTTTGCATGTAGCAAATGTAGCAAAGTCAGTCAGCAAGTTGACATTGTGTTTGTGTTTAGCATGTGGAGTTGGTACCAGCTTCCGATACTTGCTTGCCTGGGAGGCGCGGTGGTCTAATGGTTAGTGCGCTGGACTCCGGATCGGGCGGTCCGGGTCCGACCTGATGGGCCCCTAGGCTCGTATACAGACTTTACCATGTGGAGTTGGTACCAGCTTCCGATAATTGCTTGCCTAGGAAAGAAATGTCCAAAATGCTACCATTTTTTTCACGCTTTCACATTGTGTACTTTTCCAGACATGGAAAAAACATGAAATAAGACTGCATGGCCAACCTGGAAATTATTCAAGAATGCAACCAATGCTTTCCTTTCATTGAGTGAACGCCACTGTCAAGAAGATGACACTGTAATATAGCAGAAAGATCTGTTCTCTTGCTGTCTAACAGAGCTGGCATTAAGAATACAGAGAATAGAGTAATTGAAGCACGCCAACAGCTGTTTGTGCAGAATGCAAGAGGCCTTGATGCCTTATCTCCAACCCAAGCAGCACTACTTCAAAGAGAGCTACATATTAAGCAGGCTACTGCTGGCAACAAGCAGGTAAGGTCACTGCCACATTCACAGCTTCCTTTTCGACGCGACTGTGGATCGTCGTCTAGTGTGAGTTCACCAGTTGACCGAGTCAACTCCGAGTCCGATTCAAATCCGAGTTCGAGTCAAGTGGCCGAGTCACTGGTCAGCGGTTTGTTCATTACGAAAATATAAAGTTTGCTGTAAGCATAAATATGTGTAGGATAGTCCATAGTGTTTCCTTAACCAACAAATGAAAGCTAACCGCAAGCAAACAGGAGTGGAACTAGCCGCAAGCGAACCGGAGTGGAACAAACCGCAAGCAAACCGGAATGGAGCTAACCACAAGCAAACAGGAGTGGAACTAACCTGAATAGATCAAACCGAAACCAAAAATCCAACTTGAACCTCCGCACTTTCTACTCGCGATCTTGTGAACGACTTGCGAAAGACAAAACCTCATGGTCTGAAGTTTGAAAGGTATATTGCTGTCCAGTGACTCGGTCGTCTGACTCGGACTCGGATGTGACTCGGGCTCGGAGAGAGCTTATCAAGCGTGGTAGTTAGAAGCGATGTCGAAGAAACTGCTCATGCATTAAAGCTGCCTTAAAGTGCACAGCACTTCAGGGCCCGGGCAGCAAGATTTAGAGCGGGGGAGGGGGGGGGGGGGAGGGGGTCAAGTGTAAAGGCGGTGGCAAACGAGGACACAATATTGTGGACACAAATGTTTCCCCGTTTGCTCGCGCGCGCAACATTTGTTGCGGACACAAAATTTGTGTCCGAGACACAAAAATGTTTCTGATTTCTTTCAGAAACATTTTGTGTCCGCAACAAATGTTTCCCGGTTTGCGCAGCATAGAAACAATCATGAGTAACAATGTGTCGGGGGAGAGGGGGGGGGGGGGAGCGGAGGTATACTACCCTGGGAAAATTTGGGTTTTAGTTACTCTCAGATATCGGAAGGTGGATTTAAAATTAACAAACAGTGCGTTAAAGCACAACGTTTTTACAACTTGAAACAGCAACTGTCCGCAAACAACAATGGTGCTAACGTCCCGGGATCTACAAGAGATTATTGCAATTTATTTGCGCTGGCCTTCGAGCTGGCGTTATTTAGATTTTCTACAACACGCTGATGAGTCCCAAAAAGGACGGAATGGGCTGTCCGCGATTGTAACCCTACTTTATCGTTCTGGTCGTGTTGGTGTCTTGTAAACTTACTTTTTCACATAGTACTTATCGGCCTTGCTATATTATTGTAATGTTTTTTACAGTATAAGCATGCTTAACATTTAGAACCAGACCTATAGATTTACTATCAAATCCTGCTTGAAGCAAGTTAGATAATTTACTCCAAATCAGTAGTACTGCCATTAGCGTTTACAAACCAGGATCTAGTGACTTTTGCTATACTTCAGCTTAACGTTCTTTCTGTTATTCCTAAAATCTGCAAATTTATTAGTGATGTCAAAAACCATTCTTCACGACTATTTATCATTGTCAAGTTACTAAATCTCTCTTGTTGGGCAAACTGAATGATCATCCACCAGATGCACTCGATACATGATTACCAAAATGGAACTCTAAACCAAAATTTATCACCAGCTTCTAAAAAGGCGTTCAAATGAAATACTTTTAATAATTGTCCGTTCAATAATAATAATAATAATATTTTTTCCCTTTATTTCTTTCTTTACTTGCTTATTTATTTCTTCTTATTTTTTTCTTTTTACTCCCCTCCCAGCCCCTCCCTCTGCGCGGGCCCTGCACTTTGTGCTTGCAATGAGGAATATCAATAGACCACTGAATAGTGTGAACTGTGTCCACATCACTGCATACATGCTGTTTATTGCAAAAACAGAACAAGACTTGTAAGACTGTAAAAACAGCCCAAAAGAATGAACGAGTGTGATGTATTCAGCTTCCTGTTTCACAGAAGCATTTTAATTTTATGTCATCAAGAAATAGAAAAGAATGTTATTTACTCACTTTTTTGTCAACAATAAAAAATGGATAAAAACGAATTCGTGAGGCTGACTTTGTGAATAAAACAAAAGCATTTGGCAAATTTAGGTTGTTATAATTTCCACTTCCGGTTTAGGGGAGCGGCCATTTTGAAAATCCTAAAAACACGCCAATTCCTTTTCTTTCAGGATGATTGCATATATCAAATTCATTAGTATGTAGAAACGGTCTTTTGCACCAAACTTGATGCTTTTTCAACACCATAACAAATGTGTTAGGCAATTTTCGGTTGTCGTAGTTTTCCCTTCAGGTTTGGCTGAGCGGCCATGTAGGAAAAATCGTCAAAACGTGCCAATTTCTTTCCTTTCAAGATGGCTCCATATCCCAGATTGATATGTATGTAGAAACGAACTTTTGTGCCAAATTTCATGCTTTTATCACAAATTTTTGCACATAACCGCGTAGCTATACGGCTAAAGTGTGCAGCCGAACTTTCTTTCTCCAATACTTGGACGGTTCCATTTACACGCACACGGCCTCGTCACCACAATGATGAATTGTGAGTAAGTTGTAGTGTTAACGACGTTCTCGTGCTTTGCCTATGAAATGATGCTGAGAAATATTACAAGTGCAGAATGCGGCATTTTGTTAATTCAGTGGGCAGTCGTTCGCTTATGAAGGAATCTTATTTCGCAACGCTGTTTCCTTAGAAGGGTGACCTTACATCTCTCATAAATTAAAAACACTTTTCTTTTACTAATTAATTGACATTTGTGATATAATTGCTTTTATGACCGGAAACGAAGAACTACGATCGACATCGTTAATGTCGCTAATAGACGGAATCCGTCGCTTCGGCCCGCGTTGCGTTTCATCATATTTTCAGCGGCCTCACGCCGGCCTTGCCTCGGTATGGTGTAGGTTTGGTATGATTGAGGCGGCCATTTTGAAATCCATTCTTCTCGCCGCATTCAGTTTCGATCAATGTTTTGTTATTTACTGTACTAAATTGTCATCTTGACAGTATCATAAATAATCAAAGAATTGACCTGCACATAGCTGAAGAAAAAAGCGATGCTTCAAAGGTATGTTTTCGTGGAATACAATTTTACATACTTTTTAATTAATATACGTACAACTGATTTTCCCCGTCTCTGTTCCGATTCAGTACTCGGTGCTCACGAGTGAAGCTCGTTCGCTGGTCAGCATTCAAGCTGAATATACAATACACCGTCTGGTAAATCAAGCTAGCTACGTCAGCTTCTCCGGAAAATTCCTGGACAAATCAGGCAAGGTTAGTATGATTGACAGATGTAAGCTAAGCCATGCAGTTAAAATCGTGGAAAATTGAGATTGACAGTGGGGATACTAGCCTGAGTACCACAGCGGGAAAAACCAGAGCGATGTCTGTCACGCACGATTTTAAACCCTAACAATTACGTTGTCACGGAACAGTAACGAATCCGTTACAGTCGTTACGATATCCTTAATCTTGACGGTCGTGATTGTTCCAGTGATTAGAGTGTAAAGCGGTTTGTTTACACTCCATAGCAACTTTTGCGGGAAAGCACCAGGTGAAGCGCAGGCGCTTTTTGATTGTTGTCTTATCCCGGTGCGGTGTAGGTGTGATAATGGAACATCACAAAATTTTAGGGCCTGGGTCTGGGCAAAGGGACACATTAGTAGACGCAAGATTGAAATTTACGTCTAAAGCGACCCCGTGTGGTCAAGACTTGAGTTTATTTGATCGGGATTTAAAAGGGCCTTTCAAAATAGCTCTAACAGACCCACCGAAAAGTTCGTTCATATAAATATTTTTGGAATTATTCAAGTGAAAAATTAAAAAAGAGATGTATAAACCCTTCTGTAGTGAAAGGAGTATCATTTTCTATCAAAGAAATTGAAAGGGTGACGTTTTCTGTCAAAAATCGTATAAAAAGGGAAAGGCCATTCCTACAAGCAGGTTCTCAGCACCAATTGGATTCACTCTGGCCTGCTTAATGTAACTCACAGCTTCGCTGTTCACTGTTCACGCAATACCTGTTCGCAGGCTATAAACACATTCACTTCAGTATTAATTCACGTATATGTAACGACGCTTGGACTTAAAAGAAGTCCTGCTTCGGTCTAAATAAACAAGAGCTAAGATTCAGTCCAAATGAGAGCATACGGTTCCTATTTCATGGCGACAAAGTTATAACCTCGAAGAGAAGAGTGGATAAATTGATATGCGGACCGGAACCTGGCAATAAAGTGCTGGGGGTGGAAGTTAGCTTTCAAAACAAGAAAATTATATTATATAACGAAAAATTGGAACTTCACTGCGAAGATCACATATCACCTTCATATATATCCGCAGTTCATTTATGAATCATTTCATATACATTACATCATAACGAAAAATGTTGTTCACGAATTATGAAGTTATTCATTTAAAACGAAAATTGAGAAAAGATATTGTGGTAGTGAGTTATCTGGTTATAACGGGGCTGCACTTTGTACCATGCATACACGGCCTCCGAACAAGCGAAATATCCGGCTACTTTCGTAGGATATTGTTACTATTATACCATGCATATGTTGTGGTTTAAACTTATCATCGGTTTAATAATTTTCAAACCAGTTTGATTTTAATTTCCCCTTGTTTCAGATTATGATAATGAATATGAGACAATGAAAAACCAAAATCAAACCGGTTTGAAAATTTTTAAACCAAAGATAAATTTAAACCACAACACATACAATCCACGATCAAAGCAACACAGACGATTAGAACTGTTTGAAAAATTAATTTATGAAAAACACTCTGTAAGAGAGAAAACTACAAATGGCCAGCATTTTAACTGGGCCTGAGAATATATAAGAAAGATCCTTCCTTACTGCGCCGTTTGTTAATATGCGTTTCATACACCTGTAGTCAATATGAATTTGACATATTTGCATCGCGTGCATGCATGTTCTAGAGGATGTCTTAATTTCATCTTCATAAGTCACTCCGAGTGAGAAGTAAAATCACGTTTCTTGTGATTTTTATTTAAAAATTAATGAAACTGGTCTATACTCATTCTACACAAAGACTTTGATTGTTAGAGATTTCCATTGGTTAACTGTTAACTGTTGAGACGAATTTTGAAGCTTAGGTTACTATCAGTAAAAAGCCTATTAAACGAAAAGAGTTAAAAGACTTGAAAATGATCTGAAAAGATGGTATTTTACTTTTCTATCAATGACGCATAACTTCCCCTCAGAAAAGGAGGATCTTGGCACTGAGACTTACAACTTCCTTTTAAGAAAATGTAGTGTGAGGATGACATATATATGAATGATAATAATTTTTTTTAATACAGCTGTGTGATTTTAACTTCCATGAAGCAGTGAATCAAAAATCAACAAGATCAATTGAAAGTTATCTTATTTTTTCGGTTCAGATTTTAATTTCGTTTATTTTCCAGAAAGAAATAGATCAACGCGTATTTCACTGAAATATATACAAAGAAATGGCTAATATATTTTTAGCGTCCCTAGTGCAGAGGAAAAAAAAAAGGTTCGACTTATGAATGGCACAAGCAATGCGCGTTGTTTTCAAATGTCACTGATGCTTTCCTTTAGTATTTTGAAGCAAGTTTCCGCATACGAAACGCATCTTAATTATTGCTCCAAGACGTCCTTTTGAGGCTGCTGAGTCACGTGGTTATTTCAACTAACGTTTCTCCCCTCGGGTCATTGTTGTTTCTTTTCTTATTCCACCTTTTCTTTAAACTATCGCTGAAGTCTTTCTTCAGAAACGCGTAAATCAACGGGTCCATAATGGTGTTGAAAAGCAACGTGTAAAACGAAGCGTAAAGCACCGGAGCTGTGATCAACTGAAGCTGGTTAAATATTTCGCAAATGTTGATGTAAATGAGCGGCATCCAGGAGAGAAGAAACATTCCGAATATCATGGCAAAAACGATCACAGCCTTGTCTTCATTTCCGGCGCGTTCGCCCGTTCTGTTCCCCCAGGTGGAACGCCTGCGGTTTCGCAAAATGAAACGGCGGACCACACGAAGAAGTCGTACGTAAATCCAAATCATGGCCAAACATGGAAACAGGACGAAGCCAAACACTGTTACAATCATGTAAACTCTGTGATATTTCGTCGTCGGGTCCGCGCGCCAGGCCAGCGGAAGTATCGAGATGCAAAATGGAACGGCCCAGCATAACGAGATAATCACAGCTACTCTGGTGGCGTTCATGGTGACGCGGTACCCGAGCGGTCTCGTTAAGGCAACGTATCGCTCGTATGTAACAGCGCCAATGTTGAAAATCGACGCCAAGAGAAGAAAGGCGATCACATACCCTGTGATTGGTTCATGCGTCAGGGAAAAGTTCTCGTAAATGAAGATAGGGATAAGAGCGGCTGCAACAAGAAGATCCGCTACCGAGAGCGAGACGACAAACGCGTTGGTAATTGTCCACAGTCGCTTTTCGATCATGACTATCAAGCAGACGATGATGTTGAGTAAAGTGGATATAAAACCCAGCACAGCCCATGTTACTGAAAGTGGGATCAAAACAGTCGTGTTCACTGCTGGATGACCTTCGTTATCAGGCGCAAATGAGGCTTCAGTCGACGTGTTGTTCGCTAGCTGCATCACTGAATTGTGATTCTTCAAGTAAATGGCCGACCTTTGTCTCAGTTGTGTTTTCTTTTTTATTTTAATGCGCTCAGTTCTTTGTTATTTTTAGCAATCGAACGTGGATAAACAGGGGATAGCAGCTGTCTCCCCACGCTTCAGTAATATTGGCAAAGTCTTAATCTTAACGTTTGCCACCCACTTCAGTGTTGTGGTGCTGGGGAAACTTCAATTGCTAACTTGCAGTCTTGGATCTAGTCAAGAATCGCTTGAAGCCTGGTTCCAACTACTGCTTTTTCATTGATCTGTCAAAAAATGGATGTTCAGAAAACAAGTTAATGAAATAAATTTTTTGAAGCTGACACTTTCTAAAGAAAGAGCTAAACTAAATCAATATTTAATAGGGGAACTGCTCGCAAAATGAAAATTAATACTCCGCTGACAATAATTCTAGCGTCCTCGGGAAATTAAAAAAAAGGATTCGTGCTTATACCTTTTCTTAAAATCAAAACTCAACTGGAACTTGAGTCGCAGTCCGGCGAACTGTGGGTCTGCTTGATCGACTCCTTTATCATGAACTTCTCATGCAAATTGCATTTCAATTAACAAAGACACAAGCAAAATTAAAATGTCTCTATGGCGAGCCGTGCCCACCAATTATTTACTCGTTCGATTCTTGTCTGTGAGAAACTGTTTTAATATTTTACCAGAGGTTATCAGAGCTCGGTTTTGTTTGATGCATTAAGCTGTTTCACCCGCAGTAATTAAACTGGAAGGCCAATGTGGTTTAGCATGGGATGTCTTTGTTCCCCTCTTAGCGGGGTTGCTCCAGGCCAGATGATAGTTGCTGTGAATACTTCTTTGCGATTTCAAAACAATTTCCTACATTTGAATAAGAAATTCGGTTTTAAAATTGACTTTTATCGGCCGTTTGTAGCATTGTTTCAGTTCTTTACCCAATCCTATTTTACAAGAAAACTATAAAAGTAAGTACTAAAATTAAGCCTTTCGTTTTGAGATACCCGGTGGTAACACATTTATTTTAAAACGAAGATTTCTTTTGTTTAGATTTTTGTTTTATAGAATAGATGTTAGATTGTCCTGGCACACAATGATTTGTTTTTATAAGCAAACTCATGTTTTCACTTCGAAATCTTGCATTCTTCCAAGAAAGGCCAAGTTTGCTTGGAAATGTAGGAGGTCTTAACTATTTTGAAAGATAGGAGGATTGCTCTCTTTGTTAATGACTATTTCTTATCACCTCAGTGTTTTGCTGGATATAAGGATTATTTAGTGAAGCCGGCAACGAAATTTTAACTCGCCAAGAATCGGTCATTGTTGCCTGCTGGATTCAAATGAGCTATTCGATTAAATGAGAACCGTATTTGCTACAACTACATACATGTCACAACTTTCTTTTTTTTATTTACACAGTTATTTTTCCAAGTAATTAGTGTTCTAAGCTGTCTGCAAGGAAAATCATGAATTCGGTGACTTTAGCGGTAGATTTACTTTAAACTTAGACTTCCTTCCAAGGAAATTGTTTTTTTAGCAGGAATGCTCTTCAATTTTTGAAGACATGCTTTTATCTGTACAATTTTATTGAGAAAAAAAGGAAGAGAAAAACTGAGAAAGAGCGAACAAAAGCAAACCTTCATTACAGCAACCCTCCGGCGCCATATGGTATTTTGATCTTTTTTGCCGATAGTCATTTCATCAACAGAGGTAATAAACTTCTTACTTTTTCCAACTTTGTTTAAATAAACTCAGATATATTACAAGAACTATCTCAGGAAAACGCTTTCGATCACCTGAAATTATATTCCTAGTGGCTAAGAGACTCCTTAATGCCTAATACTGTGAGACCTAAGTTACAAATGATTTGCAGTCCCAGAAGAGATGATGCCGGCCTATAATAAAGAGAAATGATTAAACACACTTCTTTCCTCATAAGAACCAGCTAATATAAGGAGCTTTTCTGTAGGAAAGTCGAGCTGACAGTGACATGGTCGTAATAGGGTTTACGGTCGCTCCTAACATTTAGCTGTCAACTGTCAAACAAGTGTTACGCTTAACGTCAACCGCCAACGTGAAACGTTACTAGACATCAAACATTCGCACATCTAATTTTAAAAGCTCCTATTTTTAAATATTGCCATTCAATGTCCAATGCCGAAAAGAAGGCTACTTAGTATTCAACTCTCGAACATTTTTATAGGTTATCATTTTCGTTGAGGCTAATATTCTAGTTCTTCTCGAATTCAGTGTAGAGGTCTAGTTTAGCCCATGTCCAAAGTAAGCTGGTAATTATTCGCATTTAGAATAAAAGAAACTGTGTCGCGTCTGAGTTTAGTCTATCACTTTATTAAGTTTTGCCAAATATTCGCTATGAAATGTTTGCGAAGAAATTACTTCTATACGTTTAAATGACAAAATCGCATCTTCATTACTAGTACCCGGGCATTATAATTTTAAGTTAAAAACAAACGAGATTAACTTTGAAAACTGTTTTGCCTAACAGTTTTTCAAAACCCACATCGCAATCCGTTTCAATCTGCCTCAATTTGTGTCCATTTGTACCTTCTTTTGTATTTGCTGTGTTATTGAAATGTTCCTTCACTGTTTTAAGTGGTTATATTTTTATTTCACTTAATTCGGTGGCCATTTTCCAATGCCACAGCTCCTTGAACAGGTAAAACTCGTTTACAATTTGAATCCAGCGGTCATAAACAATGATATGTTGAGGTGACACACCCCAAAGCGCATTCAAATAGAAAAGGAATCAAAATGGTTATCCTCGATAACCGCCAACCGTAAAATGTCCGCAAATTTGAGCGTCTATCGCTAAATGCAATGTTTTGAACCGTCAAAGCTACAATGCCGTCTTTTAATCAAAAGAGACCGGCTAACAAAAACCTGATTAAAATTGTAACATGCAAAGGTGTCCAACATCTTGAGTTCGCGTCTTGTTTGGGCTTGTTTATATTTCCTGCTTTGGTTAGTTCAACTGAGTAAAACACTATCGGCTTTCTTCAAAGACCGTATTGTACATGAAAATAATCAAGCTGACAAGTGATGGCATGATTAAGAGAATCGTCGACGAAGGGCAGCTATCATACAAAGAGATATATATCTGTATAAAGATATTACTGAACAAGACGAAGCCTGCAGTCCTTATTGGGGAAGATCATAGACCGAGCCGAAGGCGAGGTCTATAAATTTGCCAAGACAACGATCCAGTTCAATTAACTGTTTTTCTTATATTGTGTCTGTGACGAAACGACATCCATTGTCGGCAAATTACACGGAATTCCATTTTTTTAGTATCTTTACTACAATTTAATACAGTGGAACCCCGTTAATACGGCCACCAACGGGCCATGAAAATTTGGCCGTATTAACGGGGTGGCCGTATTAACGGGGTAGGGTCAAATTTCATGACTGGTCTACTTCAAGTGACGTCTTGACAGATACATATCACAATTGCATTTCTAAACAGAGCCACATCAAAATGCTAACGAATCTATTGGACCTTGAGAACAATCTTTCTGTAAGAGATGTTCACAAAGAGGAGAAAAGCTCAAAGAGATCCAAAGAGCAAGAAGAAAGTCGCAAGAAAAAAGCAAGCCGTGTTAAAAACGTTTTATTTATTCTCTTTTTACTACACGCTTAGTAATTTCGCTAAGCAGGCGTTTTGAATAAAATATTATCATTTAGTATTGTTTCTGAAGCACTGAATTTGTTTTGTTTGGTCAATTATTAATGGGTATTTGGTTCGAGTGGCCGTATTAGCGAGGTAAAATTGTAAAGAATTGTATAGTTTGGGATTTCACAATGTGGCCGTTGGCCGTATTAACGGGGTGGCCGCATTAACGGGGTTTTATTATAAGAAAATGTATGGGCGTTTTGCCGGGACAAAATAAAGTGGCCGTAATAACGAGGTGGCCGTATTAACGAGGTGGCCGTAAGGCGGGGTTCCACTGTATCAAAGGGTGTTGGCCAGATGTTACTAGAAAAGAGTTTCTTTTGAGTGGAAACGGTTCAAAAAATGATGTCGGTCGACATCTATCATGACCGGTCCATCTTAGCGGTCCGCATTGCAACTGATTCAGACCGCACGGTCATGGACAAACTGATTATGCAATATAGCAAATGACAATCATCAAAGAGCAATTCTATTTTGACATCCGTGTACATTTTACATTTTACATTTTCCGTAATGTAAATGAGCGCTTGACATGAGCGTGAACTGACCATGAGATTCGCCCACTGGACGGGTCTATTTGTTCAATAGTTCAGTGTTTGGTTAGCTGGTTAAGCTTACCAAACACTCAGGCAAAAGAAAAAAACATTCAAAGTGGAATGCAATTCTATCACGACGTTAACTCTAAAATGCATGCATGACCTAATTGTTCGAAAGTTGAAAACATATACTATACGTCGGTAAACTGTCCTTAGTCCTTATAAGGACAGTTTTTAAATAGGAGCTGTTTAAGTCAGACAACGGTTAATGGCAATATATAGACCATTGTTTGATTTTAATCATCCCGTCTCAAGTTTGCAATTTTTAAATCCCCTTACTGGTTACAGTCACATTGGATTGTTAGGACTAATGTCAGCGAGAAAATGAAGCAATGCATGCACGCACGGTAAGCGCACGAAAACACGCGTAGCCAAGCCGCTACTGGTTTTGGTTTTGAAGCTGATTGGTTGGAGAGTGGCGCGGTTTTTTTCTTAAATAGTAGTCACGAAGAGAGGTAAAGCAAAACCCGTATGAAATTTAGTTTCAGTTGATCTAAGTGAAAGTCGCTCTCTCCCTTATGTAGCTAATTGACGATTTTCTTTGATTTTCTCACGTGAATCGTCTGTTTTGCATTGATGTCTAAAATATAACACTAATTGCAATGATTAGTCTTGTTTCTGTTCTTTTCGAACATGAAATACAAGATAACCAGTAGTTATTCACATGTTTTGTCTAGGAATACGATATCTTGCTTTAAATTCTTACCACATGGCATTCTGTACCTAATGACAACTCACTAAGGTTTCAGCTGAAACTGAGCGAAATTAGCTGGTTTTCTGATAACCTTTCAATGTGAAGGTCAAAGTGGCGCCGGAGAACATTGTTTAAAATTAATATCCGGTTGAGGCGATGTTTCCTGGGTATATAAAACAAAAACGTGGAATTATTAAGGCTAAAGAGCTGCATGTATTGATTAACCATTCCTGGTAGTTATTCTCCACACCAATTATTGTGTGTCAAGAAATAACCAAGCTTTCTTTCCAAAGGAAAAAAGGGAGTAAATGAGAGAGTGGAAAACACAGGCACCCTCAAAATAGTTTCACTACCAGCTGCAGTATATCTATTAGAAGTTCTGAATTTGAACGTTTCCACAGGCAGTCTACAGTGCACTCTTCAATACAGATAGCATATTTGTAAAATTTTAAGCATGCATTAGGAGGCCGTTCATTTCTACCGTTATTATAAACAAATGTTTTAATCGCTCGTCTGTCTTCGCCTCTTATTTCCCATAGCCTCCAATTTTAGGGACTTATTGCTAATAACTGTTTCACGGCAACAAAGAAAAGCCCTATGATTATTATTAGACAGTAACAAACGTTCATAACAAAAACGTGATAGGACAGACATTTAGCACACGAAAAAATAGTTAATGAAGCCAGAAACTACCAAACCTTTTCGTAGAACCCTATAAAATTTTCATACACTGACAGACCAGATTTAACAGTTTTTACGACAATTATTGATCGATCACTCGCACATATAAAACAATGTTGGTTAAATTGAGACGAGTTAAGTGTTTTCGATCTCGTAGGTCCACTGTTCCTGTGACCTCATCTTGGCGGTTTAATTAAGCTGATTTGTACTCTACGAAATTGATTCGCGTTGAAGTCAGAGTCTTTGATTTTAAAGACTTGTATTTAAGTGGATATCTTTCCGGCGCTACACTGTGTGTTGGATGAAGATTCGCAGAAATACTTCAAGTGTTGTTGGTTTGGCTTGGCATTTTCTGATCGCATTTAAAACAATTTTAGCAGGATTGTAACGAGAAATAACAGTTAAAATCGTTACTACATACCTTCAGTTTCGAGTCGTAAGTACATCGATCGTATACTCGAAAAAAATATGCCAGAAACGAGAAACATTGCTGTTGGGATCGTCCGGGGCTTGCCAATTGAAGGTTGTAAAACTGTGATTAGAAATGACACTAACCAACACTACGCATAGTTTAAATATCTTGTTGATTTGGTTCCTAATGGGCACTTCATTTATTTGTTATCGCAGATATCGACACTTCTAAATAAGCCTTAAGTTGCAAAGTTTATCAACAAAATATCCTCCGTATACCCTCAGATACAAACAAGACCAAACAATTATGTTATATATCGAATGATTTTCTTTGGGGAAATAAGGTTTCACTTGAAGCTTTTTCAGGATGTTGAATATTTTGCTCAATTTTACGTTCAGTTTGCTTATATGCTTGGGAGTTAATTACATGCATTATACATAATGGACATGAAGTTCAGAAATTGAACACAATGCGCGTTGGACGAAAGTTGAAAGGTCAGCTCTTAAGTTGGAACTAATGAACGCAAGACGGGTTTCATGCAAAGAGTCCATGTGGTGTTACTTCAGTTACTTTCTTTGAAAGCACTGAGGAAGTCTCAAAAGAAACAGCCCAATGCGAAGGCAGCTTTGTTCGTCAAGATGCGCTCCACCAAGGCTCTTACAGCAGGTAATCATGTTAAGTGGGGAATATTTCATTGCTTAGACTATACGCAAGAGGGAAGGGATAATTCGTGATCATGATCTGATTTTCCTACGAGATAATTAACAATTATCCTGCGAAATCGCCTGATACTTAGCCGACGAGGCCGTAGGCCGAGTTGGCTAAAATCAGACGATATTCCGCAAGATTGAGCAGGATAATTGTTTTATTATTCAACAAATTGTCAACGAAACGCTTTTTGTAGCGAGAATAACTGTGGTTGTGCGGCGCTTTGCAAGATTTCGGACGAATCTTGGCGATCTACGTATATCGCAGGATATCTGTTACAGATAACAATGGCTTTCTGACCATATATGGGCATCGCGCGAGCTTGTTGAATAATAATATACCATATTAGCAGACAAAAGCTCTTATTACCATGTATGTTTTCTTAATTTGAAGACATACAGAAGAAAACAGTAACTGAAATATAATGTGGAGACGTTAACAATTACCCATTTAGCTTGATAAATGAAGCTAACATACTCAGGCTAGAATGTTTACTAATAATAAGTCGAACATTTGTGCTAAATTCAGTGAAGCCCGTGACCTAAACTCATGTACAGACCTGATACCGCAAAGGACAATTTTACAGTGTTCATAAGGCATAATTAACCCTGATTGCGTGTATAATTGAGCATTTTGCCACTTTTCGCGTGATCAAACTTAATTCAGCCTTACGCTTTTGCCTTTGGAATTCAAAAGAAACAATGAACATGGTGGTGATATTCTCGGCGGAAACTAAAAGAAGTTGTTAGGCTTGCTACATTACAGTACAGAAGCTATCTACTTCGATTTGGGACCGCCCGGCCGACGAACAAAAAAATGATGTTTTTGGAAGAAAAGCGTTGCTACATTGCAGCAGCCAATTGGCTGGCAAACAAGGGTAAAAGGCGCTGACTCTGTTAGTGTTATTAAATGAACTGTAATTATTACTGAGAGAACTCTGGTACCAGGAACATACATACACTCTGCATCTGGCAGAGAGGAATGGCAGCTCAAACGATGGACACTTTTTTAACTATGAGTTTTGTCGACTAAAATAGATCTGTAAAAAAATGTTTCATCTATTTTACGACTCGTAAGTGTTTCTGCATTTTGATCGGCTGGCAGTAGACACGTGAAGAACTTTTCCTATAATCGAAAGTCAAATCGAAAGTACCGTGTACCGAAAAAAAATGCGGTGGCCGAACGCAACAGTTGAACCAGAAATCGATTCGTGTCTGTAAGCAGAATGAAAAAATAAAAAACAGATAAAATAGTCCTCCGTGAAGACCTCTTTTAACTCCCTCCTTTATCGCTGATTTCCTATCTTTGCAACCGGATGCCACTTCACCTTGGGAAAGAAATCAGCCTAACCCATTGGTGCGCCCATAGTCAGCCGATATATGTATCAGTTACATGCCCACAACACATACAACCTCCTGACGTGACGCACGCATCTTCCAATTTCTATAGTGTTACAAAATATTTTTACTTTCTCCGGTACTAGACCCTTCTACTCAACTACTGACGAGTGAGTGTGCACGTTTCTACAAACATTGGTTTAGGGTTACAGACCACGTTGCTTTAGAATTATTACATTAAGTTACCAATAAATAAAGCCCTGACGTAGAATTTCTTTTAAAACATTTCTTACCTTACATATGTGTGATGTAAGACACACCGAATACAACCTTCTGATTTGACATCATGACATTTCATATATTCACTTTAAACTGAAGCAGCTGATAGAGGTTTTGCTTTGGGCACTGATCGTCTTTATAAATTCATACATGAAGATTAGCAAATCTAAGCAGTGTTTTACATTTTACACCATAATCTCAGTTTTTAAAATGCATTTCAATCGGCCATATTTTCTTAATTAGCTTTGTTAGCGTTACTCCGGCATGACATGCAAGTGTGTGCTCTGCACTACCTTGGACACCGGGTTCATATTGGTCTAAAAATTGATAAGCTCCTCATCTCTTTGGGTAATTGTTGCCCTGGCTATGACAAAATGACCTTAATGTCAGCTTTTCGTCATAATTTATGCTGCTTGGTTTCATTTAAAACAATAATTGCTCATGTAAATATTTTCATATACAAAGCTTCCAAAAAAGAACTCTCACTCTTTTCTGAATAAAAATCTCAATCGAGCTCGGACTAGTCGAGACAGACAATCTAAATTGACTTCTATTGCACATATTCTGGTATTTTGAGCGGATATTTTAAAGATATTTACTTCTAGTTTTACGAACAAAACCTAATAAATAAACCACATGCTAGCAAGCTTCTTGTCTTTCGATCGAGCAGAAAGAATAACAATTTTGGCTAAAAAATAATTTACCGTACAAAACATGACAAGGGAATGGACTGGGAAGCCTAAAGATTTAGGGTATTGTATATTCGCCAACCGCCAACTCTTTCAAAACTTGTAGGCAACTTTCGTTAGGAGGACATAATTTAAATATAACCTTGCTGTACAAAGGACATTGTTACCTTTTTAAGGTTGATTCAGCCTATGGATTTGCTGAAACGCGGCGGAGATGGGTAATTGAATCGATCGAACTTTATAGCTCCCATGTCAAGTTCAAACTGTCGTTTCTCGCCTCTGCATTTCTTATCAAGGCAATCCCGTTTAAATATCAAGATGTTTGGGGATCGTTATGAAAATCCTAATTACATATATAGAGTTCATTACATGCTGATATGCGAGGAGATAACTCTTGGGGCTAACACGCACGCATCGACTATCATCTGTGATTTCATTAAATATGCACTTATACCATCAAGCGATTTACTATATCAGTTTTATCTGAGACGTGATCTTTACCACCCAGGTATTATTTACAGTAAACTCGATTCACTATTGAATAAAAACATAAATGCTCCATTTTAAACGATGTAAAATTCAGCTGATTCTAATGGGTTTTACCTAGGTAAATAATGCGGTAATGTGGAGATGGCATTTCGAATTTGCAAACCAATTTCATCAGCAAAACAATCAAGAATAAACGATGGTCAATCTGGCTTTTGTATATAGTAGATTTATAGATCGAGAGTGTTTACGCTATCTATACCGCATTTTCATCTCCACCACTCCAATTTCCATTTGCGGCCTTAGATGAGTACAATTGGTTTTTATGCGTTAAAAAAATACACAATGACAACAGTAACGACAATTTATCTTATGAACGCTGATATTTCAATATAAAGACGACCATGAATATTCTTGTTTGAAAATTTATCCCCTTTTTTAGTCTTCGTAGTGTTTTTACGCCTGGGCAGTTTATCGTGTCTTACGATCTTCACCCCCACGATTTGAATTCAATTTACGAAGTATTACTGAAACGATTTTAAAAATAGATTGTTTGAGATTCTTGTGATGCAAATTTTTAAAAGGGACGACAATGTGACAGGAGATCACAGTGACTCTGATTTATGTCGGGAAAATCGCTAAGAAAAACTTTAGGCACTTAACTACTGCAAAATTTTGCTAAATTCAAACCCGTTTTTTGACTCGCACTCAGCGCGGGGTCTGTTTTTCAACAAAAAAGCCCAAAGTTGTCTGAAGATTTGGTTTTGCCTTAAGTAAAAATGCAAATATTAAGGGTGCTTTTACATGACGAAGCAATTTGTCTAGTTTCGATATTCACTGAAGCTAATATTGAGAGTAACAAAAACACTATAAACGCGACCATCCCCACTTTAAATTAGCACTAACAACTGCCTGACTTTCTCAAACCAGAGGAAATCCCAAATGAGATGTTTAAGTCTTTGAGTAAATAGAATTAGGAATACCATCTGTATTTTCTTTTTCTGACGCACGGTAAATCCCAATTAAATTTTCCTCACGTCTTACGAGTTTTATTTAGGTTATTTTCTAACTGTTGCAGATGCTACAACAATGACGTATACTTTGGAAAGTGTTAATGTAAGTTCGTTTCCAAGGAAATTGAGAACTGTTAGCAGCCTGCCTTCTTCTGCGATATAAGATGACTTTCGGAAGCTTTTTTCATGATAATAGCCGATCGTGCAGCATTATCTTTGTCTCAAATTCGTACTTTCCAGATTAAGCATCCGTTGTTTTGTTTTAAAAGTAAATACAGTTTCGAAAATATCGCGGAAGTATAGTTGGCAAAATTTGTCACATTTAAAACAAAATCTCCTTGCCTCTCGCTTTATTATGTAATAACATATCCAAACAGACTTTTATTACGTACCTTTCTTTCTTTCTTGTTTTCTAAACTACAAAGCCACACCACAAATGCTGTTTTCTCCCACGCCGATATAAGGTTTAACCAATATTTGGAAAACACAGCTTCTATTATTTAGCATCTAAAAACGTTTCAAATTGGGTTAAAATAAATAATAAAGTACATTGATATGGAAATTCGAATCAGGATAACTAACCAATCTGTTACTCGAAAGAAAATTTGGGTTGTAAATCCTTTTGTCCAAAATAAAAAGCATATTGACATTGACAAGCTGTGTTCAGTAGTAAAGCACATATGCCACAAATTAGTCCAACTGAATCAGGGCAAAGCGCTTCTCAATGTATTTGACTGCAGTTATCAATCACACGCGAACTTCAGACCAAAAGTTGGTTTCTGGTGGACATCTCAGTTTTGGAAACCATCGGGAAAACGTGCCGAAATTTTCAAATACCTGCCTTTTCGAAAAAATGCCGTTACAAACCGAATAGAACAGGATTTCTAACTTCGAAACTTAGGAATTTTCCGATTGTGACACATAGAATGTGTTCATCTGGTCACTTGGGATGTATTCTTACATCGAAGACGACCGAGTGCTGAAAGGTTCTCGTTTTTGGCAGAGGGAAAGGTGATTGACATCCACTGAAACTTAGCTTTTCGTCTAGACTTTTGCTCTGAAGGTCGCGTGTGATTGATAAAAGCAGTAAAGTGATTAACGACAAGCTGTGTTGTAGGGATTAGTGTTTTGTTTTGTTTCGTTTGGCCAATTCTTCGTTGTTTAAAATGTGGTTGCTTAAAAAACTTATTTTTTTAAAAAAAAAATCTGTATGATGTATTTTAAACAACGAAATAACAAACTGACTACCTAACTGACTATCCCATATTTTACATGAAAACAGAAAACAACAAAAAAACTCAAACACTGTAAGATTACTCCACACATGCTTGTTTGATTATTCAGTTGTTTAACCCTGTAACCTAGGTTTCAATAAAAACGAAGTCAAAAAAAGAGAAAAGTATTAAAAATTTATGTTACCTTGCTCGTCTTTGTAGACTTTAATTCTCACTGTGCGGACGAACCGGTGGATGCTAAAATGCTAACGTGTTTTCAAGAAAACGTGAATATGTAATTACGAGATGACACGAAAACTTCTTTCTCTTAGAAGCACGAAATACTTAATTACTCGGTGCTAGTGTCCTCGCTTGTGAATGGAGAGTTAAACACAATAGAAAAATAAATAAAGGAAGTAAGTGTCATCGTGGTAAAACATGAATTTTTAAAAAAACTATGAAGAAAGGGAAGATATTTTTTCAGCCAGAATGCCCCGTAAAACCTGAACACCTTAATAATATTCTGAAAAGCTATCCCCGCGAAGTTCATTTGGCCCTTTATAAAAGAAAAACTGTAATATTGTGATTTGATTTGATTTGTGACATTTAACTGACAGGTAAGCCAAATTTACACTTACGCTAAGTGCCATTACTGTCGTGGTCCACAATTTTTAAGTTTGCAACGTTTGTAATATACAGAACAGAAATAGCTGTGAAAAAAATAATTCAATGTGCATGAAAGCTAACGTCGAACTTAGTTCCAGATTTAATTTATTACTGAAAAGTTATTTAAGGATGCCGCCCTTTCATCAGGAAATGTTTAAAAATGTTTCCCGCCGGCGGGTGATTTTTTCAGCAATTGGTCTGATTTGATGGCTCTGCAATTGCAAGGACAAAAAATAGTCCGCCGTCGTATATGCTATATTGCACGTTCTCGACTGACATGTCTTCAAAGTATGGAACATTCTCTTTAATTTCGTTTCTTCTGCACCGCCGATATTATTCATTTTTTGTCAACAAATTACATCACGTGTGTTCTAAATGTACAGTTTGGAATATATTCATGATAAACCCGTAGGATATTGAGAGCGCTGTTTAGCGGTTACTTTGCACACGTAACTGTGAATCAGCATTCCGAAGCAGAAAAAGTTCTGAGTTATTGCTGATTCCGGTTCCGTTTCTTTTTAAATATATATTCTGGTTGAATTTTATCCTTGGTTCAAATTTTCTTTTATTTTGTTTTTGGTATGGTAATGTATGATAATGAACTGAAAACAAAGGAAAATAAAATTTGAACCATGGATAAAATTAAACCACAACATCTATAATTTTTCGCCTAAATAAAGACAAATGTTTTCTTTACGGATTGCATTGAGTATACAGCTAAAATGGAGGAACGTAGTAGCAACTGGAAGTCAATGTATTCTTTATAATGATGCAAGAGATGAAAGCGAATTTAGAAGACCAGTGTTGTCGATGTCCGCCATGTTGGATTGCAGCTATAGAGCACTAATTGGAAAAAAATGGCGACCAAGTCACTAAACGAAGCTTCCCGAAACGTGTCAAATGCTCTTGTGTATTATCATTGCTTACTTAAAAAACCTCTTTAATTATATCCAGATTTGACACTTACTATGTATAACAGTGTATTGATGAAAAGATATCGGCTTAGTGCTATTTTGGGGGACATGCTAAGTCGAACAGTGACAAATCTCAGAACGAAGTATTTCGAAAGCAAATCTTATAGTCACTAAATGTTGCCCAAATATTAAACATTGTTCTGATTGTTGATAGAAAGACTATGCTAAAAGAAAATCTCTATGAATAAACAGTCAACATTTTGGGGTCTGCGTGCATACGTCAGATAAAAAAAAAAAATTGTACGATATATTTTGGCGTTACCTTTGTTTCATGATTATTTCCAAAATAAAGTGGCGGGTATTGGCCATTCTATTGGAGAATGTGTAGGAAGAGCACGCTATATTTTGTTATCACTGTCACTGCATGAAAATCATATAACCAAATGGAGCGAACGAGAAAACGTATAAAAACAAAGAAATATGATTAGTCGCCTGTCGAAAAAGCCTTTGAAACACCTCAGTGTGCTTATTAATGTAAATCAAGGTAAATTATGTTTTTACAACTACAATTCAATTATATTTTTCCACGTTCATTCAGCCACCCGAATGGAAGTCGTCAATCTATTTTTAGCACACTACAAACACAGCTAAATCATTAAGTTGCACCATAAAATATTCGCATTTGTTATTTCAGAGGAAATCCTGTCAATCTATCACTAGCTGATATTTCCAGCAAAGACACATTCCCGTGTTGCACAAGAAAACGTTAAACAGCGTATTAATAAAAGGTCGAGAAGAAAACCGCATTTGCAACTGGTGTCGTAGACATGGTTAGCAGCTTCGTTTAATCTGCATTTCAATTATCTTGTACTTTTTCCGTTTTGTAAGAACGGCCTTTTGTAGGATTCACTTTAACATAGTTTAAATATTCTAAACTTCTCCGGAAAGAAAAAGGAAAAGTATTTGCTCGATCTTGCTCGATTTTTCATTGGTGATTTCATTTTATGTATGAATGTGAATATAAACGATCTTACATGCGTCGAAGGCAAGATTTTTAAAATTTTCTTACTTACCTTACTCCCCGTTTTGCAACGTTAGAACGTCCTTGCATTCAGTATTATCGTATCTTCATGCATTGAAGTAACTCAGTACTTTCTTTTTAGCAAACAGCAATTCACGTAAATAAATAAATCTATAGTTGGGGCTGGGAAGAAAAATGACCTTGTTTTTTTCGTGTTTAAAGCGGCCTGGATCCTGAGCATTGAATACACTTCCTTGTTTATGAATGTCTCATTTTTATTTTTAAACGTGACAAGAGCCTTTACACGAGGAAAGACAGTTTTAGAATCAATTTTAAAACATAAATAAATGCAATGGGTGAGATTTAAGATGTTTTGCGCGGGGGCAGATCCACTTTTCAGCGGGGGGGGGGGCAGATCCACTTTTCAGCGGGAACTGTGCTAATAAACATGCGAGTGACAAAACTCTTTGTGGAAATCAGCGTCGTACTGATTGAGTTATAGCCAAAAAGCTTGTGTTCAGAATCGAGACTGTCAACTTAAGTAATTCCAAAAGGGATACAGAATTTCTTATGTACCCTGACTCAGTAATGAAATGCATTTCATCTCAGGGCTAAAAGGCAAATTTAAGTCATAATGAGACGAACTAGAATCGAAAAGGGAACTGTTGCATTCATCCAATGACCAGAAACTAACCATTTACTGGCTGCTCTGTTTTATTGTTGGGCCATTTTGTAATCGCATGAAATTCTGATTCTTTTCTTAAAAAGGTTCTGTTGCTGTAGTTATCTAAACTGATAAACATTTATGGTCCGTCTACAATCTTAATAAACTCCAACTAAAAGGATTGGTCAGCCTGAACCCCTCATCGGCACTCCACCCCACTACCCTCGGAAAAATTATTCCTTCCCAACTGTTAGACCTGTACATGGCTTTGTCACGGTTAGCCCCGATTTTATTTTGCTAGGCAACTGCGGTTAGAATGACGTAAGCCAGGTGGGCGGATGTTAATCATTTAATACTTTTGCATGAAGAACAATACAGGCTTGTAATCGGCGTTTATTCATTGAGTGCTGCCCATGATAGTAGTAAAACTTCGAAAAGTCGCAGAGTCATTTTCTGTGGCGTGACTTTAGAATTGATAGGAGGCTTGTTATCCGAAGAAATTCTGGTGCAATTATAACTACATGGTATAATTAGATCCCAGATTAAGCGATCTAGGCAAAGCACTTGATTCTCACAGTACCTCACAGGACAAGCAAATTGTAACAGAAGGACTGTCTTGCCACCATCAATATAACTCTGACGCTATCCATGCTGTAACAAACAGGCATTCTAGAGATTGTTGCCTGCAGTTGATGAAAAAGTACAAAGCAACATACCCATTGGATTCAACAAAAATATGTGTACATTTAGAAGACAGAAAGAAAGAAAGAAAGAAAGAAAGAAAGAAAGAAAGAAAGAAAGAAAGAAAGAAAGAAAGAAAGAAAGAAGGTGAAAGGGAACCCAAAAAGAAAGGAGCTGTGAAAAACAGAAAAAAAGAACTTGTAATATCATTATTTAACTGAAATAAATAGCAAAAATGGTGAATGTGACCCTGAGCGGTATTGTGCCCACCAAATTGAGGATTTTAATTTGGAAACACTTTCCATTTTCTATTCCCAAACCGATAAAGCTTACTCGAGAGACCTCTTTATAGTGCAACTGTTTCCGTAGATCAGCTGAGATAGCGGTTCAGGAGTTATTTTATTATACAAATGGATAAAACTGATGAAAAATGACAAAATTTAAAACGTGACGCAATCACCTGCAATGCCCTCTATTTCAGTTATTTTCTATATATTTCAAACAATAAGAAAATAAAGGTGAGAAAATTAGATATCTTCACCCTTTCTATCCACAGAATAATTTAGACAGTGCCTCCCCTCCCCCTCTTGGTGTATTACTTTACACTCTGCTTCCCCCCTTCCATTTTAGAACCCCCACCCCCTCCTGATTATTTAACAATTAGACCCGTAGCCCGCAAGGGCTACGGGTCAATAGCCCTTGAGGGCGAAGGGTCTAATTGTTTTAGTATCACCCAACTAGTCAGACAGAAAAAAACAATAATAAAGTTAGCAAATGCAAGTTGAAGAAAGATTTATTTGGGAATAAAACGAAAGAAAGCATCACGAATTTCGATACTCGATGACTATTACTAATAGTCCTCTAGTAGCGTAGCCAATCAAAATGCAGGATTTGCATTAGTCCACTAGTTGGGTGATACTAATATTGCATAGTCTCTAAGTACGAGAAAAAGGACACCTACCGATTGTTGGAACAACCTGACTCATTCTCCCCCGCGATCCTTCTGGTCTGCGCCAGGAATCGAGACCTTTCGAGGAATCGAGACCTCTCGATTCCTGGCGCAGACCAGAAGGATCGCGGCCTCTTTGAACGAGAATGAACCTGACTAATTTCCGGAAGGTTGACGGCGATGAAAAGCATCTCATGCGAAGGACAAGCAATATGCTTAGTCACTTCATGTTGTTGTCATGTTAAATGTCTAATTCGTGTCAATAGAAATGATCTCCTCTCCTCGGCGGCATTCTCGTCGATTCTCAGTTAAGACATGCAGCACAGCCTATGTGAAGTATCTCAAGTCTACTGTTACTCCAATAGAGCTGAAATGCTGTCTTTTTGTTAACAATTATGGGAGGGAAGTAAAGATTTAGTCCTGACTAATGGCACTTCCAAAGATAAAAGGATTAGCGTTTTTCAGAAAGCCATGGCTTTTGTTTGACCGTGTTTCGTGAACAATGCTTATTAAAATACATTCTATTCATAAATGTCAAATTATAGACCAAAGAGTAATAGAGAGAAGTAATTTATTCACAAGTCGCTATGAAATCATTTTTCATTTTAAACATTGAATCGTTAAATGCTTATACCGTAACGCGATGAAGGCCGGCAGGGACGACTTTTTTTACTTTTGTGAGATCAGAAAACTGACTTCCGTTAATGAGCATGTGTTCCTATTTCAGTTAACAAACTGATGAACTCTACCGCATGTAAAACAACAAAAGAAAGCATTCATTTTAATGTAAGGAAGCGCTGTGTTATCACAACAAATTTAACGCTATATGCGCTCCTAATAGTCGTTGTGAAATAGGACAAAAATTATAGTATAACCCCACGGTACAGGCTTATTTGTTTAACGACCGTATATATAACGACAAACGAACACTCGTTTCAGTGACGAGTATTAGGGGTCTTGGCTCATCTAGGAGTCGCTTGTTTTTCATAAAATGACGGTTTCTGCCTCCTCGCTTAATAATATTGAAGAAAGATGTTGTTTGAGTTACAAGGCCTCGCAATCATCTCCTGCGGTAAACCTCCCAAGAATGTTTTCGTTTCTTGGGCACGGACTTGTCAGCTTTCCTTACAAAGAGTAAACAAATTGAAATGAAAGGGAAAACGATATTTTTCGGTCTCTAGAAATAGCTATGTTTCGAGTGAAGTCTTTTCATCGCACAAGTGAAAAATAAATTCCACTTCTTTTGTGACTGAAGTACTTTAATATTTGTTGTTCCGAAAAATTATAATTACGCCATCGATTCTGCCCAGTCATTCTTGTGTCGAATAAAAAGATTATTTCAGAAATACCTGGAGGTGCTGATAAATAAAATAATGTTTTGAGTATACCCATTGTTATAACATGCATTTTGGTGATAAATATTTGTATCTAATGTGCCTCTAAAGAAATAGCTATCATGTAGTTATCAAAACAAGTATCATCTGGTAATAATTGACTTATGGTCACCATATTGCATGATTGCTGGTCGTGCTGTTTTACATTACCACACATGTAGCGAGTAAATTATCGATGGCTGTATTGGGCTGTTTAGTTCGATAGGCATCCAAAAAAAAAAACTCGCGAAACGACACATAATCGGAAAATAAGTCAGACAACAGCAAGGCTTATAAACAGCGTGATGACAAAATTCACTTAATTAACCACCTATGGTGCACGTAAAATCTTCAGAAAGTGTGTATGACTCGCAGAGATTGTATAACTCTGCACACCGATATACCTGTCTTTTCTCATTAAGGTCTTTAAAATCAAGTTAACTTACTATATAAATGAACATGTAGATACTAAAAACGTGACATCAAGGTCCTCTGAAACAAAACCCTAGTCTTACATTGTCAGAACTTATGGAAGATGTAAACATATATTGCCCATCTACAGGACCTACAGGGCACACAAATACATCATGAATAGCTTTGAAAGTTGCGAAATAAAACGTAATGTAGCTCAACATCACATTCAACTTACCAATCCTTACGGCTTCTTCAAAACGTGCCAATATTCCAAATGTTTAAAACGAGTAGTCTCCGCTCATGCGAGGATTACCAAGTGTACAATTATACATCTACTTTTAGCAGCTCTATTATCATAATAATTACCTTGTTGACAATGCCTGCGCTCGATATTGTCCTTGGGTGGAATTAAAAGGGATTTCTACTATCATTTTTCTCTTGGAAAGTAAATAAGACCTTTTTTGTGTAACTCCAGAAGGGAAACATGTGTCGGTCGAGCTTATAAATTAAAGAGCACTGACCCGTGCATGCTATTTAAATAAAAAAGTATATTGCTTTTCTATTACTTCAGCCTAATTAGTCTTAAAAATCTAATTATGTATTACAATACCTTTTTCAGACCTAATTTCCCAAGAGAATGTTGTGAAAGCCTTTCATTCGAATGCAGTTGTATTGGGGACGAGAGGGTAGGGGAATAGGGGGTACTCATTTCATTGTTGGTGGGGGCATTCCGCCCGGGTAGCAAAACTCTATGATAAAATCTGTACTATATTTTCACGCCTCCTGATCTTCTAAAAATATATGCCGATACAAGATCACTTTTTAACAAATCCAACAGATTTGTCTTTTTTGTTTCTCGTGTGTGTTTGAAGATGACATTGATTAATATACAGCAAAACATTTCAGACCAAAGCGGCGATATCTGCAGTGAGATTGGTAGAAAACTGACACCTTTTTCAAAAGCTTATAAGGAGAAAATGTCGCATTCCTCTGCGTAAAAACAGTTGTATGACATCTGCAAGGATGATGTTTCTCTTCTGATCTGTTAAATGTACGTTTATAAAAGTCATGTACACTTTTCGAAGTTATACGGGCTCACAATAATGTTATGATACCGAAATTCTAGCATTTCTGCAGTTATAACATAACTTAAACTTATTTATTTCTTATTAACATGCCGCTATTTCAAGAATATTTCAAGGAATGATATATTTTTACCTTTTTGATATTTGCAACAAACGTGACAGCTTCCACAAAGAATGATGTCTGGAAAACAACACGACTCTAGGCCTCAATTTCTCCATGTTGGAAATTAAAGGGTTTGGAAAGGAGTTTTGTTTTGTATAAAATGGGCTTTGTAGGCGGTTATCATTTTCCTACACCTGCTTTGGCTACGGAATTTGCTGGACGGAAAAAAGGTAAACCAAGTTTATTTTTCGTGTTTCCTTCTGAAGGTGGCGGTAAGCCGGACGTAGCTAAAAACATATATTTCATGCATTAGACCTTATTGGTCTAAAAATAATAATTACATTCTAAGTGTGGAAACGGTTGATCCTAACCTCAGGTAAAAATGGCTCGTTTTGTCTAATAACGCCCTTAAGCAATTCTTATTGAATTGTTCTTTACAATTGCCGCCATGTTGATGTGCTGTTGGCTTCTTGTGATATAGATAGATGAATTATAGACTGAAATGCCAGAGAGGACAGATGACATTTCAGACAAGATGAATTAAAAATGGCAGAGAAAATATCAATCTTGGACATGTAATTCAGATAGAGTAACAGATAATTTTTCACGCAACTCGACAGTTAAAGTTTGTTTGTAATCGGCCTACGCACCGAAGTTTATTTAGCTAATTACATTTTCCCAATTTCTTTTGTTTTTCTAACATCACAGACGCATGCTTTCATAAAAAGGATTTGTCTAACGAGTTCCTCGAGCTATTTGAATTTCTTCAGTTGCTCGCCGCTCGGAAATACAAAAAGTTCATTTTAAATCTTTTAGGCAAACCTGCCGATTTTGTAACCGACAAATTGATATTTTTTGGCAGTAAACTTCTTCTGATTGGCTTTTACGCTTTCGTGCTTCAAACTGAAAGGAACACGGACATATTACGTCAGGGAAATAAATATGACTTTTTTTAATCGCGCCCTACAGATAAATGACAATTGTCGGATAACATTTGGCTAATTAATTCATTCCTTCGGAAGAAATCGAATGAATAAAGCGAAGGGATGATGATTTGTGATAGCTTTCTAGAGTTTCTGAGCCTAGAAGTTCTGGCAATCGAAATGTCTAACAGAATGAAACATATTATTTAATTTTCTGATGTATTTTGACAGAATCTAATTGAAAACTATCTTCTGCGAACTGCGGTATTCCAATAAGTGTCAATAAAGGGAACAAATGTTTTAAGTTTCACAAAATCATTCCGATTATATCATCGGCAAGTGATGCGCAATTACTGTTAGGGAAAAAAACCTCGAAGATTTCTTTATTAAGTAAATTAAGAAAAGGCAACAAAGAATTTCAAATTCCGTTTTTTTTTTCGATTTTATGTATTTTCCGAATAAATGATGTTATTTTCTGTTAAAGTGGTGTAGGTTAACACCGAATTGAATAGAAAACGAGGGAATATGTCGTTTTGGTTTTCGCATTATCATTTACAATTCGGTATGCTGAGGTTTATGAAAGGTCTATGTTTTTAAGTGTGAGATTCTGGGTGTTTACCGTTTACCTTCCAACATTTCATTAAATATCAAAACGATTGTAGATTTTTATATAATATTCAACAACTCGTAAATTGGTTGTCAAATTAGTATGAAATAAAACACAGTTTATCAACATACCTTGCCAGTACCTTGCTTAGCATTGCGCTGGGGCGAATCACTTTGGTTCGTTTTCGGACTGATCTATTTCCAATTATCACCAATATGCAACTGAGCGGTAAACGTATAAAGACTGCAAATGCGTAAACTATAATGTGTTTGAGCGATACCGGTGCGTCAAATTCGGTCGGATCTTTAAGGTTGATAAGTCGTTTATATACTGATACGGCGGCAGCAATCAAAATCGAATGCAAATTTCGAGTTTTAACTTGGCAGTAACTGCTCAGTTTTGAAAACTAAAAAGCAAAATTTTCACAACAAAGTATAATCTAAAATTCACGGCACACGTTAAAAAAGTGCAATCTGAAATTACAGTGGTATACGTCTAGCACAAAAACTTTAACCATTTAATTAGTGTTACGTTGATATAGGTAGAATCAGGCGATTACGAGACGTTATGTTTTATTGTTATAGCAATTTTTCCTTCGAAATAATTACACTTCGTTATTAATTCAACTAATAGACTATGATTTTGAAAATGTGAGGAATGTTCGTGCAGGATTTTCCTTAGATTCATTTTGATTGCAATTGATATTGCTTCAAAGAAAGTTTGAACAGTCCGCCAAGATTTTGGCAGTAAATGCATCTGTCAATTTCTTATATAGTCGCTTATCCGTTGCAAAGTAATTGGTTTAGTCGTTTTTAGATTTCCTATATACAATTTTTACACTAAAACTTTATGGCTTGCACTTTTTAATAAAATTAGTAACATAGTCAGTTTACGGGGGCGAAGGTTTATTTATATTGAACTGGGCCGGCAAAAAAAAAATCACAAATGACGATGTAGAAAAAAAAAGTTCGCCGATTGATATCTCGGATGACATTTCATATATCAGTTATATAATCTCTGTGTAAATAGAAATATCATTTGGAGCTTTAGGCATTAAAGGATATTTTTGAGTACGCAATAAAGCGACCATAACGTGTCGCAGTTTTTTCGTATGAATTTTTCATCAAAGAAATAATTGCTTTATCGTTATGCGACTAAGATGCCCGGTTTTCCTGTCTCTTTAAAAAGGCATCAATTTCATTTTCTTCTTCACTTCAGGCCAAAACAAAACCCACTCGAACCAATGCATATTACGCCATCTGTTTCAAAGCAATATTCCATTTGCAAATGAAAAATACAAGTTAATCTCTTTGTTTTGGACCATTCAGAAATAAATTCGGATTACATTAGCTCTACCAAATGAATGTATTGCTCTACGAGATCAAGCTTGTTCCTCTTTAGGTGTCACATCAACTTTTCATCTTTCTAAAGTGCCCAACGAGAATTAATCCTTTTTCTCAACCCATAGCTAATTTGTAAGGACAATTTACAGCACAAATGTTAAATGAGATATCTATTTTGCCAGTGTAAATCTTTCTAGTGGATCATTTCGCAGATATTCTTCAAAATCGGCACATTCTCAATATGCTTCAATAAAACTTTTTTCGTCCCTTGTATATCGATCATGAGTTATGTGTAATTAACCAAACTTGTGCTTATTTATTTGGAATACAAGTGTATAAACTTCGTTTCCGATATATTTGCGAGTTTGTCTGTGAAATTCATCTGAGTCAAATATGATAGACTCATTAATGAAATTGTCTTCTAGTAAACATTCATTTTATGCGTCGATCCGTTGAAAGACACCTTTACAAGTTACATTAAGTAGTGGAAGAACGTTTCATTTTGGTGGAAATTGGGCGATTTAACATACCCAGAAGATATACGATCTTTTACAATAATTCTTCAGTGATGTCTCCATAAAAAATTGCTTGCCGTGACTCATATGTGTTTTTTGTGGACTTCCTCCAAGAAGAAAACAAACAATTAATTTTCAACTGAGTGTTAGCAGTTATATGAACTTGTTTTACAAGCAAACTAAAATGTAATTTATGACCCTTTTTTGGCCATTTGTTGAAAAGGACTGCGACAGTATATATTTCCTTCTCTAAGTTTATGCCAATGTCATATAAAGATGGCTGTCTTTGCTGCTATGTCCGTTTCTTCCGCAATATTCTTGCTCCTGGTAGAAACTTTTCTTAAAGCCATGTCGGAATCCACTTTTCCATGGACATTTTCTTTGGCAAAACACTTCAACTTCAACCGTTTTCTCAGCATCTCACGGAAGTCTTTCTTGTAAAAAGCGCAGATAACGGGATCCAGGATCGAGTTCAAGACCAACGTGTAAAACGAGATGAAAATCAGTTCATTAGTGACAAGTTGATTCTGGTCGAATATCAAACAGATGTTAATGTAAATCAGAGGCAGCCAACAGAGAAGAAACATCCCGAGCACGATGGCGAACACGCGTGCCGCTTTTTCCTCGTTGCCCGCTCGATGTCCAGTATCATTCCCTTTGGACGTTCGCTTTTTATTTCTCAGCACAAAACGGTGTACCACTCGCAGAAGGCGCATGTAAACACAAACCATGGTCGTACATGGGACGAAAATGCACGTAACCAAAATAACTGCCAGGTACACTTTGTGAATGGTGGACTTCACGTCGGTGTTCCAAGCCAGTGGGAGAAGGGCTAACAGTAATGGAAGGATCCACGAAATTGCAATGATGGCGGACACTTTGTGGCAGCTCATGATCGTTCGGTAACGAAACGGTCGTGTTAACGCGACATAACGCTCGTACGTTACACCGCACAGGTTAAAAACCGTCGCTAACAGGATGAAGGCTACGAAATAACCGCCGATTACGGTTTTAGCGTAGTGGTCGATAATATACACCGGAACAAACACGATCGCTACAAGCAAGTCGGACACAGACAAACTAACGACTAGATAGTTGGTCATGGAGCGAAGTTTCTTGTCGACGTACACCATTGCGCACACAAGAATGTTTAATCCAGCCGAGACAAGTCCGAGCAGAGCCCAGGATATGACCAAAGCAAGAAGCGTTCTCGGGCTAACTGGTTCTGACGTGTAACTGTTTATCTCCGATGTTGTGTTTATGTTTCCCATATTCAGTTGTAGTTCAGTTGAATCGCTCATGCGACAGCGTATTTCATTTAAGGCCCTGTTCCGCAGCTGTTCTTAAAACGAATTGCCCCAAGATTAGTCAAGCTCTTTTCTGTAAGTGCTCTCTTCTAGATGCCTGAGGTGATAACTCGGTTTAAAATCATGTAGCTTTTTCCGAAGGGCCAACGGGTTGTTCGTTTGCTTTTCTTGATCGCAAGGTGCTTGAAACGGACAAAATAAAACTGCGGCTTTCCTTGAAGGATCATTAAAATTAAACCTGTCTTGTAAAAATCCTTTTAATAACCGCTAGAGGTTTTATTCTTCGCTCTCATTGGAGGAACCTGAAGGAAGATTCTTTGTTTTCTTGTGTTGCAGATTTTTGTGTTTAGCTGCCCAGATTAGGCGCCAAGAACGCAGCTTTATTCGCATGAGTGTCGAATTAAACAGTGTATGTCGTTGTGATTTAGAAGCTAACATGGTGGTTGTGTGCCGAGAATTTGTTGAAAAACCAGTGACAATGTTGTTCATCAGCGGTGATTGAAATCTGCAGTAATTGGGCGTCATTTCACAACTGAAAACTATTCGAAAATTTGATTAGAAAGCACCATAGAAAATGGCAAACGTGGGAACTTCTACACGGATTGCCGAGTTTGGTCAGATAGAAATACGTGTATTCGTGGCAGATATCATAAATGAGAGAGCCTTTCAAACCAGATTACGCGAAAGACTAGGAATTAACAATTTAATTCTTCGCGACGGCTGCAAAAGAAAGTATATATTTTTTTAATAAAATTGGTTGAAAGTATGGACATGTGTTTTTGGCTCCTTACATCATTAAATAAGAACAAATACAGGAAAACGAAATCGTACGACATTTATGGTTGAATTAAAACAAAAAAGAATGCTTGAAGTAATCAATATAGCACAGAAAGTGTGATCAACGCAAGTAGGAATTTAGCTTATACAATATCACTAATAAAAAAACAAATGTTGCTTTTCGTGGGACGTGATCCAGAAAAGTATTTGATACGTTTCTTACGTAGGTGATTTTATTTAAAGCACGGCTTCTTAACAGGTTGTTAATGAACTCATCAAGAACGTACGTGCTTAAAGAATGCTTTTAAAATGCGCACTGTTTGCTGGTTAATTGCTTTGAAACAATTGAAGGCATTTTTGATCGACTTGCGAAAATAATAACTGAGTTCAAATTTGAATTTCAAAGAAGACGCGTTGTCTACGTACATTCAGGGGGCTCCGAATTCGTTCAATTACAAGGTTTGGTTTTCTTAACAACGTTAATCTGTTTTATTGACTCAAATGGTCAATTTCTGAATACATATGAAAATCTTTATCTTACGATCGAAAAGAAATGTCAGAAATTTCTATTGTGAAATGGAAACTGCTAAAAATATCCTTGAAAGCTTCGATGCAAATTATTTAATGGCGCATGACATTGAAATTACATGTAAGGTCCTTACAAAAACTGTTATTATCTCTGTCGAACCTTCTAATTCGTCTTGTCATGATTGTAGCGTGGTCATTTACGATAAGATCGTACCACGTTTATCGCTTCCATTTATTTCGCTATTGTGTTCTTTTTCTTGAAAGATGCGAAAGGTTTTTTTGCATCTGCTACTTTTGCCATTTAAGTATTTTCCTTGCAAATGTTACTGACAGGAAGGGAGGACAATTTTTAAAGTTTTCGAATGGATTTCTAGGACTGCATTTCAATTACTCTTTCGCTGTCTTATCTGGTTTACTAAAACGACAGGAACCTGCGTATTTTGCATGATCAAGCAAAAAAACTCTTTTTTCTTATACTGAAGTTAGCACCTTTTTCCTATCGCTCCTTTCGGGTAGCTAAAAACGTGTAAATAAATTAAACGGGTAAATAAAACTCGTCGGAATATATAATATCAAGACCTAGCTAGAGAATTAAGGAAGACGTGGAATGTACGAACAAAAATGATTCCACTCGGAACAGTCCCAAAGAAATTGCCTGTACTTTTGGGGTCAGCAAGGATCTTGACGTAGTTGCGTTCTGTTCTACCTCTCAAGGCTCGATTATATCAGAACCCGAGGGGACTCCCATATGGAAGGGACGGAAAGTTTTAATTAAATTCTTAAAGAGGACCAATTTAGGCTTGGCTCAAGCTTTTTTGTCTCTATAAATATACCATTTTTCATGCCTGACCGGTTTAGAGCGGCAACACAGGAAACGAAATCAATTTTTGCAATATAATATTCATGGTAATTGCACAATGTTTGTTTTAATTATTAGTTATTAGTTATAAAAAGACTTCAATAAGTTGCTATTATTTTGTTGATAATTATTTATGTTTAATCTAGTTATTAGTCTTCAATTGCAATCTCTTGTAGATCAACAAAAGCCACCTTCCGTTCATTTTTCCACAGAGCGTCTTGACGTGTGTGTGGGTGAATTGCCCCCTCTCTCGTTGTACAGCCGCGTATCTGAGAAACAGAAATATGGTTTGAACCTCTTTCATTCAGTTTTTGTCCTCCACCAAGAACGAAGCAATTCGTGCAAATCTTTATTTTACGATGTCCAATGAATTGCCAAAAGTATCGAGAACAATTCTCATTTCTGGCAGCATAAATAACTGGATAACAAGCTGATCTAAAACAAAGGGTTACTTTGGACAAAAAGTACAGCGACATTGAGCAATTTGCAGAGCCTTTTTCGCATTCTACGGTTAGCACCAAGGTTGGAATAAGACACAAGAAGTAAATGGCAATGATTAATAATGTTGTGAACGCAGATTTAGAATAGGCAGCAGCTATGTGATTATTTACTGTTCCTATGACATGGACACGCTGTCTACTTTTAAGAGCTGCTCGGAGAATATTAAAACTTGCGTAGGCAATGATAACGAATGGTACACAAATGCCAAACAAAAAGAACAGTCCTCGCAAAATATCAGCTAACGTCCATGCTCTTAAGTCTTCGTTGGCTAAGAACGACGCTTTACAGTTCACCAGCAGCCACGCCACATACTGCCAGCGCAGTCTGTCATTAAATATTAGGTCCCAGGGGATACCGTAAACGACCGACAGAGTCCAGATTACAACCAGAAAGATCTGGACCCTACGGCGAGTCATTTTATGGTGTACTTTCTTCACTACCGCAAGGTATCGGTCGATAGATATGCCTACTAGACTCAAGAACCCTGCACCCAAACAAGAGTTCAAAATCGAAGAAGCCGTGATGCACCACGCAATTTGGTTAAACTGTTCGCCGTGTACTATTAGGGTAGAAAGGTGTGTTGCAATGCCAAAAATGGACGATGCAAATTCGGCTGTTAGATGGCTAATGACCAGCATGTTGGTCGTTGTACGCATTCTGACATCTCTTCCAAAGGCGTAAATTAGCATACCATCACCCAAAGCAGCAAAGATGTAGAACAAAAGAACAGTGGTACATACTATAATTACGTGTGTTTCATTTGGATGAAGAATCAATACGCATTCATCCTTCTTTTCTGACGGAGTCTTGGTTAGCACTTCTTGGGTTGTGCAGTTGGATTGTAAGGCCATGGATTGTAAGGCCAGTTTTCACGGTGTGTAGGAAATACGAGAGAGTTCGTCTACTCTCAGTTGAACTTGGACCAAGAATTGATTGATTTCAGACTCAATATTATTCAACCAGTTCCTCTTCTCTGAACTCTACTTTCCAGCTTCAATCGCTAGCGTTAGGTACCTGTGAGTTACTGCTTTCAGATGGTTCAAAAGTAAAAACCGGGTAGCATATATAGAGCAAGCTGCAAATCAATCAGCGTTCTTTTGCCATTCTAGATCCTTCTTACCGTACAATTTGCATACAGTTTTCTAAACAATTGAAACATTTTCCAACTGTGTTTAAAAGGAACACTGAACCGTGATCACCGTGGTTATGACACCTGCTGTCAATCATATTACAAAGACACAAGATTTCGAAACTGAAAAGAGCCAGGGCTATACCCTTAAAAGTTTACTATTAGACGTTTTCTTGTACCAGGCTGACATTTTTGCTGCTTTCTATCTTTGATCTGTGTAGTACGTATTATTTTGATCTTAAGATTACATGACCACCAGCCGTAATGGGCTGATTTTAAAACATTCATCATATCAGACGGGATCCTCAGTGGTGCATTAATGATCGATGAGACGTAAAACCAAGCCAATATATCCGAATTTTCTAGCATAATTTCCGTTAATAGCGTTAGCCAAACCAACCGTCATGCCACACTAACGCTCGAAACGTCAATTCAGTCGTCATAACTACTGTCTGGCTCTTCAATTTCAAAGTCACTGCGCTAGACAAGTATTTGTAGAGAAACGGCTTAAGTTCTGGATTACCGTTTTAAACAAGGAGAAAGTAAGCGTTAAAATATATGGAGCTAAACGTGATTTCTGATAGACTGATGTGAATAACCGAAATATGTTGTATGACATAGCCCTTCTCAACTTCTCTTCATAATGTTTGACCCACTCTTGTTCAACGTCACAGCCCGGTTAGAGGCCTCAGTGAAAAGACTTTGAGCTCACAGTGCCTGGCTCGCCATGCCGTCTGCTTACTTATCGATTTTTGAAAAACTTACACAACCGACAAGTTTACTAAGTTCTTTATTCTTCAGGTATGTAACTGAACTTCTTTTAACTTTTCCTCCAAACGAAACCGCGGCCATGTCTTCAAGTTATCTTGCGTTTTAAGTTTTATAATGCCCAGTTTTTGTCGCAAATAAAATTCTCAACACTCGTCAACATTTATTGTTTTGTTTGCTTTCACCTATTTCTTTGTTATCGAAACTCCATATCGTTAGAAACAGAAAATCTTTGTGTTGTCTCGGAGAATAGTTTCATAGTGTAAATTTACGACGAAAAGCTTTTTGAACCAGTTCGCGGGATCACAACGGGCCATCCCGAGCACGAGTTTTTGCAATAGTGTCTTGACTTTTCAGCATATACACTAGCGGAGTCTTTCAGGAAATGTGTACTGTATACCGTAACAAAAGGCAAGTAATGGCATGCCTAGCCTGCTTGGCAGGCATTCAAAGTGGAGGAATAGGGAGCCTCCCACGCGGACATTCTTTGGGCTCGACGCCCGTTCTGGCCTCCTGAAGCTGACGCGCGACAAGCCCAAGGTGGTCAACGGTCAAACACATCCCACCGCCAATTTCGGTTTTGCCTGTAGCTTGTTAGCGTTTGAAGCGATATGTGCAAGAGGTTTGTAAATTGCATTTGCGGCGTACCACTTTTCAGTAAGATAGATAGATGCTTTATTAAAACTAAATTGCAACCCGAGGGTTGAATTATATAGTTTTTTACAAAAAAATTACAATGGTTAAAAAAGGTTAAAATTACATATACAAAAAAATATACAACTATGAAATGTCAAATATTTAAAATTTGAGCGCATTGCTAAGAATGAATGAGTTCTTCAATCTATTTGTCTTAAAATTAGCATTAAATTTTCGTTTCTTCCTCAAATTGTAATGACAGGTGTTCCTCTCTGGGAGTAAATTATGGAGTTTGTTATTCGTGTCTTCTGCAATCTTTGAAAAAAGCTTGTTCGTTAGGGACTGTCTTCTTGCTGAAAGAGTTTCAAGACCAGCCTGAGCCAAAGCTTCTTGGTAGGGCTTGAAAGGAAAAATGATGCGCATTGCCCTCCTTTGGATCCTCTCTAACTCTTCTGAAAGGTACTTTGGAAGACTATCATGGAATACTGGACAAGCATATTCAGTAAGAGGACGAATACAAGTTCGATAAAATTGAATTAGCTCCTGTGTTCCGAGACCAGAGCGTTTGAGCTGCGACAGACAATACATTCGTTTCCTAGATTTCTTTCCGATTTCTTCAATGTGACAATTCCATTTAAGGTTACATGTAATGTGCATACCTAGAATCTTAGCCTTGGGAACGCATTCGATTTCACTACCATTAATTACAATGGGGTCAAAGGAATTGTTTGCTGTACTAAAAGTTATTCGAAGTTCCTTGCACTTTGCCTCAAGCTGTTGACTTGAACGTGGCACATTGAAGAATATTTGAAACGTTTATAAGCTGTGTTTTTGGCGGGAAATCTGCGCGCAATGTTTGATGGGCTGTCGCATGATTAAAGTTGTATACGATTTTTCATGCACGCGTTAAAAAAGGTTTAATGTGATTGCGACAAAGCTAAGTTGACAGTGCTTTTAAAATTGACTGAGATGTTGAAGTTTTTAAGCTAAAAGTCAAACGCATTTAGAGTGAAATATTCCTGTATTTATAATTAGTGCAGTCTGTCAAAATTTCAAACAAACTGAGACTATGAAACTTAAAAGTTACATGCATTTACTTTCTTTAAAATTGCACCTGAATGTAAAATGTTATAAATCGTTGCTTTTGTTCTTAAAGTGTATGTTTTTCCAAGTCCACAAAAGCTACTTTCCGTGATTTGTCGAACGTGCACTGGCCCAAATTTCCAGTGACAGTGATTCGTCCATGTGTAGCACCACGTTCATGCCCCGTGTGAGAACTGGAACAGTGATACACGCTCACCTTTCTTGAACCACGATTTCGGTCAAAGTTCAGGTATTTTCTACAAATCTCCACTCTTTTGTAAAGGAACTGCCTTATATATTTTGAGAAGTTGCGGCCTCGTATAGCATATATCACCGGGAAACAAGCTGATCTAAAACACAATGTCACCTTTGCAAAGAAAAGCAACCACTCATGCTTACATTTCCAGTAACGATTCTTACATTTCGCGCCCACCGCGAGTGTCGGTAGTAAGCACAGGAAGTAGACTGAAACGATGATAATCGTGGTGAATGCAGACTTGATGTAAGCTGCCGCGACGTGATTCACACTTGTTCCAATGATGCCGACACGGCGGCGGGTTTTAAGAGCCGTGCACAAAATGCGGTGACTTGTAAAAGCAATCGTGAAAAACGGAAGCACAATAACAATAACGAGGAAGGAATACCGAAAGATGTCAGCGGCAGTGTTGTATGGCGTCGACCCTTCGGTGATTTTAACACGGCAGTTGACAATCAACCAGCCAACATAGTTCCACTTCGGTCCTGCATGAAAGACTAAGTGCCAAGGAATCCCGTACCCGATGGAAAGAGTCCAAATTACGATCAAAAAGATTTGGACACGCAGCTTTGTTACTTTATGATGCACCTTTTTGACGACCGCCAAATACCTGTCGACAGATATGCCCACCAGACTCAAGAAGCCACCACCCATGCAATACTTGACCGCGGATGTACCCGCCATACACCATGTGGATGTCGCAAATGGTCTTTCCACTAGTAGCGCGGAAAGGTGTGTCGCAATTCCAACACTTGACGCTAATAACTCGGCCATCAAGTGACTTACAACAAGCATGTTTGTTGTGGTCCGCATTTGAGCATTTTTGGAAAACACAGCAACCAAAATACCATTTCCAATCACGGAGAGGATGTAAAGAAAAAGGTTGATGTAGATAATGCTTATCCACCAAGGGTCGGTAGTTTCGCTGTGCGGATGGTCAGTGAAGTTGAAGTTCCATCTATCAGTCGTCTGCATTGAAATATTCCCTATTGAAGTTGAAGACCTCATCAGGAAGCTTTTTGTTTGATGCTTAAGACGATGGAGACGCTTTCTTCCTGCAATACGTGTTGATCATTGCGAATTTAGAAAGCAATCTTTATGTTTCTATCATAACCTGGAACACTTGATTTCAGTCGAGGGGACACGTGCACTAGAAGCGTCCTTCGTAAATATTCTATCTAAACAAAACCACATGCTATAATGAGTGATTAAATATGTTCGTGATTAAAGGTTTGTAATGCCGATTTCAAAAGATTTACTGTACCATTAAATAAATGAAACGGCTTCTTGAAAAAAACAGACTTTGTCCTGGTTGGTGAACAAGGGAATAACTTCAGTTTATTGTTTGACCCTCTTTATCGGTTGTTATACATGTGTTCCGGTACTTGAATACAAACCGAAGTGTCCGAAAGATATAACAGTGAGTGGAGTTAATCATTCTTTCGATAACAAATAGGCCTCACATAATTAGGTCATTGGGATCAACCGTTTAAGATTGGTATATTGGTTAGTTTTCTTGTGTGTTCTATCGGGCAAAAAAAAAACGTTTTTGTTTGGTTTGGTTGATCAACTTTTTCAACCGGTGTCCTAGCGGATTTGGACCCCCCAACAAAAGTGATCATACTTTACTTTCGTACTCCTGGATTCGTAAACGAATAAAAGAAAAGATGATTTAACGTCAATACGA
Source organism: Meandrina meandrites (assembly GCA_963693305.1). Classification (NCBI taxonomy): domain Eukaryota; kingdom Metazoa; phylum Cnidaria; class Anthozoa; order Scleractinia; family Meandrinidae; genus Meandrina; species Meandrina meandrites. The sequence continues at coordinate 26,754,666 of OY855903.1, forward strand.
ATATTTCATGGACATTGAAAAGAGGAAATAGAGAAGGTACGCCCCGGTGTTTACCAAACAGAGCATGCATGTCCAATGCAAAATTTTTTTTATTGTCAATATCCCGAAGCAACGTTTTCCAAACGAGAATCAAGGGTCATTTTTTGTTGGCCCAAGCCTAAAGTGGAGAGCCAAGTTTATAAAACAAGTTCGGCTAATAAGTCCCTAATGGTCAAGTTAGTTTATTAGAATAAATGTTCGGTTGAGTGAATTTGCAAAACCTGAAAAGACACAGGACAATAAGATTACTACTGGACTCTAATTACATTGTTTTCTTTTTGTTTTTACTTTACACAATAGATTTCCTCTAACTAGCTTTTGCTTTGCCGATAAAACAAAGAACAATTTTGTTTGTAGTATAAGCTTTGTTCAAAGTTGTAAACTTGAAATAGAAAGATTTTCACAAAAAGCGCAAGAGCGAGTTTTATTGCTTCTTTGTAAATTAAGCCTGGTTTAAACGTCGCAGTTTACCATGTTTACATGCGCAAAATACAATACTTATTCGAGTCGACTCGAATTAAAAAATTCGGCAATTGGTTTTAAAAGTCACTTTAATTGCTGAGCTATTGCTGAGCGTTCTATTCCAAATATAAAAACCAAAAATTTTCCGTCGTGGTTCAGGCTGTCCACAATACGCAAAATTTTAGAGCGATTTCGAAAGCCGCAACTGCAACAGGAAACAAGATTAACAATTTCATTGCTAACAGGATCCTTAGTTAGACGCTGTCATTAGTCAGGTCTTTAGTTTTCATTAAGCTTGTCAATGAATTATAGTCATTTTCTGTAATAATTTAGAGGCCTGCCATAGAACGCAAACAAACGCACAGTTGCATCGCTATTATATGAAGTTGTTATATTATTTATAATAAACATGGCAGAATTAAAACGAGATATGCATTTGTCTTCATTCTGTTAGTTACCGGAGTTTTGTGTTGTCATTCAAGGGAAGGTTAAAAAAAGCTTACAAATGGAAAAGTTACTGAGTGAGAAGGAAACAAAGTTTAAAATAACAATTGTTTAGGGGGGGGGGGTGGGGGGTCAAAATCTGCGAAGGGGGGTCCATATCCGCTAGTGGATTTGGTCCTGGGGGTCCATATCCGCTAGCGGATTTGGACCGGGGGGGGGGGGGTCCAAATCCGCTGTGATACCGGCATCAAACCAGGTTTAAAACGCCAGGTTTAAAAGGTTTAAAAGGGGGGTCCAAATCCGCTGTGACACCGGCATCAAACCAGGTTTAAAAGGCTGATTTGATCTGAGTCTTCCAATAGAATACTTAGATTATTTTCGGTTAAAACGGTTGATAAATATTCATCAATCCTATCGACAAAAAACTCAACTAATCCAAAAACTCAGAATTTTTATAGCATGAGAGACGTACGTCTCTCTTCTATCGCATCAGTTCTTTCATCCCCAAGAGAGACGTATAGCTATACATGTAAAAAAAATTAACTATACTATAACGCAGATCGACAGGTATCCGTCATTATAGTGTTTCTAAGCAACTGAATGAATCATGCAATAGTTCTTACTCGCTATTTACCTTATTGCTATACTTGTTTTCGCGGGACTTAATTTTCGTGATTTTCAAAAAATCGCGAAAGTGAAGACCCGCGAAAAAAGTTTTCGCGCTGCTATAAATTACAGTTCTTTGGTCAATGTGAACGTCAGTTTACTGCCGACGATAACTCGATCATAATCTTGTCCATGTTCTGTATTTAAGTTTTGGCCTTCGAGCTCTCTTGGCATGAATAATTATCATCTTGCTGCAGTTCTTGTAAGCTATTATTGGCGCAGTCGTCACAATGAGTAGTTTCATTTTGTGATGTATAATTTTGTTGACTCTTATTGGAAACTATATTGCAATGGAAAATTAAAATCAATTGTGCCAATTCTGAGACTAACAGTTTGTTAATGCAGATCAGTATTTGACAATTCTCCCGAAATTTGGTTCCTTTTAACGTGTTTTTATGGCCAAATCGCGAAATTTAAGACCCGTGAAATTTGCCTTTTTCGCGACACGTCTAATTTCCTGCGAAAATAAGTATCAATGTGGAATTTACTGATCGAATCTCTGACGTATTTGTCAATGTTGCAGGAAATTGTTTAGTGTGTTGGCTGGCAAAAGGGAATACTTAAGAATATTGAACATTACACAATTTATAAAGCAGTTGGCTGCTATACTCTGTGGTGCATCCGTTATAGCTGAATCAACGGTATACGCATAGGAAGCAGCTCTGCAAGAATTTTTTGGCTGTATTTCATGTAACAGATGCTTCTCTGATCTCAACTTAAAACACACAAGTTGCAAGCCACCGCACCTTTCGGAAGTTAAATGAAGTGATATAGAGCTTTATTTGAAAAATAACAGCTGACAAATACATGTAGCAAACACTTATACACTTGACGTCTTGATATATCTGACAAAGAAGTATTTTCTCGACTTTTTGGTCGAGATTTGATTTAACAGCTTGACAATGGCATTGTAATAATTAATAATGGCATTGTAATAATTGATAAGTAAAAAGCAAAGTTTTGACCAATTCGCATCCACTGTGCACTTGTTCTAAAGATCATTTAAGTCGGAAAACGCTAATTTAACTGGCTTTCCTCTGAATGGCGTCGTTTTTTGCCCGTAAAGGTTGTTAATGTTACAAGTTGAAGTGTGACTGAGATTTGGCGGACAAATGTACACATTACTGGCGCCTAGTCCACGGTCTGGGGGCCGGCAACACATTGTTGCATAGGCCCATCGTATACACCTGAATTTCTTTTCGAAGAACGAACGAACGTAACCCGAAAATTTCCGATTGCGAGCGATAAAAATCACCGGATAACACACAGATCGGAAGCTCATAGCCACTTTAGCGATGCTGTGCAGTGCAAGAGAGTAGTAGGTCGAACTTCCTTCCCGAAAAACATACAACACCATGCTCGGTATGAGGCAGAGGAAGTACACTGCTATTATCATGATCGTTGTGAACGCAGACTTCATGTATGCATCAGCGGGATTTCGCGGATACTCCAGCACGTGAACACGGGCTCGCTTGTGTATGGCACTGCGGAGGATTCGTACACTTGCGTAAAATATTATGCAGCACGGGACGAAAAAAGACAGCACCCAAAGTACGACCCGAAGCGTCAATATAGGCACACAATGGTGCTCTCGTAAAGTCAGGTACTTCTCGCAGTTTCCGAGCACCCAAGCTATAAACCTCTTTCCGGGCTGTTTAATAAGGATTAAATCCCATGGAATCGCTGACACCACAGCTTGGCTCCAAATGAAAATGATGACACGCATGACTACTTTCTTGGTGAACTTGTGATGACTTCTTTTCACGACAGCAAAGTAGCGATCTACAGAAATGGCCGCCAAGCTCAACACAGATACAAAGAACAGGAACATGTTGACCGTGCCGGCAAAAATACACAGATTTCCGCCCAGGACCTCGAGTCGAATAAGGCTTGATCCGTAGACGAGAATACCATTGATAGCGAATGAGAACTCCGCAGAAATGTGGCTTATAACTAGCATATTGGTAGGCGTTTGCATGCGGTAATCTCGCCAGTAAGCCACAAGAAGAATTCCGTTACCTATCATTCCTAACACAAACAGTATCAGCACTATAATTCCTTGGCTGAGAATGGCAGATCTGCCGTTTGCAATTTCAGTCTCGAAAACCATTTCATCTGTCCGAACTCTGGAGTATCCTTTAAAATAGTAGCCTGTTCGCAAATGACGCCTTTAAGGCAAATATGGCCAAGCTGTGAGTAGTCCATCCATCAACAATATGTTCTGTTGATTTCCTATTTTTTTCGTTTTTCTGGTATGAGTTAAAAACCTATCACGTGACTTAATTACCCGTTGAATGCATCGTTAAGTGTCATAAATAAAATCATGTTTTCTGAACGACAATATGTGATATTGAATCACTTATTATAAATCGTTCATAAATCGCGTCCCGAAAAAGTATTACGAAAGCAACCCTATTATCGCTACTGGCAACAGTATGTGTAGCTTGGCTGTTTGAAACTAATTGTTTGTTTCGCTTTAATTCGACATACAACGGTGTGGTTTTCGCGGTTTGGCAACTGATCAGCGTTTATTTTGGTTTCGAGAGTCTTAGTGAAGTGTAAAGGATTAAGATCAGCAAGAAATATCTTAATAAGTCGTCAATATTGGCTTTAGATGGCTTATCCTTACGTGAGGTCTGCTGGAAATTACAACACGAAACAGCTTCGTCATGCTGTTGAGCCACTTGGCAATCAACTAAGACGACCTGAAGTCGGATGTTGCCATAAAAACACGGCTTACCCTCGGTGACGCGACAAATTCCTCGTTTCATTCAATATTACCGGCGTAGCTTTACGTGAGTCAAGCCTTCACAATGGGCACTAGTTGACATTCCTTTCCAACATATACAAGAAGGGCAACTCAACTTGTTTGAAATAGTCAAGAGCTTGTTATCGAGTTCTGCTTGTTCATTGGACAAACGCGAAGCACTTCTCTGCGAACTGAAGTAGTTTGTAAGCTGCTAAAACACTTAAAACGAAAACACAAAAACAAAGAAAAAGAGGTCAAATTGGGCTGGCATGTTTTCAAGTATTTCTTTTTCTCAAAATTCTGTAATTACGACATTTAAAATACTGTATAACAAAGGTGACCTACAGTAATGCCGGAGTAACTAGCAACTTTGTGTGGCTAGTAATTTCTTTCGTGCCCTGCTTATCATCACTTGTTTAAGTATTTTTATCACACGAGCGGTGAACATGATGAGCAATATAAGAGTGCACTTTAGTGCATTGGAATATTTGCCATTGATCACCGTTTTAGATTTGATTGAGCTGATCCTGCTTTGCGTAGTTACGTATTTACCTTAATTATCGACTCCGTGCGTCATGAAATAAGTGTCCGGATAAGTGTTTAGCCTACGAATTTTCGCTGCGCAATATATTACACATCTCAGTCTTGCAAAATGATTAGAATGAGATCTGAATTGTTGGTAGATAACGTTCACTATCGGAACTGACACTGAAGCGGCAAAAATTATATTTAAATTATAGCCGGACACTTTGCGAATGGCCCGAGCCAGGGGCCCGAGACATTAGACATCTGTGTCGCGATCTTTACATCTTTAATGACAACTGACAAACTGCCAAAAGCAACTGATAAGTGATCCAAATATATACCTCCCTTGACGTTACGTACAGACCCTCGTATGGCCGAGTTGAAGGACACTAGAATGTGACGTGCCGAGGCTGCCGCCAAGAAAACAGCCCAAAACGGGATCCTGAGGTGGATAGCAATGGTTACAAGCTTATGTTCCGTGAGAAACAGAGGTTTAAATTGGAGAAGAAAAAGGAGGTAACAGACCCTCAGGAATGGTAAAAGATACTAGTTCCGTCGAGAAATGATACCGATACCGATACTTCGAGCTTGTTCGAGATACTTGTTACATCCATATCCTTCCGTTCTTCAGTTGTTTGCTTGGCAATTTCACGAACTTCACGGCATTGCCTCTTTTATAAGTAACATAGGATTCGTTTGTGGCATTTACTAGCATTTGTTGTTTCGTGTAGTACATGGGGGTAAAGAATGGTTTGTTACAAATGAAATGCAAACAAAATGGACAATTTCGTGATAGCTATTGCATCTGTAAGCGACATAAGCTCCAAGTGTGAGATCTAACTCAGACAGTAGGCTTGGAAAACCTCGTACAAAATCTGATTATTTGAGGTCAAGAGAGCCAGGTCAGGAGTATTTTTAAGGATCCGGACGTTCTCAACTTCCATGATGGATATAGGATCTGGATATGGATAGAAAGATATATATCGGATTTGGGTTGGGCCGTACCCTCCTATCGAAATACCCTACCCCGTTTTTACAAAATGCTATCTTCCTTCTTAGTATGTCTCAGGATATTTTTAAAAGGTTCTCAAGAACGTTCTACAGTATTTCAGAACGTCGAGTTGTTGTAATATTATTAAGTAAACATGCACAACTAATGTCTTAAAAATAGTGCAGAATGATGAAATGTTTCAAAATTAGAATATTACTACTAAATTTAAATGTTGTACTATACGCATTGAAGTGTCCACAAGTGGCTGTCTGCAAGATATGACAAAGCTGTTGTTTTGATTCTAAAAAAAGTGGCTATGTCCTAAGGGAGGAATTAGCTATAAGTTTGACATAAGGTACAATAAGTTCTTAAAAGGTTACTTCAGCTGGAAAATAAATCAGCTCGTTTTTGTTACGGTCGATGTCGTGTTTTGTGTACAGACTTAATTCCTGCATCTCTGCGAAGCGCGCATTACACCTTTCTCAGCAGCAGTCAGCTGATCAATGGCCTGTCCAACTAGCCACCCACGTTTCCATTCGTTGCGCTCTCACCATATACCTTCCACGACTCCTTTTCCCAAATCAAAATCAAACCAAATGCTAAATGCGAGCCAAACTTGCATCCAACGGCACAACAGTAATAATTATTCAAGGCATGATACAATCGGCGAGTCCCGGCCGCAATAAGTCGCTATGCATAAATAAGCCCCCGATTTCGCCTTCGGTTAAACTTAAAAGATGTATGAGCTACTTGAATACTTAGTTTAAAGGCGTGCCAAGCATTAAAAGTACATTATGGAAGTGCACAAGCTTTGACTGGAGGTGCTCTAGAAGAGGTTATCTACCCCTTGACAGATGATGAAATTTCCCCGAGTAGCGTAGACGATCTCACACCAGGAGTTATTATCAAGGGCTTGAATTTTCTTCCTCTCATTTCAGGAGCAGCTACACAATAATAAATGAGTGTTTAGCAAACAACCACCCAAACTTTACAGAATGGAACTCTTTTAAAACTTAATGTTAAAGGCGCTTTTGTCATAGATTTAAACTATTTTTTGAACAGCAAAATATGGATATTTGTGTCGCAGGAAGCCTAACAATAATGGTCCATTTTAATTAACAATTGCCACATTACAGCACTGAAAATGTTAACAGGCGTCTTTGTCTGCGGACAGCTTGGATGGAAATGGATCAGTGTGGATTGCAACTTGCAAAATTAAGGCTAACCTTTTCAAGTTGTTTTTGCGCGTCTTCAAAAAATCGATATTTATAGCTGTAGTTTTATTTCTCTCCGCAAACTAAGGTCACATCTTCCTTCAGATGTTCAAAGACGATCTTTTTCACAGGTTTAGCTTCGAGTTTAGCTGCCTAGCACTTATTTCAGAACAGTTTTATAGATCAAAAATCCACAAAATCCCCGTGACGTAGCTCCTATAACTTATCAGTCCAGCCTGTAGTACAGTAGTAGACGCTAGAATTTTATGTGTCTTGCCTGAAATCCTAAGAAGAATTTGTATTGAATTAGATGACCATGTTTGAATGTCAACCTTTTTGGGTTACAAAACGTTTTATGTGTGCTTTTATTTTTTATCATTAAGATAACCAAAATTGTTAAGTAAGCTAATTATAGCAGCAATTTGACCAGTCATTTGTTTAAGTGTTAGCCAGAGTTTTATGTAGAGAGAAATTTCCCTTTACATTACTAAAAATAGACATCAGGTCGTGACCCCCCCCCCCCCCCCCCCCCTCCCCCTTCTGTGTCTTGACTAAAAATGGTGGGCAGCTCGTGAATAAATCACTACAAAACTATTCACTCAATTTCAGGATTTTTGAACACACTATTTTGAAAGAAATTAAATATGACATCAGTCAGAGAATGTTTTAAAAATTGAAAGTTAAGAAACTCACCTCAGTTCCATTCCACGCCGGATTCTTTCCATAAATGAAGAAAAACGATCTGAATCTGCAAGTCTTCTTTGCTCTTTTGTTTTAAAGTTGCAATCATTTTAACTTGGGCTATTTACCGTTTTATAGAAATAAACATGTTTTTTATTTGAGAAACAAAAATAATGCGAAGACCGAAGAATGATAGCCTGCGAATACAGCCGCCTCTCATTCGCTCCCAGCGGCTGTATTCGCAGGCTAGAAGAATGAAGACCGAAGACCAAGTCGGGCTGGCCGCGCCGCCAGCGTTTTCCCGCCATTCGTGACGTCATCATGGTTTTGACAGTTGAGAAGGGGTCTGGAATGAAGCTGACACGTCATGCAACATAAATAAAGATAAAACAAAGAAGCTGCGCTCATGGAGAAGTGAACTTGATTTCTGCTTAAAAGTCTACCCTAATGGGGCGTAAAGACACAGAAGGAAGATCAGATGTAGAAAAATTCAGGAAAAATATCGGTGGGGCTTTTATTCATGTTTACTTCTTTAGTTAATGTAGCTGTAAAATCGTTGCCTGACCGTGCAATTGACAGAGTTGTGGAGAGAGGTCAATTTAGGTCGAGTCGGTAGAACCTCGCTGCAGTGCATCCTCAGAATTTACTGGGGTACTTTCAGTTCCTTCAATATTCTTGTGCAAGGTTAAAATTGTAAGGCTTTCTTCTGGCCACAAATGGCCGTTTTCGACTCGTGGTTGCTGCTCGTCCGCCATGTTGGTTTTGAGGTATCGGGTTTCTCTGATGGAGGCCTCACATGAATCCATACCCTCGTAGAGAGTATGGAAGGTGGGAATTTGTAAAGTGCTGAAGGCAGGGGTATATGCAACCGTATCTTAACTCTAGACTTTCTGTGGGTCAATTTGATGGTAAAAATAGTCATTATACTCCAAGATTTTGCAAGTCAGCCAATTTACTATTTTTGGCTGACAGGCAATCTTATTGGCTACTGATAACAGTCGAGTTATTCCCTGCCGTGTTCATGTAGTTTTCCTTTGAATGCCAAGTAGCTGACAGTTCTCCACTTCAACAGCCCTTATTATGCATAGAGGAAGAAATGCTTCATGTAGCCTGGCCATATCAGTGCTTTCAATAAGACTCGGCATGCGCCACAGCGGCTCCGGTAGGCATTTTGAGGAGGTGAATCACCAGCTAAAATTCATGCAGCTCCCTATAAAGTTGAGGTGTTAAGTTTAGAGCTTCTTACATTGCTCTCTGACGGTGCTGTACATTGGCAGCCACTCACTTAAAATCTTATTGAAAGCATTGGCATATACACTTGTGACAAGTATATATTGGTTTGACAAGTATACCATGGTGGATGGCTCCTCCTAAAATGTTCTGCAATTGGTACTATAGGATTTAACGGAGCTGTAACCAATAATTGCAGAAATACAAGCATTTTAGGTATCCCAGTACTGATGAACGGTTATGGCAATTAGATATTTACAGGAGCTACTATTGTGTTCATGGTCTGCCCCCTTAGAATTATATTTCTAGTCCAATCAAGTGAATGTGCTACAGCTCATGAGAAAATTGATCATGCATATAACATCAAAATTAGGATTTTGTTTACCTGTTGTGCTTACGCCAAGTGTGACCAATAAATAGAGGATATTTGACCCGGTGGAGAGAAGATATGAATTTTATGTTCGAGTGGCAAAAACATTATTTCATGAGTGAGCGCAGCGAATGAGTGAGACACTGTTTTTTGCCAGGAGAACATAAAATTCATATCTTTGAGCCAACCTGTAATGTACTTTTTATTATATAGACAAAAAGCACAGAAGTGCATCAACAGCACAAACCTTTAATACGTAAGTTAAACTCTTGCAGCTCAGTGGCACATAGCTAGAATTTCTACATCTTGCCATTCGTCTGCTTTTCAAGAAACAGTTCTTGAATTCTTTTAAGTCGTGAAGTTTCCTTCTTCATGTTTGTATTTTCCTGCTCCTTAGTGAACGATTTTATGTCGGCTTCAGTAAACTTTTAAACTTCTCAATCGCTCGCCATCTTTCAACTGGTGGCAGCTGTGCAATGGCACGGAATGATGTCATTGATATCCTCACTAGTGAGGATATGGGAAATATGCCACTACTTGCCCGGATGTAATTTCATATGAATGTTATCAGTGGTCTATTAGCTTATCAGTGGTCTATTAGCTTATCAGTGGTCTATTAGCTTCATACATTGCTTTAAATTTTTAGGTCTCGGATATTTTCTGGAACCACACAATATCCATATACAAATTCTCTTGACTGATCCCCATACATTTATAGTATTAGTTGGGAGAATTTGTTAAAATGGTCAAGGCAATTTCCCTTTGATGATCATTTTATTAATTCCCATAACTTTTTCTCTTGATAAAGTATTGATTTTTGGGGAGAAATATGTTGCTGGTCACTCTTTTAATCTGGAAAGCAATATCATGCATTGACGTTTCTTGTTGATATTCTTCAAGTACACTGTACACCATTTATTAATATAGCATACAGTGCAGAGAATAAGAACTGATGAAGCAATTTTTGCCAACCTTAGTGTTTTAACATTCATTGTTACATTTTGCTGTATCAGGAAAACAGGAATTCAAAGGTCGTAGTAAGAAGAAAACACTATCAATCCGTGACAAAGCTCAGTCGAGGAAATCAAGTGGAACTATTCAGGTAAATAATATTCATGGTGAGAAGCTTGTTAAACAGGAAGCTGCAAAGATTCCAGGCCTTGCTATTCTCATGTCCAGTTGTCAGTCGCCCATCATTTGTAAACAGGTCACAATTCACAAACAATCTTGGTGTTTTTTGCAACTGTCCACTTACTGATAAAATGCATTTTTGCAAAGAGTATTGGTAAAATGGGCAGGTTGTGTGACATTTTTGTCAATGTTATATTTTCAAGTGGTTCTATGCAATTTTTTGAAGCAAGCTCAGTTTGCAGGTTGCTTGACTCCACCAAGTGCCTTGACTGCAAAAGTACAAACTTGCATTTTGTACTAGAAAGGTGTGAATGGGTGATAAGTGACATCCCTTTTACATGTATGGTAGGACCACTGAGCTGTGGGGGAGACTCATGGGTTCTTATGTGCGACACAGTCATGTACTGCTAACTTAATATGTCGAAGTGATAAATGGGAATGAATGATAAGTGGAATTGCAACTTGGGTAAATTTGAAATAATTGCAAAAAGTGTTCTCAAGTCAAATTTCAAACTTGATAGAAACACAATGTACAAAAAACTATTATGTAATATTCAGTCATTGACAGGGGCGCTGAGTGGTTAGACTGGACTGAGGGTGCTAATTGTTTTGTTCCATCACTGTCACAGGGTTTTCATAAGGGTCAGGCAAGGGATGAAATATGAGGCAAACACTACAGAAATTATAGCCTGCGAACAGGCTCCCAAAGAAATTGGCGAGCGAAGCGAACCAAGAAGGGCCTGAGTGAGAATTTTATTGCTGTTAAAATTTGTGGAAGTCGTATAGTATGTATTGAGTGGCAAAGGTTTTAGAAAAAAACTGTTCACTGACTTTCAAGAAAGTAAAGTGTTAACAAATAGCAGTCTGAACCATCATTTCTAAAATGATTGACTAAGATTTTAGGCAGCCACTTGCTCCATACTCCTTTTTATCTCATGTCTTTTTGGCAAACTTAAATGTCAACCAGTGCAGAGTCAATGGTACATTTTTCATTTTCAATAATTATTTTGATGTTGTTTGGAAACTTGAGATAAGGACCAGCCAGATGGGCCATTAGGCTCACTTGTTACATAGTTGGGTTTGCACTTCACTTCACACTTATATATTTCAATTTTCTGGTCACGGTGGACTGGCCTGCATGTGCAGGTAGCAGTGGCTAATCTAGGCAAGTCAGTCTTGCATCAACTTTTAAAAAAAGAAAAAAGAAGGAAATATAAATAATAGTAATTTTAATGTAAAGTAAGAAATTTTATATAAGAGAAAAGCCAGAAATTGGAGTGTTGGTTACTGAGTTACAAACCCATTAGAAACAATGAATGGATCTGCAATAGTTAATCAAATTAAGCATTGTTTCTGAAATAAACTATATTGTTCTTCCAGTGTTAATTATGCGGCATTCAATAAACAATCATTATGGAAGACACACTTTGTGTAGACACTGTACATGGATATAACAGGACAACTCGGATTAATATTAATCGTATTAATATTAATCTTAATGATTATTATAATCCAGTAATGGATTATTATAATCCAGTAATAGATTATTATAATCCGGTAATAGATTATTATAATCTATTACTGAGGTTTGAGCCGTGCCTTAATCTATTAGGATTAATATTAATCTTATGTAAGATTAATATTAATCTGATTAATATTAATATTAATCCTACTTAAATATTAATATTAATCCTGATATATATTAATCCTAGATACGATTGCTATATTCCTATCTAGGGATAATCTTTGTCTAAAGCTTCCGAAGATTGGCATTATTTAAAGATCAAAGGGGTGCTTGCTCCTCTAGGGTCAACATCGTGGTATCTACCAGCTCTAGCATATGCAAGTGATCGTCATGTGACTGATGTCGTCAGTGTTATGTCCCGTCAGTCCTGTGTTATGTCTGCAGTGTGCCTGTCATTAGAGCTGTATATCAGTATCTCCGAACGTTCACGGGAATTTTATCACGATTATAATTATAGAGATTAATGTTAATCTGGATTATATTATTAATAATAATCTAATCCTTCCAATTTTTTGCCGTGCCTTAATCTATTACCAGATTATAATAATCTATTACTGGATTATAATAATCTATTACTGGATTATAATAATCTATTACCGGATTATAATAAACCTATTATAATCTATTATTATTATAATCCATGGATTAATATTAATCCGAGTTGTCCTGATATAAAAACTCGAGGAATGGGCTTAGGCAGAAATGCATCACATTTAATAATTCTTTGCCCATATTGATTGACTTGTTGAATTTGAAGCCATCTTTGACCATCTTTGAAAAGATTGCTGAATATAAAATTTATCTCCATATTTTGCAGATTGTCTTATTGTATCTGGTTGTTATTCTTGTTGTCCTTGTGTCGCTGTACTTTGTGTTTTACACTGTATATGCGAGCAACAAAGCCGAAAGCACCTCCAGCTGACAAAAAGAGGCAACTGTGAACTAGACAGTACTACAACCTGTGACAAGGTACGAGCCATTCAGTGTGTTAACCCATTGTCTTATACATGTTTAGCTTTTTCTGGATTGGATATGCGGAAGGTACATTGTCTTAACAGAACTGTTTCTGTCCATTAAGATATCAGATGAGTGGGGGATAGCATTGTGAACTGGTGTTCTGTCCTTTCCACCAAGGGTCATGATTTGACTGATAGTTGGGGAAACCAGGCAGCATTCTTTTTGTGGCGAGTGAAAGTACTCAAAGTGGCTTTGCACTTTACTTAAACAGGAGTTACAGTGTAGCCTTTCTAAGTCTAAATATGATAATTTTTCCTGTACTTTTAATTACTTTTATGACAGTTCACAGACCTAATATATTTTTGTAACGATAAGTTGTAAACTGGTCAAACTGACTTAGTATGGATGGCTTTTTAACTTCCTGCTCATAGGACCATGGTGCAATGAGCAGTAAAACTACCCCAAAAGTAATCCGTTTCCAACTCTCAAGCCAGCATAAAGGGGACCAATCAGAAATCCGTAAAATAAGAAACATAAATTGAGTAAAATGTCTGTCTTGATGCTCCTTCGGCACAGAGATCGTCGCAGTATCAACATTTTGCAAGATCTCTCTTGTTGTATCAATTATGGTACCTCTTTTTAACTGCCAAATTTCGTAGCTAGAAAAATTCTCAGGTAGCGCAACAACTCGAGATTCTGCCTTAATGGGCCAGAATGAATTGTTCAACGTGCAAAGTCAGAATAGTTGAAACGTTAATTTTATATCGTGGTTTTCGGTGGTAAACTTTCGCCCATCTATAAATTTACGTACCTTAATTACATTACTTGGCATTATAGTAATAACTCAGCAGGCCCGTAGGGTGGGGGGGTTCGAGGGGTTCGAACGAACCCCCTAAAATTTTTGAAGTCGTCATAAAACAATCAAAAGACTGTGACCGGTCTAATCTCTTGGATTGGTTAACTGATGTCAGATAATTCATCATTCTTTCAATTTCTTGTCCACTCATCCACATATTTGTGGTTTGAAAACTGTCTAAACGCGCACACTCATTTCTGAACATTTCAGAATTGTTTTAGAATGAAAATTACTTTCCGAAGAGCTAATATTGAAGGAAAATGCACGCCACCTCAGGAATGATGTCAAAATGTAGGAAATGGCAGTTGAGAGAACCTAAATTTGCAAAATTTTCTGGGAGGGCATGCCCAAAGATCCCCCTAGAAGTTCGCGTCTTCGGCGCTCGTGTAAGCGCCTCTGGCGATAAAAATACCTCCCAAAAAATAAAAGAACCCCCCTCAACAGAATCCACCCTACAGACCTGATAACTGCCGGAATCACTCTTCAGGTACAATTTATTGTTAGTTCTACATTTGAAAATGTGTATTAACAAGCAGCAAACGTTTTGCTGGACTATTTTAGTCAGTACACTGTCGTAGCGTGAAAAAAAAGAGAACATTTTCCAATAGTTCAGGGGAACGCTATAGATCAGTCTTCCGTGGCAGCGCCAAAGCAAAACAGACACAAATCGTCGCACGGTTTTGGTTTACTGTGTCTTTTCTCCTTCCTCTCAGCACAGCTTCCACGTGGCGGCAGATGAACCTCGATGCCAGCCGTGCATATTTTCCCGCCAAAATACATCGCGCGCGAAACGGCGGAGACAACGCGTTTGGAAACGTCTGGACCCCAAGCCTCGGGCCAAAGCCTTCGGATCTCTTCTTCAACAAACAGCAACCGTCTGCAAGGAATTGTTTTGTAAAACTGAAGTACCGTGAAATAGACTGGTGCTTTACCTCCTGTCGCGACGCTTTTGTTGATGATCGTCTTGGTGAAACCTCTGCGTTCGAGTTGCGCGTTGTCAAGTTTGTGAAGGACATCATTAACGGTTGCTTTATAGTCGTGGTTGAACACACGAATTGCGATGTTTTCTTTGGCTTTTGAATCTACAATTTTTAGGGGAACAATTATATTTAGTATAACGTAAACTTTAATAAAATGGGAATCTCTGTACGTCTGCTAAAACTTTCGCTCGTTTTCTCCACTTCTGTTTGCGTCCAACAGTTTCGTAAGAATCTCCGCGCACAGTTCGACCGCGCTGCTAATGAAAAAAAAAAAAACCTAAACGGCACTTGACGATGAAAGGGATCGATCTTTGATCATAAACATCAAATGTCGCCCTTTTTCCGGTTCAATTGAAATCTAAGTTATTAAGAGGAATCTTAACTGTCATCCATTTTACCTAAATTTTACTCTGTTTTCCTCGTTGATATCAGCTCGTGAATACTTGCCGCCAAGATGTGGCGACACGCTCTGCTTTTCCTCGGTTACCGTCGGCTACCGAGTTAAACCATGACTGGTTTATTTTTACAACTTTTAACGTAAGTTTTTCAGTTTTCGTTGTCATGTTAAAATGCCACACAAATTACAATCGTCTCGCATCTTGCTCGTTATCGCTATGTTATAATTCACGATCTATGCGAATTGTTAGCGCTCACATCGAAATGACTGGATAACGGCAGACATTTTTGTTCTTTTTTTAATATACCGAGTAAATAAGTAGCTTATTACATGGTTGCTTACCTTGATGAGTCTGCAGTGAGCCGGTTGCAGATGAAAGAAGACATAAGACCACAAAGCTCACGGTTATACAGCTGGCGATGTTCTTCATACTACACGGGGAGTATCCTGCGTGGAACAACAACAACAAAATGCACTAAAGTTCAGTTGGTGTTTATGTTACCTTGCTTATGAAAATAAGAACAAAATCCTCTAAAATTTTTGCATTTGGGTGACTTATCATGCATAACCTCCTGAGTATAGTGTGAGAACCTAATAACCGCTTACTTATTTTGGAATTTCACCAACGTTTTTCTCCACATCCCATCTTTTTTTTTTGGCAGCTAGTATTAGTGGTCTCTTGCACACACGTGTGGAGTTCGTTTATCGGTGAACACTAAAACGTTGTGGTCGACCGCCATATGCAAGTTTGTGGGAGGATTCCCGTCTAGATTTTAACCGTAATTAAGCAATCGTTCAACTGTTTTATTGCTCAATGCCCTTTTTGATGATAATAAGACAAAATAAATTTCGGTGCATTCTTCGGATGCTAATTTATTGAACCAATCATAATGCGGCTGTGATATTAAATAATATGCTATCAGGGTTTTTTAAGTAATAAAAAAACCTTGGATTGTTTTATTAACCATAAAACTAGATCCGTTAGTTTATGGATTCTCCTTGAAGCTACAACGTGACCAAAATTTTTTGAAACATTAAACGACTATTTGCTCTTCCATTACGCCCAAAAGCAGAAAACGGACGGCGATTTGTTTCAGCGAGTTGTAACGGAAATTAGATTTTTTTTTTCACTCCGGCTTTGACATTGTTTTTATTCAGAGTAATCCATTTGTATTGTTTAATTCATCCTTTTGACTTAGCGTCCCTTTGAGACGTCCATTTCTGCTGTTGTCGCTATCCAAAAACTAAATTACCTTCACAGTGCATTCTCTTGAAAATATTTTTCAAAAAGTAGCGATGATGCCACAATTTTATAATATTTGAAATTCATCGGTTTGATAGTGGCCTGAAGAACCGCCGTACACAAGTTTGTCAGTTGGTCGTTTACCTTCATTCATATTTGGAATTAGCCGAGGTCAAAATAAGTTTTCCTTCCCAGTACAAGGAAACAACTAAGTTATTATTATCTTGCCTTACCTTAACGTTGTTCGAAACGTTGTATTGCCTGACGTTTCTGCTTTTGAACGGTGGAGTAGAGAAGAGACAATTTATATGTTTTCGGCTTCAGTAATAAAACTCCAGCCGCTTTGAAATGGGTAGCGTTCGATAATTACATGCCATTCATTAATAAGGAAATGTTTGATAGCTCTGTTATCATTTTTGTAACAACTTCGAAGCCGCAATTAGTAATTTCCTTTTGTTGAATAGATTTAATAAGCTCAATTTAAGGTAAGAGGTGAGAAAAGATCATCATCTTTTCCAACCAATTGAATCTTGCTTATGATTCATCTAGGATAGCCCGTTCCTGTTTTTGGACAGTTAATTACTCGCTGTTTTTGTCTACTCTCGCGGGATTATTACAACTAATGACACTTTTCTTTTCAAGTTAGCATCTAGTTTCATTATTGAAGCGTTAAATGCTGTTTGCTTAATTTTTGCGGTTTTCCGTCTTGTAAATGTACCTATTCTTCTTTTGTTTTCTTATGTGAAATGCTTCCAATGAAATGGGATTTACAATTCAATGTTACATCGTTGTAGCTATGTTATAACCCCTCCTCAAGTGGTTTTAAGCGTTTGTTGCCGTTAAATTAGCTTAATCTTATTTTTGAGATCTTTCTTGTTAGTGATTAATCATTTATACTCTGTTGTTTAAGAGTTTTATTAGTTACCTGGTACAGATGATCCAAAACTCAAAATTATTTGTTGGGTTGGTTTGGGGGAGGGGGGGGGGGGGGGGGGGGTGACTTGTATTCAATGGTGAATCACGAAAATGGTGTTTTTGGCAACAGTTCTTGCAACACATAATGGTGTTTGTGGAATTTAATTAGCCAGGATTATCCCCTGTATAAAATAACAACTTAAACTAGGAAAAGCATTCTATGCATCGTCAACACCCCATAGAAACGAAATATTATATTTTTGTAAAACCGGCTTATTTCAAGAGCGTAGGCTGTTGTTCTTATGTGTAGTATAATAAGCCAGCAATGTAGGCGTTACATATCCGTTAACTTGCTTTAGAAACGAGTTCGCGCGAAGACATCTGTCGTGGAGCGCTCGTTTTCAATTGTTCGAGTTTTTATTTAAGATTTGGAAATGGCGGTAAATGAAAAAACAAACAACGCGTCAAAAACTCGAGGGCGAAGCCACGTGCCAAGAACAAACAATCTCTTCCGCCCGCTGCTGACGCTAAACAGCTGGCGTACAGTAGTTGAAAGGTAAGACATTTTACCGCGGTTGTTGCAAACATTGTGTAACGTGAAGTTGCGTGCATTGCGTGGTTTGCGCGTTTCGTTACGTTTTGCCTACAGTTTTTTTTTCTGAATAAGCACGAGCACGCAGGCTTATTTGACTCAAATTTGACCACGATCGGGTCACAATCAATTATTTGAGGCTTATACAATTTCATAAAATTACAGAAAGAGACAGCTTAGAATCCTGTAAGTATCACAGCTTAGAACTGTAAAAATGGCTTAAGGCGTTAGTTTCTGAATTACACCAAGGAGTGAACCTCGTTCCAAAATAATGTTATTTTAAGATTGGTCACAAGCCGTGAAAAGTTCCCTTACAGTCTGAATGTTGTTACAGACGTGACAAGTATCGTTGGTTTCTTCCATCATAAGCCTAAATAGACTGCTTTTATTGCATAACATATTGTGTTTATTGCAAGTAGAAGTTGTCAGTGCGACATCTCTCGATCCCGTTACAAAAAATAAAACAGAGAGAGCTCATGCAGGCCTGCAACTCTCTGTAAGGCCTCGACTGACATCGCGGGTGGGCCTTTGAACTACAGTATCTTGTTAAAATACTGATTTAAGTGGCGCTTTTTCGCTATAATGTAACAAGGTGTAATTTTAGCCCTCAGTTTATCTACACTATAAGTGTTCTCTGGGAATTCCATTATAAAGACTCAAGTACTGAAACTCGTTTGTTTAGGATGTTTTAAGTTTAACGTTGAAATAAAAATGGACATTAAACTTCCGTCCTTCTCCTTACGCTAACAGAGTTTCTGGGGATAGTAACAAAACTATCACAATTTTATACCGTGTATCAAGCATATCTATACAAGAACAGTATGCGAAGGACTTTTTTTTCTAGTTGCACTAAAGCAGTAAACACCCTTTCTGAACTGGATGACGGATTTCCAGTGAAGCCGCAATGTAGTTTCATTTCCTCCCTTAATTTTGTGTAACGGACCTCTGGATACCCTTCAGGTGTCCTAGCGGAAACCCAACGTGGTGAAAGTTGTTTAAATATTTGAGCGCCAAATTTCAATTTTGGCGACAATGTTGCTCATCAAACGCAGAGATTGTTATTCAAACAAATAAGGCGTAAGTTTGTTCTTTGAAGTCAGCGTGACAGGAAATGTAAACACAGTGACGTTGAACCTAACGTACATCGCCCATAAGTGGACACCACTGCGCTTCGTGAGTCGAAAAATAACTCACTGTGAACAGAATGCAACGAAACATGTTGCAAGAAACGACCGCCTCCTCAAGATTCCAAACTTCCACGCGTCGATTCTTTCATTTCCTGTTTGAAATTAAGCTTAACTTCTTGCTTTGCACTGAACACAAATTATTTTCATAAATTCTAGTTACAATGCCAGCTTTTTTTAAAACTTGACGTCTAAGTTTTAGTTTCCAGATAAACGGAAGGACATCCCAACCGTTGTCAACTTAGGCTTGGCATGCAGCGGCGAATACAACTGCCATGATCAACTAAAGTCTCATAGCGAGAATTGGGCATTCGAACAGCAGATGCTGTTCACTGAAAAAAAGGCGTCGCTTGTTTTAGACATAAGAAGGTGGGGCCATTGGTTTTTGAGTTATCGATCTTGCTTAAACCAAAATACATGTATATCGGAACGTGAAAATAATCCCACTCTTGTTCTAGCCGATCGGATAAAATCAGTTGGACTTCGCCATGGAGCTGCGAATAGAACCTGCAGTTTGTGAATGTGCATTAGAAAAAACTGGACTGTGAACTCTCATCAAGCGCGCGAGTCACAACACACCTGCATTAAAGTGTGTCTGTACTGTAATAGATGACAGGCATCAACCAATCGCTACGTGCGCAGTATCTCGGTTATTGTATAAAGTGGGAAAGGGGGATTCAGCGTTAAAGTGGACTAATAATAATGTGGAAACTACCCCGTAGCAGCTAGTCTCCCACGCAGTCCGTTTTAGGGGCAATCGGGTTGCACTCCTGAGGGGGCGCAACTCAATATCCCCTTAAAACGACTGCGTGGGAAGCTGTGTGGGAATGTTCGCGCGAATGACTGGGGACAAGGAAACGTTGACGGCAATCAGCACAGCTGCCGAGGGTGGGTGTGTGTGGCGGGGAGGCACTTCCATAAATTTCGGTTACGTGTGTGCCGCGAAGGTTGTTATTAAACCCTTACACTATTTAAGGATAAAGAAAACGAAAATTGATACCCTTTTTAAGGTCCAAACCCGAAGAATGACACCCTATTGACGGTGGGGGGAGAAACCGTACGTGACACAAATCTTTATAAAATCGCCTTGCTAATACTTGAACAAATAGTTCAGTTTTAACAGACCATTCCTTTTCGTTTAGGTGGGCATTTACGCGCTGCAGTTTTAGCTGATAGAATTTTGATACTCTATCTAAGGATCGCACCGGGAAGACAATGCCAAAAAGAGCAAAAATGATACCTTATTTAAGGGCCGAGAACCTCAAAAGCCATACCCTATCCCCCGGCACATACCTATATAGCCCATATGTGGGAGTACCCCTCCCCCCCTCCCACCATAAGACACAGTCGCCCTGAACATCCGTCCGGCATTTAAAAGGAACAGTCCACTTGAGACTTGAGAGCAATTTTTTTTTTCATCTTCGTCACGACCTACCACTTTTCAATTCTAACATAAATTTTTGGGAATTAAATTTGCACATTTCGACTGTTTTCAGGCAGGATGACGACATCTAAACTTTCAATGATAACAAATGTCAATAAATGTCAAGCGGATGCGGACAGCTGGGACGGATAAAGAAAATCATCAACCATGAAGAGCGCTACGCATCATCTAACTGTAGGAGCGAATTCTTTCAACTCCTTTGAATGCAAAATTGATGGTAATCGATTTGGTGTTTAAAAATTTAGTATCTTTTCATTATTTATGGTTACTTGAGTACAATAAATGAGCAAATTTAACTCAAACAACCCGAAAATTGTAATATTCAAATAGTGCCTCCGATTGTTTATTTTCATTCTCTTTGTTTTAATTATTCTGAACAAATTCACATGTTCTTAACGTGTTACGTAGTTTACTTTACCAACCGAAAGCGAATTCATAAGAATTGTTTGAAATATATTTTTCATCTTGTTTTGTTTCCTTCACACTACACCGAAACACTTCTTTAAAAGTCTAAGAAGCGGAATGCTGTATATGTTACATGGAGTTCCTATTTTCTCAACCTAGGGGTGTTAATTTTACTATTTACTTGCGTTAGTAATTACCACACACACTGTCTCATGCAAATCAACCTTTATTATCCCAAATATTAGGTTTCGTACACGTGTGTCCAAATGTTCTTAGTTTTACCAGCGTTTCTTCGGAAGTAGTTCTGAGTTATGTTACACCTATCTAATAAACTTACCGAAAATTCTCATTGACGAATTTATGACACAATTACTACGTCGCAGAGTTTGATTTTTTTCTTGTTATTAGTACAACAGTTAAAACAAAACAGTTAACACTTATGTGTGGGCTATGTGTCTAGATCTGCGGTAAAGATAGTGCTAACGTGTTATCTTTACAGCAGTTTTCGTTGAAAGTTCACTGTACCGTCGCCGCGAAGCAAAAGACACAATAATCCGAGCCACTGCACGTCGGAATCTCACGTTTGACATTCGTTTTCTTTTGACATCTCTTCGAAGGGAAATGAATTTCAATCCCAGCAGTACATCGCTGGCCTTTCTCCCTTTCCTTCAGCGCCTCGTTGCGTACTTGTATGGACACTTCGTTCCCCCATACACCAGGCATGCTTTTACGTATTTCATCTTCGACTCTTGCCATGTCTTGACAAGGGACACTTTTCCAGTAGCGCACGGTCTTACGGAACTGTGTCCCCCTCGCATCTTCGGCTTCTTGAGAGAATGTTGTTGTTTTTCGGTAGCCTCGTTCCGTCAGAGCTGCCTTGGTCAATTTTTTCTCCAAGTTCTCTTTACTAGCGGTGTAGCGTCTGTCAAAGATACGGACGTCCACCTTCCGCTCTGCGGTGGTAGCCTCTGTAAACGAAAGCAAGGATAAATTAAGGGGCTTTCAGGGAGGATCCGAATACGGAAGGTGAACTGAAACAGGGTCACGCGCAAGTTTACCAAACGGATATATTTTGTTTCCGGGATAAGAATAATAGTGCGTCTTTTAAAGCAAGATCAGAAATAGAATCTTGTGCACTTTAATTTTTTTATGCGGTGTTAAAGTTTTTTTCAGAATGATGAATTAACGTTTTATGGTCTGTGGATACGTCTATTTTCTTGTATCCTTGAATGATTTATCGATTCAGTGTATTTTTGGCCCCCAAAAATCTATAACATGAAAGTACCTTGAAACAACTACTCATCTCTTTCGTCGTAATTCTTGTAAACAAGTTATGAAAAGATAACGAATTGAAAATTCGCGTGCGGCGGAATGACGTATTTTTTGTCATAGCTTATACTTTCAACAATTAAATGAATTCTTTATCATGTTTACAACGCTAATTAAAACATACCTTGTATCAATGCTGAAGCCAGAAGAAATATCAACAAGAAAAACATCTCGCATGTTCTTTGCAGCACCGGCATTAAAACTTCCTGACTATCTTGATTCTAAGAATCTACCGTTTTGACAAGTTTTAGGGCCACGTCAGACAGTATTGAATTTATATGTTAATAAGTTAATCTTCTATTTTCTCATTAAAGGAATTAGCTTTTCAGGAAGTCCAATTTCTCGTGATTCGACTAAGCTGTAACCAATATAGTGCCACGTATTGCATCATGTTCGATATTTTCGATGAAACTGCTTTTCTGTGACAAGCTTTACTGAATTGCCCTCAAGCTGAATAAGCAAATGTCCTTTACGTGAAAGTATAGAAAATTGAAATGTGACATTGTTTTGACATGAAATTTAATGGTAATACTTCAACTCTAACTAATACTCTAGATCCTCAGTACTGAGCAGCCAAGATGGTGGGTGACTTCACTACTTTGTTTTAACTTGAAGATTAACATTTTTCCATAGCTGTTTGTAACCCATCGATCAACATTTTATTTCTCTTTACCATGTCAATACATTATTAGGCAGATAGGTAATGAGAGTAAGAAAATTGAACAAGGGACATGTCGTGATGTGCAGTACGAGTACCCTAGTCGTCTTGCGTACCACCCAGCAGACTCCCATTTATTAAAACGACCACCTCGTTATAACACTGAGCCACTTTTTCTTGGCCAGAGTAAAACCTCCGTCAATTTCGTATCAGAAAACGTATTTACTTATCCGAACAGCTCGTTTATGCGACCAACGAATGACCAATGTTTAGAATAGAGGCTCTAATGTTTATTATTCTTTTAAAGTTTACCCCGTTGACTCGAAATGCCTGATGAGTTAGGCGTTCGGGATACCAGCTCAGAATTAAATGCTTGGTGAGAACCGTATTTCGTACAACATAAAACCATGTCACAGTGTTTAATTGATTCCGCCATAGTTCTTCGTTTGTCCATTCTTTACTGTGTGAAATGCATACTATTCAAAATGACTTATAATGTTGACATATTTGCTGAACAAAACAAACACTTTAGGCGTACTGCAATTAGCACGGCTATGATCATATGAATAATCCTCAGCAATTAGTTTTTAGTTGTTCAGCTAGCGATACAATGTGGGATAACTTGTTCTGCTGTCAACCAATCTGACAGATGTGAATATTTACGTGAGCGGTTATTACGGACATGAACCGGCGGAGAACTGAGCTAAATCGCACTGGCATCAAAGTTCATACATGCTCACGACTGTACAATACACTCTTTTTTATAAGAACGCGTAAAATTTGGCTGAGCCTGAGGATGTTCTTATTTTAGCCCATATTTTTTCTTAGTTTTGAGAAAATCTCAGCCTCAACGTTCTCATAAAAATGGTTCTTACAAGACAAATGAGTGTGCGCTATACTACTCTCGGTTTAGATAATCGAGTTTAGAGACCGAAAGGCCTGCTTGATTTCATCCAGCGGAAAGCAATGAACGAAGCAGGAAGATTTAATTTTAATTAAAATAGATAGTGCCGACGCTGTAACATGTACAGAAGTTCTGCTGAGGACTGGAGAGGGTGCTAGTCTCTGGCACAGGAGTTAGGAGGTAGAGGTTGCAGACGAATTGGACATTGGTCGGCATTTTAAAATGTCAGCTGTTGGTACCTAATTGATTCTTAATAACATGCGATTGCGGTCAGTGTTTGTCTCCCCTCCACTTCCTCTCCGCAACTAACCCAGACTACCATCCAGTCACTCTCTCACAGTACCTCTTCATGTGATCAGGTTTTGCCGTACGGGATCAGGCAATCATCTTGAAGGAATAGTAACCAATCTATCGATTTCTTGTCTAAAGGGTTTATTATTTAGAAGCTATTAGGGAGTGCTTCTCGCCATGGATAAGGTTGGTGACAGATGTCGGTATATCAGTTTGTTACAATCAGTATAAATCATCTAGTCAGTGGTCCAGTTGGCTTGTCATTCAATTTTACCGTCAGTTATTCGGTATATCCTTCAGCCAGTCAGCGAGCCAGTCAGCGAGCCAGCCGGTCGGTCGGTCGGTCGGTCGGTCGGTCGGTCGGTCGGTCGGTCGGTCGGTCGGTCGGTCGGTCGGTCGGTCGGTCGGTCGGTCCGTAGCCAGTCAGTCAGCTAGTCTGTCCATCTGCCTATCTGTCTGCCTGTGATCGTCTGTCTGTCCGTCTGTCAACTCAACCATCATCCAGTTGAGACAGCCTAATCTAGTTGTTTTCAGTTGTTTGTATTTTGGTTTGACGTTATCGAACACTGGATCACTGTAATCGGAATAATTAAATCTATTTGACCCATTCTTGAAAAAGCCGTGACGTTCGCTCCGGCTCGAAAATAACTTGAAGTAAAATTGTCTCTTTGAGGGATATTTGCCCCCGCAGGGTTCCGGTCCAGAGGCCGGAACCCGAGGAGGCATCTTAGAAGTCCCCGCATAGGTAGGTAAAATGTGTGCATTCAGAGAACGGTACCAGAATAAATCTCGATTTTCGTCAAAGCGGCTCGCAAAGGATTGCCGAAACGCTCACAAAGGATCAACGACACGCTCGCATGCTTTCTTCATTTCAGTGTCATTTGTCTCGAAGACGAAAGATACAGAATTTATTTGTGAAGAACGAGAATGTGTATATCTTATCTACAAATTTGATCGCGATAAGCGATAAGCAGGACTCAGCTCCAGTACGGCTAAACTTCAGAATACCCGGCCACTTGCCGCCGCGCTGCTACCGCGGTCCCGAAGTGGCCATAATGAGATTCAGTAGCTGATCACACGGTAACAGCTGGTAACGAAGTCATAGCCAAAGCAAGCGCGCTAAACACACGAGTATACCTCGTTCTTAAATCCATGAGCCGAAACAAGCGTGCTAAACACATGAGCATGCCTCGTTCTTAAATCCATGAGCCAAAGCAAGCGCTTAATTATTCGTCGACTTCGGGAGTGCGGGACCGCGGTAGCAGTAGTTTAACACCTCTAACTTAAATTATCCCGGGAATTATTCACCCACTCACTGCGGTAGCACGGGAGCAATAGATTTATACACGAAAAAAAGTGGCCGGGTATTCTGAAGTTGCTCAGTGCAAAAACGCGATTTGCCAGACAGAATTAAATGACCAGATTAAAGGCTCGATTAGTCCAGCGCTCGAGATTTGCGTGACGATGAGCGGCATGTGAGGTAAACAAAATGAAGGTTGTAACTGAGACTTGACAGGAAGAAGAGAGCAATTCAAATGAGTTCTCGAGATAAAAACTCGTGGCAGGCATTTGCATTGACACAGGTGAGAAAATCTTTCGGGATCCTTTCCGCCCGAGCTCTCGAGTTGGTCATTCTTGCTTTAGCTTTAAGCCGGAATACGTGATTTTTTTTCGATTTTTTGCATAAGTTTCTTTCAAATCGCACGTCTTCGTCCCACCTTGAAAAAGAAAACGCCAAAAAACCATGTGATAGATTTTCCGCAGTTGAAGATAAAATTTATAGATTGTTAGGCCAACACGGGTGCGATGTAGTAATGCTTTTTTTTTCTGTGGTGTAGCTGTGTAATTTTCTGTTATTTATGTATTAAAATGTGTAAAACTTTTGAATGAATAATAATAAAAAAATGTGTTAGATTGTAAGCACAACACGAGAATAATTTTAAATACACGCGCCGCCATGTTTTCTTCGTAAACGTCCCCCACACAAAAAAAAGTAAAAATAATATAATAATATAAAAATAGAAGAGCCAAAACATCAAGCGAACACATTGACAGTAGTAACTTATGCGCTTTAAAAAAAACTGATTCACAGCGGGGGCAGTGTCAACTACTCCTCGTAGTATTGAAAGTGTTGAAAGTATTGAAAGTGTTCTAGTCACGTGTTTATTACGTAACGTTTGATATGATATGGCAAGTCACGTTTTCAATTTGTTATGTAATGTCGTTTTACAGGATCTGCTAAGTGTTAACAGCTTTTTATTGCAAACATTTGCCATCAAACCGCAAGTGTTGACACGTTCGAATTTCCTGGAGCGACGTTTTCGTCGCCCACACAGTGAAAATATTCCCTTGGGAATTTACAAGAACTGACTCATCGATCCAGGGATTGAAATTAACCCACTACAGTAGTCGTAAAAACTGTAAACATTACATTCTTGTAAAGATTATCACTTTACAATAATGTAAATAACTACTGGTATATAATATTACAGCCACGACGTTATTCTTCAATAAAGAAGCAACTGTTGTTTTCACGATATGTTTTATAAAAGGCGTATATTTTTAGTGAGAATATTTGCTAATGGAGCTCGAATTTGTACATCGTGTCAAGAGAAAATTTCTCTTGATCCTGTGTATCGATGTTGAATAACACACAATGACATAACACGCCAAAACAAACACCACAAAACGTGGCTTGTATCTTCCTCAACAATGGTCAATCTCTAATTTATCCTTGTTATAGCAATGCATAATCTTAGTATGTACTGTTATTTGGTTCAGAATTCTGGAAAATATCAATGGAAATTGCTAAGAATGCCAGGGTATTTATTTATAAATGCCTTCGAAATATCCTGTCCTTTAGATGGCCACAGAAGATCTCAAATGCTGAAGTTAGGAATATCTGAACAGGATGACATCGTGGTTGAATTGACTAGAAGGAAATTGCGTTGGGTTGGGCAAATATTGCGAAAGGACAAGGGTAACATCACAAAAGAAGCTATGTTTTAGACCCCAGATGGGAGACCCAGCATTATTTGGATACGGTCCGCTACAAAAGAGCTCGCATCAGTTCATGGGGTGAGGCCCGGGAGGTGGCGCAGGGCCGGTCCAACTGGTGGAATACTGTGGAGGCCTTATGCGTCGCTTGGCACTGAAAGGGCTGATGCATGATAGCAATTCATTGTCTAGAACCAAGTGATAACTTTTAGAGAATTTACGATATAGCAAATTTTTTCTTCTACCTCGCCGGAGTTCTGAGTAGTTCAAAGCTTTAGTTGCGTTCGTCTTGATTGTTCGATTTTCTGGCAGTAAATCGCTCTAAATGGCCATCACGGAAGACAATTGATATTTGACGCTTCAGTTCAAAGCAGGCAGTGTTGGAACACGGGTTTCTGTATAGACACGGCTTTATTTGCCACATGGCACGATGAGAATTGAGTATCTGTACATCGTAACTCTTACGCTAATATTACCCCCTCCACCCAGACAGTTTTTTGCAATTCATAAGCCACAGATCTTCGCAGGTGTACCATGTTGAAAAAGGGGACCCAACAGGGAATCGGAGAATCGTCCTTACAGTTGCATAAATGCCATTAACTTTTCACGGCTGTCTCAGCAACTTTTGTCGCCAATTGTAGAGACTTACGCTATAGCAGAAGTCTCGGACACATCTGAGGAATCAATCCTCGCTTTTACCGTGACAGGACGTTAGAAGTGGCATGTCGCATACTGTCCAAAGATGCAGGACTAGACAATATATATTGTTGTCATTTAAGCCGACAATTAGTTTGTAAAATCCGCTTATTCGTTCTATTAACGTGTTGCTGATAAAAACAAAACGTGTTCCTGATATTTGTGCAAAGTTCGAGTGGGTGAGTGTGTAAACTATTCTTCTTTCTTTATGACTATTATCGAGATTCCTTTTTTATCAACGAATCCGTTGTCCACTCAAATAATGGCCCTAGGATTCGTGCAACAGGTAGTATCTGATATTATGGCTTACATTTTGTCAGACATAACAGTTAAATATGCCATTTGCTAAGCAATACCGCAATAGTTAACAAAGTTGTAGGTTGTGATATTCGTGCTTGGTGGACTTCCAATCAAATGTTTTGTGCCCGAAAATTGATCTAACAACATTAACATCATAAAAGCTAATTAACACCCTGCAATGATACAAGTGACGCAAGACTTTCAAAAACCAAGTTTCTTTTGTCTGATTCAGTAATAGAGATTACACGATCAAATCGTAATTCTATACCGGGATTCTATATAGATGTTTGCAAAACAAGCAGAGAAGCATAGCAATGGGTGAGGCTGGTATTCACCGAAACACCGACTTCATTCAGTGATACTTCAGACGTTTAACACACCATGTGTTTCGATATATTGGTATTTGAACTTGGACTATTCGTAGCTATAGCTACGAGCTAGCTCTCGGCGTCCAAAAGACGATCGATAACAGATCTCAGACAATAACAGGAAAACCTAAGAGCCAACGATCTGTAGACATTATTGAGTTACGGTAGTGCTTATCAGTTTTGTTTTGCCCTAGGGTGTGACAACTATTCTTTTACGACAGAACAAAGAAGACCTTTGTGTTTCTTTGGATATGCATGAATCTATTTAATAGTTAATTCACGTAATGAAAATGATGTGAGAAAACTCAAAGTTTCTAGAATAAATCAATGAATTGTGATTTTGCTCATCTTTATGTTGCCTTCAGTTTTACGTGTTGCCCGATAACTGATTCAGCTAACGTAGGAATCACTTTTGTTTGTAAGGGATCTGTTTGCCTATCGAAATGACCTAAAGGTTGGCTAACTCTAAACGTGAAAACTCGTCTCCTTTCTTGTCGCCCTTTAATTAGCCTTTTGTTTTCTTTTCAATGATACATGTGCCAACGGCTTAAGTGTGTACGCAAAGTTAAACATTAAAAGCACCTGGAAAACTAACGTATCGGCGGATGAACGAAAATACTTTGGTTGTATAATATTATTTATTTTATTTTTTATTTAGTTTCGCACAGGGATGTTATCATTTAGTCATGAAGTTTGTTTCTTGGAGCAAAATCTTTTTGTCATTTCCTACGTTTTTGTAGCTTTTTCATAAAATGTAAATCATCTTGTAATAACTGAATGTCGGGTTGCAAAAACACAATGTCACTAAGCTTAAGTCGCGATTGCTTTTAAAGCGTTGAAATACGAAGGGGCATGTCCCAACATTACAAGCGATACACACAGGAAATGTTGCAGCGATTCGTCCCCTGAAACTTTCTCAGGCTGTCGCTTTGACAATTAGGTATGTGTGCCAAGACCGTTGTTGTAGTAAATTTGTCCGACAGCGCCATTTTCGTGTGTTGCTCACTTTATATCTGTAAGATAAATCACAAAGACAAGATTAACTGCTCTTATTTTTTGTAATTATATTGTTTTGCTTTAATATTTCAACTTTGCACCACGTTTAAGGTTGAAAGAAACAGCATCGATTAAAAATATCAAACTTCAAAACGTTCGATATGAAACCGAATACCCTGTTTCAACTTGTTGATCAATGCAATATCATGTCCCCCAAACCGTGCCGAACCGTATCTGAATTTTGTTTGAAAGTAAACCTAAAAAGGCCATTACTAAAATTTGAGTGCTAATGACTCCTTAATACCTCTTAAGACTACCATTAATTAGTACGATTACTTAGCAGAAACATTCTAGTTTGGCACGTAAACTTGTACCAGACCAGCCGTCCATGCTGCTCTGGTCGAGCAGGGTTTTTTTTTAAAGCCACGTTGACGTTTTACTGTTAATTAACCGACTTTGAGTTTAAAGCACATCAAATTTAAATATTAATGCAGCCGAGCTTATCTTTTGATCAAATGACTAGCAATTGTGCTTATAAAGATAGAGATTAGGTTGACTGCCTCAACAAGTAATTTGCTTAAGGCAAGTACCGTACTTTGCTATGAGCGTTATTGGAGAAATTACAGGCAGGGCCGTAGCTAGTCAAAATTTTGAATTTTTCTTGAAGTTGATACGAAGGAAATGTTTCTTTTTCTGGTATCACCTTTTTCCGTGCTTCTACACTTTGAAATTTGATCCCCGGCTAGCTTTGGCACTCCGCAATTTCCTCGGTAATCAGAAAAGTCTGGCTACGGCCTTGACAGGTGCGCCATTGGTTCCTAAGGAATGGTTGTTAACGTTTGAAAAGTAAAGTTCTTTTGTCGGTTAGTCGTTATTTTTTATTATTCAACGCATTCCAAAACACGTGGTTAACCGATAACAGGAAGACGTTCTCATGCAGGAACTAAAACTTGTTGTTTTCCGGCCTTAGTTTCGACTCGTGTTTTACATCTGGCCAGTCCTTTTTGCAAATTATCACTTTGCCAAATAAAAGCACTTGTAAACTTGGCATGTTTGGGAGTAATTAACAAGCGGACAATAATAAAATACATCTCCATGCGACACAACTGCTCGATATAAATTCCAAGAAAAGGTTCACTTTTCCTCGTGGGAAAAGGGAAAAGATTGATTTTTTTTAATTTGCGTGTTTCTGTGATTTGGTGGGACCTCTTTTTCACCATTTTTGGCTTCGATACTTATGAATCTTTAAAATATGTGATTCAGAAAATTTATTGAAAAGTTTTTTCGCCTTCATTTGAATAGCACGTATTGTAGCTTGCAAAGTGGCTAAATTTTTAGATGCCTTAGCAACGTAAGTTAACCCGAGTCCACATCTGAACTTGTTTGCTCAGACCTGTGTCGTCCAAACTCTATGTTCCACGTGGTATCAGTTTGAAAGTAATACAATAACGATCGCAAGACCTGAATTCTTCTAAACAATATATTAAAAGTTACTTGGTTTTCTTGGTTTTGTTTGTAGTCGCCTATGGAAGACTGTTAAACCTTTGTTTACAGTTGAATGACCCAGCGAAAAAGTATATGATTTAATTGGATATTTTTGTCGAACTGCATGAATGGAAAAGGGTTGTTCTCGCAACATTTAATAGCGTTAAAAACAAACACATCACGCAAACGAGAATTTTTCAGTGTATAAACTTCAACCAAAACATGGATGAATTCATAGGCTGTATTTTGCGATCCTGGTCATCAAAAGCGTTCACACCCGAAAATGACTGAAAATATAGTTCAATACTTTTGCCCTTTACTTATAAAGAAAATCCGTACGATTTTTAGCATTTCGTGATGGCAAACTTTAAATGGTCCGATATCGCAAAATTGTTCGGAATCAAGAAAGCTTGTGGTGTAGCTGTTAGCTTTGTTCAGTGACAGAAATTAATATGTTAATTCACAGATTTAACAAATCTGTTGAGTCTTTTTCTTTTTTCAAACAACTCTTTTTGAGATTTTTGCAGAACTACTAAATTTGACATTAGAAGAGGCGGTCGAAACAGCGTCTTCAGTTTCACCCAGCCGGTCCAAACATACTACCACCTCACAGCCGTTAAGTGCACTTTTTCGATAACTAATGAGTGAATACAACACCCCGATTTTAAACTAACTCGGATGTGAAGAATCTATGTATAGAAAACTCCATTTAAGGAAATAATATGTCTACCGCCCGTTGATCAACAAACCTCAAAAGTTGAAAAATTATAACCGGCGTTAGTGTACGTGGAAAGACTTATCGTTGCGTGACAAAAACTGTCACGTGACTACGACGTGCGGTCGTACACTGATATACGATATGGCTAGCAACTTCAATTAATTGGTCTTAAAGCCCATATTTAAACGCTTGGCTACATTGACTTTTCATACTGTCAGACCTTATGCTATGAAGGATTTTGTACATTTTATTCTAAAATAAGTAAGTCACAGCTTAGAGTCCGTGTTCTTCTGAAAGACAGTCACCTCATTTTGAGAAAGATCAATACATCTCAAAAAGTTATTTCTGTTTAATTTTGAGAGGAGTTTTAAAAGAAATAAGTGCTTAGTACTTTTTTTTTCGTTGTCATGGGAAATCAAAATTTACTCCAAACCCACAAAATGCAAAGTGCTCGACATGAACCTGGTCATATTTCGCTTGAAGCACGTGCTCTCTTGAACAATAGAAAATGACAAGGCCTGTTTGAACGGCTTTCGATTTTTTGTTCTTTTCCAACATGATTTTGTCCAAAATATTTCTCACCAGTTCAGTTACTCATTCTCACGATAGATTAAGGTAGAACTTGACTAAAGGTTGACTCATCTCTGTTGAGATTTCCAAGTTTAACTTGCTTGATTTTAAAACTCATCGCAGTAGCAGGACTGTAAAATGACAGAGTCAAAATATTATTGAGTGGGAAGCGTGCAAAAACATATTGAACTAAGTAAAAAGTTATCTTGATGAATTATTAATACCACTACTCGCGGTGAACACATGTTATCAGAAAATTCTGATAAGATCTATGTTTTTTACCTCGTTTTGCCTTGCCGTTAGTTCTCTTAAAGTGTACGGGCAAATCTTAAAAGCATGGGCACGGTTCCAAACAAGATTTCCCTCTTCTGAAAAAAGGCTAGCTATCCCGAATGAAAACAAATACAATGGATAGGGTACGCCTAGACAGGATCTTGATCCTATATATTAAGCCGCAAAAGCTAGACATGGTTATAGTTTGCGCCTCTATATATAAAAATTTGCCTGAAGGAAAATTTACACCTTTTGTACGTAGAAGTTCGGTTGCCCTGTTGTTCAGTCCAATCTCATCGTAACAACAAGGACTTTCAAGCCGACGTTGAATTTATCTTTGCAGCTTTCGTGCACGTTTAATAATCCAACGTGCACAATGTTCAGATGACATTCTCTCTTTTTTCCTTTCTTTTTCGGTAATCCCATATTAAGCTGATTACGCTCGATTTACATTCGGCGAAATGTTATAAAAAGGAAGTGAATGAGTGATCTGACGAAAGAATGACTCGCGTGAAAACCACGTGTCGCGTAAAGACCCGAAATTTTCTTCTTCTTTTTTTTATTTTATCATGTGAATCTGGACATGACCCACTGAAAGAAGTCGAACTCACTCGTACAAATAAAACATTGGTCGAGGATAGATATAGATTTAAAACAGCCATCAATAGTCGCGATCTAGCGTTAATTTCCCTCGTTCACTGAGCTAAGATAAATTGAAGGTGTTTTTATGCAATAGCGAATTCGCGCGTTTGTACATTTCACGTTCATGATGTCGGGCTTGAAAGAAAAACCATGTATTAAATATTTCAAAAGAACACAGCACACCTCACAAGATAATTGGAGAAAAACTGACTTATAATGGTTAGAAAGAAAACCTTTATTTGCTAATTTGTTTATTTATACAAAACAGATCAGTCGTATATACGATGTGCAAAAGACAAACAGCTGAAATATCCGGTGCATATAAACGAAAACTAAAAATGAATACTGTCAAGAACAAGTTGAACAAGATCTCTAATTTTGAAGATACCTTTATAGAAGATTTATTTTTTTCTACGTGGAAAGATATTTACTGAGTACATGTTCTGCAACTGAACCGATTTCAATTTGGCACGTTTGCGAGGGTCTATTGTTTAATTCTTACATTTTGGTAACTTTCATGGCTCACTGAATGGAATTAAAAAGTGTATCAAGTATTACCTTCTCTCCGTTACAACTTACAGCTATGTTGAAGTAAAGTCAATACATAATTTAGCAGACATTCTGTAGCAAAGTTTGAATTTGCTTGTGACATAGCCCGCTGAATCTCAGTGTAGTTCGCTCCCTCGTGTAGAGTCTTCCAGAGGAATAGTTCAACAAGTCCAGGCATTCCAAGGTAATTGTGGAAACTGCATGTACTGAAATCCTCGCCTGGGAAACTGCAGCAAGGCAGGAGATGGTAAAAAGCGCCGAGCTGAAGCGCACATATAACAACTGCATGGGTTAGACGGAGTCACAGGAAGCTGATTTCCATGGGAGGTCTCATACCTTAACTCCAAAGGCAAAGAAGAACTCTGCGACAGCTTATGTCTTGAAAAGTCTCCGCGACTGTACTCGGCGATGAAGCTTGGGTGTATTCGCCAGTTGCATCCTTTCTTGTTCAAAGCCACTTCCCCGCGCACAAAACAGTCGTGCAGAGATAGGTTGTGACGAACTGTGTTCTTCCAACGGGCTCTATTCTCTGTGAATTCCGGATTTTCTTCTTCGATGAATTGGTAAATCTCGGACAAGGTAAGTCGCTGGCGCGGAGCGCTAAGAATAGCGTGCGCTATCACTGCCACGTACGACAAAGTGCTCTTTCGCTTTCGCTTATGTGCGATGCTCTCTAGTGGTAGAAATGTCTTCTCGTTGTTTAAGATCATCGCTGGTTCTCGAGTGCTTTCCATCTTGTATACAAGCCTTTTTTTCAGATTCTGCACCCTTTGCCTCCTAAGCAAGCCTCACAGTCTCCAAAACTAGCTGGACTGCCCTGTTATATACGATTAAAGCACACACCTTTTGTCTCGTAAATCAGTTGTTAAACCATTAAGAAACGCTTTGTTAAAGATTTTCAAAAGGACAAGACGAAACTAAAGGCACTTAATGTGTTATGGTAAAATATTATCTGAGTAAAACAATGCTTTGAAGAGTTTAGAATTAATTGGACAAAGTCCATAAATTTACGTTCACACGTTTGTTTGGGATATCTGTCAATGTTGTCTTAGAGACATTCCAAAGCCATTTAACTTGCATGTGCTGGACACCTGTGTATTGCTACAAATTTAATTCCGCTCGAAACAGAGGAAGTGATTTTAACCGCTGCCGAAGTTTCCGTGTTTTCGCGACCGTTTGCCTAAAATGTAGTAGCATGGCATGTTTTTTTTTTCAAAGAAGCGCCAACAAATTTCTTTGGTGAAGTATATGTTTAGCTTCATCTCGCTACCAGGCTATAAGAGATGATATTAAATGCCTGAAGAGGCTTTGCGACACCGTAAAATATGTTACTACCGTTTGTGTGAGAAAAGAGCTATCAGAGCTATCCTTAAGTAGCATATAAAATATTTGAGACATGTACAGGAAAATTCGTTTCAAATTTGTTGTTATCTTATGTTTAATTTGACATGAATTATTTAATTCCGACTCAGTAGAGTTCGTTCTTTTAAGCACGTCTGTATTTTGCCTAGGGGCAATTTAATCACCGCAGATGCACTTTGTTTTCCAGCTTGTTTTCGAAGTGCCTGTTCAGTGGCACGTTTACGTTTAAGTCTTAACTGAACTTTTGCCCGTAACAATGGACCCTAAAGCTTCAAGACTTGAAAACATATTTTAGTCAAAT
The DNA here is from genome assembly GCA_963693305.1 of Meandrina meandrites. Taxonomy (NCBI): domain Eukaryota; kingdom Metazoa; phylum Cnidaria; class Anthozoa; order Scleractinia; family Meandrinidae; genus Meandrina; species Meandrina meandrites. Next base: position 26,790,105 of record OY855903.1, read on the forward strand.
TGTGAAGTTAACTATGTCTTCGCTATAATTATTATGATTATGTTCAAATTATGCATAATTATTTCCTTCACTGGTGCAAAGTACAGACTCAGTTTTCACAATCGTGTCGCCCACAATTCCTTTCCCAAAAAGAAGCAAAATAAGACCGGCAAAGCATATGATTGTATAAACTTTAAAATTTACGATTTTTTAAACAGTTTTCACGAAGAAGTGAATGAAACATGGTTGTCAAGGTGTTACTTATGCATTGCATAAACCTTAAAATCGACTTACTTCCCGAACACCTGTCCTAAGCTTGAGCGAGGTTGATGACCACTTGGTTTCCAAATTATTATTCTTCGTGTTAGTTAATTAGGTTATATTTTTGTTACTGACAAGTGAATACCGATTCTTGACGTAGTTGTCTGGGTGACGCATAGAAACCCAATGGAGTTAAGTCATAGTTATGGCCTATTTGGTCATTTCTAAGGATACATCAATACACAAGAAATTTTTGTTGGTTTGTTATCGGTGAATGTGATACATGGCTACGCGATTATATCTTGGAATTGACTAGGCTGCGAGCACGCTTTGTTTGTTTGGGTGTTTTGGTGCGAGCGGCACTCCGGGAGGTATGACCGGGTTTTATTTCGCTCGCCGGCAATATATTTAAGAATGATATTCGCCCACTTTCCAATTTCTCCATCCGTTTCCCAGCGGAAAGCCAGCTCGTATGCTAGAGACAAACCGGAAAATTCTACAGAATTTTTCTTCAGCGATCCTTTAGAATTTTCCTTCTTGACAGACATATGCATATCCTCACAATATCAAACAACAAAGAGAGAACTTAACAAATGCCGTTAACTGCCGCTATACAACTTCGTAAGGGGTTTTGGGTGGGCTTATAAACGGAGGGACTTACGTCGTGGAGGAGGGGGGGGAGGCTTATAGGCGGAATAATAAAAACGTTTTGAAATGAGTCACAGCAGTGTTGATCAAAATACGTTTTTAATTTACTAGTTTTTAATTAAATTTTAAAACGTCATAATAAAGCCCTGTTCAGTACTGTCATTAAGCAGCAGGTGGCTTATAACAGGATGTGTATTTTGGTTAACAGATAGATGGGCCCATAACTCAAGGGGGGACTTATAAGCGGCAGTTTACGGTATAGCCTTGAGCATAAATTAGCTCTAGAGACGATTCATTAAAACTCAAGTTGTCCGACGTTTCGATGTGACTAACATCAATATCAAGGTAAAGTGTTGTATCGTGGGCTGAATATAAATTAGTTTGTGGAAAATAGTATAATAGACATTTGCTGCATAGTTGCTGTCGAGCGTTAGCGAGACAGCACACTATTCTTTTCTGCAGGGCGAAAAATTCAAAATTTCCTCGAATGTATTCCACAAATAACTAACACAGCTCTGGATAAGTCTCGAAGCCTGGGCAGTAGAGTATTATCCGGGACAATTGAAACGGCAATCACGCGCACATCACATGGCTGTCATATCATGCATCCGGGATCCACGCGTGAGATCACTTTGCACGTGAGAAATCCTCACACGCTGTCAGACGCTTTCGACTTTCGAGTCTTTCGTACGCTGTCAGCTGTTTGACCAGACGCTTTCGACTTTCGAATCTTTCGTACGCTGTCAGTTGTTAAAGGTCACAAACTGCTGAATCTCGAGGAAGAAAAGAGGCCAATCAATTTGTGTTTGGTTACTTAACTGTCCTGAACTGTGTGATCAACATTTGCCGATTCAAGAATCAAGAATGGAGGTGCCAAGATATCGATCAAGTTCTTCTCCACGGACGTTGTTTTCTTACCAGTGCATCTACTGAAATACCACGCCAGAATAGTACTTTGAGAAAATTGCCGACTACAGCTTTCTGGTTTCGGAAGCAAACTATTCAGCTGTGAAATCAGATGACTGTTTCACTTTGAAATCAAAAGACTCGAGTTCTTCGCCCGTGGAGGCAAGTTATTCAAAATCTGTGCCGTTTGGGCGTTTGGGCCGATCGCGATTAATTCGATCGTTGAGTCATGCTCTTCGTTCGTAGAGGAAAGAGAATTTATAATAAAATTGGATCTCTCGTTGAACCGAACTACTCTACTTTAAAATCAAGTGAAATCTTATCTTGATATTATCCATTCGAACTTTGATTTGAATTGTTCGTCGTCAGCCGTTGAGGGAAAAGAAAATACCAAGAATTCAGCATCCAGTTGCTGTTTGCTAATTAATGACGAACTATTCCTGCTTTCTGAAAAATATCCGCCTGATTGTGAAATTAACAGGATAAATTACGGAGAGCACCACTTGCTGTAGTAATTATTACAAATCATCCAGCGAGGGCCTACTCTGGACACGCCTACCCTCCAAAGATCAAGAAATTTCCAGACCTGTTGACTGTAACAGGGGAATTTAGTATGTTAAAAAATTTAATACTATTATTTTGTCACGGCGAGGAGTTGTTCGCCCTAAATTTTTCATTAGTATGTAAAAAATTATAATACTGTTTTTTTGTCACGGCGAGGACTTGTTCGCTCTAAATTTTTTATTAGTATATAAAATATTTTTCTATATATATTTTTTACTGATTAAAGTTTTACGCACTATTTTTTTTTATACAGTACTATTTAAGTTTTTTATAAAATTTGCAAAAGTGTAAATACCGGTTCAATTCAGTTCCCACCGTTTTATCGACCTTCGACAGCACTCACTTTCATAATGAAATTCCTAGTTATGTAAATAGTTTCGCGCCGATGGAATCATTTTGCACGTTTAAAGTTGGCTTTAAGTCTTGAATAATCAGCATTTCGTTGATGAGGCAAATGCAATCGAATTTGCTGCGGCATGTATTTCTTTAAAACTGGGAAGTTGTTAATTAGCTTCGGTTTTGAGATCCCGTGCGTGCTCAACATGTGCCTTCCAATTGACGAATTCTGAGAGCTGTGTTCGGCAACACGGTGTAATTGTCGGTTGGTATAACCGACATAGTCCATATCGCATAGACCACATTTGAAATAGTACACAACGCATTGTTCGCTCACGTTTTCAGGTTTCTCTTCCCTGAGTTTAAGAAGCTCTCCTATTTTTCGGCTTGTGAAAACTGGTTGTAGGCGCACGCCGATTTTGCCGCCCAGGGATTGAAGTTGTTTTTTCTTGCGTTGTCAGCCGATCTCTGGTCTTTGAACGGGAAGGTGATCCTAATGGGTTCTTCTTGAGAGTTTTCGTTGGGCAAACTGGACCTGTTGTTGATGGTTTGGTCGTGAATAAATGCCTTAATCGTTGAGTCAATTAGTCGAGTTGGATAACGAAGTTGTGCGAACGTGACCTTAAGAAACTCGCACTCATCGGTGAAAGCTTTCCAAGTAGACGATAGTCGATAGGCTCTATATAGCATCGTTTTTATTAGGAAATAAATTACGAACAAAAGTTCATAGTACTGCGTGGCACTTGGATGAATCAAAATAAAAAATGTTAAAAGGTATTTGAGTGCCAAAAAGTTGTTTAAATACCAGACGTTTCGGGCTTCGCCCTTCATTACCACTGATGAAGGGCGAAGCCCGAAACGTCTGGTATTTAAACAACTTTTTGGCACTCAAATACCTTTTAACATTTTTTATTTCGTTTTTATTAGGCCGACCTTGTAGCGGTGGTTGGCATGGCTATCGTAATGTAAATAAAGTCCAGTGTTCGTTGGTTTCCTGTAAACACTTGTACTGAGTTTTGTGCCGTTCTTTGATATGTTCATTCCCAGAAAAGCAACGGTGTTGTCTGTAGCAGTTTCCATGGTGAAGGTTAAGGAGGGGTGTTTGGAGTTCACAACATCAAGAAAGGAGGAAAGTGTGTCGTCGACATATCGTTTGTAGTAGCTGGGCATTTGGCCGTCTTCTTGTAATTTCTCCTCTAAGGAACACATAAACGTGTTTGCTAGTAGGAGTCCTAGGGGTGAACCCATCAAACTGGAAAAGTTGGTGGTCTTTCACTGCTACTTCAAGGAGCTCAATAAGTTGCTCTTTCTTCAATTGAAGGCCGTACGTCTTCTTGAACCAGTCGTTTCTAAAGGCTTTGTCTGCCGGGATTTGGATGGTTTCGTCTACTGGTATGTTTGTAAAAAGCGCAGTGACATCATAGGACACTAGAACGTCATCGTCCTTGACAGGCGTCTGTTGGATTACATCGGCAAATTGAAAGATGTCTTCAATTGGGTGTCCATTAGTGGAGAGGGGCTTTAGTTTTTCATCAAGCCATTTAGCAAGCTGGAAATTGTATGTGTCGGTAGCTGACAAGATCGGACGCATGGACAGCACTCTTTTGTGTGTCTTAGGCAGGCCATACAAGTGTGCTAGTCTTGAACTTTTGTGACAAAGAAAATCTGCGATCGGCTTTGGTAGATTCATGCGAACAGCAGTCTCCAGATGTCGTTCCTTTTCTAAAGTGGATGGTAGTGTTTTGGTGGTCTTCCTCTACTTATGGGTCGGTCTGCGATAGGTGAACTCTGTGTTGTCATTGATCGAGGCTTCTTTCAAGGGGCGAGTGTAGTTGGGTTATCCATAACGACGACGCCATCTCCCTTGTCTGGCTTTGTTACAATTATGTGAGTGATCCCGATTTCGAATTTGGTTTGCGGCTCTAAAAAGAGCTTTCAGTGCAAGAGGAGGCCTCTTTTTTATGTAGTTAATTGCGATGGAGCGGTGGGTTGCTGATGCTAATTCCTTCTTGTCCTCGCTAAAACGTGGTTTCAGTTTCCCATACGCTTTCTCGAAGCTAGCTTTCACATCTCTTGCTGACACGTTCTGAAGCGAAGATGGCCTAACAGTTGAATTCTACAAGGCCTTTTGGAACATTGTACGTAATCTGATGGTGGAGAGCTTAAATTACTCCTATGATCACGGAGAGTTGTCCAATTCACAAAAACGAGTTATCACAACACTTACTGAAAAGAAAGACAAAGACAGAAGGGATACAGCTAACAGGCTGGAGATGGAATTATTCCAATTTTGCTAAGGAGGACGTTTGTTCCAAGACATCTGTTAAGAAATTTATATTTAAATTCACGCGATTTTGTGTCCAAAGCAACATCATGTGGTATGCAATATATTTTCTTCCTATCCAATTCATCATCATTTTCGAACACAGCATGGTATTTGAGTTGAGCTGTAGGTGGAGTAATGATTCTGTTTCGGAGTGCGACTCCCGTATTTTCGGGTATTTTGGCGTGACATTTGCCGAAAATTTGGTTTTCCGACCGATTTTCGTTCACACTTTTATTTTAAGGGCATTATATTCCTCTATATATAGTCGTTTAAGAGAGAGATGAATTATTTTTCGTGTTTTATTCAAGCGTTTTGAGTTTATTTTTGGAATCGGTAAAATTATTACAAGATATGGCCTGATGAGAATAATGACTCTTCTTTCATGGTAATCAGACCCAGAACGAACCACTGTGTATACTATATATTTTGAGCGAATCGATAAGTCCACAATCTAATACAGCGATGAGAAATCCGTTTCCATGCCTTACTTTCGGTCTCTAGAACACTAAGAATTGTGACCATCACCACAGACAGATAATTCTCTATGTTTAAAATTTTCAAGCAACCGAGGACGATGGCCCTACTGGTATACGTTAGATCAGTAGTGATCTAATCGGTTTGAAACAGGAAATGAAGAATATAAAAAAGCTGTTTAGCTCATGGCAATGCGGATGTAGAACGAAGTCTTTCTACAAACAAGAAGACAGTTACTCATGACAGAGCTTCTCTTGGTGAGTTGTCAATAAATGGCTTACGTACTGTCAAAGATCATGTCAAGGTGTCTGGAGAGCCACAAAATGTTAAGATCACCAAAGGGTTGCTTCAAGCATCGAGAGATGCACACAAGGCACATGCACAAAGGCTTGCCGCTGATGAGAGGGAAGAACTGGCAGAAAAACGGAGAATGGAAGAATTAGAAAAAGAGATGCAGAGGGAAATTGAGAAACAGAAAGAAAAAGAAGTAAAGAAGTTGGAAAAAGGAAGACTAAATTTGTCTGACTGTCCCATGAGGTCACCACCTTATCGCGGTGGGATGGTTTGTGTGTCTCAGTGACCCCTAGAGCTATGTCGGCTAGAGTCTTGTACTCCTGGTAGGGTCACCCATGCCGAACAGGTTGAAGGGTAGAGGCCAGACGAAGTGTGACCTCACTGGTCCTCCAGGTTGGGGGTTGGGCTGGGGGTTGATAACCCACTCCCGTAAAAACAAGTTTATTACAGAAACGGAAGACATTCAAATTGCTATCAACATCGGTGAAACGAAGAGGGCTCACAGTAGCAGAATGACGCATTTGGGTCAAAGCCGAAAGGAAACCCAAAGGCCGACAGCTTCGATCGTGAATCCGAAGCTCGAAACCAGGATTGGAAACTGGAACGTTAGAACAATGTTTGAGACCGGAAAAACTGGCCAAGTAGCACGAGAGATGGAAACATATAAGTTGGATATTCTGGGTATCAGCGAATGCAGGTGGACAGGAAGCGGAAAATCAAAACTAAACACAGGGCAGGTACTAATTTACAGCGGTGATGAAGAGATCCATCAAGGAGGCGTGGCAATTATGATGTCCCAGCAAGCGGCTAAATGCCTTATGGAGTGGACACCTGAAAGTAGTAGGATCATCAGAGCAAGGTTCTATTCAAAGTATAGGAAACTGACATTGATACATGTATACTCCCCGACCAATGACGCGTGCGTAGAGAGCAAAGATGAATTCTACGAGCAACTAGAAAGTACAGTGCAAAAATGCAACAGAAATGACATCCTGATTATCACTGGAGACCTTAATGCTAAAATAGGGAAAGGAACAACTGAGGAAAGAGAAGTACTGGGACAACATGGAAGAGGAGTCAGGAATGAAAATGGCGAAAGGTTGTATGAGTTCTGTGAGATGAATGGGTTAGTCATTACAGGAACGATTTTCCCTCATAAGGAAATTCATAAAGCAACATGGACATCACCGAACGGCAGAACTAAAAACCAAATAGACCACACAATGATTGCTAAGGAATACAGATCATCAGTTATGGACACTGTAGTTCGGCGAGGTGCAGACGTAGGAAGTGACCATTACCTAGTGGAGACTAGGCTTAAGCTGAAGTTAAAGAGAAGTCCAAGGGAAAAGGAAGGTCGAACAAGATTTGACATGCAAAAGCTGGCAGATGAAGAAATACGCAACAAATACAACATTGAGGTCAGAAACAGATTCCAGGTCCTAGAGGGATTGGAAGAAGAAGAAAATGCCGATCAAACGAACAACAGAATGGAGAACATCTATGTTGCAGCTGCTAAAGAGGTATTAGGGACAGCCAAGAGGGAAAGCAAACCCTGGTTATGTGGAGGAACATGGAAGAAAGTAGAAGAAAGGAGACAACTAAAAATGAAGCTCGAAAGTACACGTTCAGAAAGAGTCAAACAAAGAATAAGAGAGCAGTATAAGGGAAAGGACCGGGAAGTGAAAAGGAGTGCACGTGAAGACAAGAGGCGCTGGTTGAATGAGATGGCAGGCGATGCTGAGAGAGCGGCAGAAAATGGAAGAACTGGGGAATTACATCGAATAGTGAAGACCTTGACAGGTGAGGAGAGAAAAGTGAGTACAGTAGTAAACGATAAAAACGGAAGACCAACAAATGAGGGGAGCGAAAGACTGAAGATCTGGAAAGAACACTTTGACGCAGTACTCAACAAAGACCCACCTGAAAGGCCAATTCAGCCCCACGAAATGGAAAGAAGGCAAAACGACAGAGAATTTGACATTGGACCATTTCGACCAATCGAAGTAAAAAGTGCTATAAAAGCAACAAAAAATGGAAAGGCAGCTGGACTTGATAACGTAGTAGCAGAACTCCTAAAAACAGATTTAGATGAGAGAACGAAGGAGCTAACAATACTGTTTAACAAGGTGAAGGAAGAAGGCGTAGCACCAAAAAGTTGGAATAGAGGATTGATAGTAAAGTTACCCAAGAAGGGTGACCTACGGGAATGTACGAATTGGAGAGGCATTACACTGTTACCAGTCATCAGTAAGATCTTTGGAAGAGTGTTGATAAGTAGAATCAAAAGAGGTGTTGACAACATCCTGAGGAAGGAACAAGCAGGTTTTCGAGAGAACAGAAGAACCATTGATCAGATCTTTGCTCTCAGGAATATACTTGAACAAGTCAACGAATGGAACGCAACTCTGTACACCCATTTCATAGACTTTGAGAAAGCGTTCGATTCTGTACATAGAGAAAGTCTGTGGAACATCATGTCGATGTACGGAATCCCAAAAGAGCTTATCGATTTGGTGAAGGCGATGTACAACAACTTTGAGTGTGCAGTCCTAGATGAGGGTGAAACAACAGAATGGTTTCAAGTGCAGTCAGGAGTAAAACAAGGTTGCGTCATGTCCGGTTTCTTATTTCTACTTGCAATTGACTGGATCATGAGCAGGACTACGGAAGGTAGAAGAACTGGTATACGATGGAAGTTCACCTCGATCTTAGAAGACCTAGACTTTGCAGACGACATCGCTTTGTTGTCGTCCAGGTACGTCGACGTAAGAGATAAGACCAGCAGACTAGCCGATGAAGCTGCAAGAGTTGGTCTTAAGATCAATGCAAAGAAGTCAAAAGTCATGCGAGTAAATGCCAAAAACGACCAACGAATAGAGCTTAATGGTGAACAGGTAGAAGAGGTGGAAGAGTTTGTGTACTTAGGCGCTTTGCTGGACAAAGAAGGCGGAACGACCAAGGACATTCAGCATAGGCTGAGTAAAGCTAGACAGGCTTTTTATAGGATGCGAAGAATATGGGACAACAGTGAGATTGGCAGAAAGACGAAGGTACAATTGTTTAAAACAATTGTTAGGTCAGTTTTGATGTATGGCTGTGAAGCTTGGAAACTTACGAAAACAGAAGCAAAGAATACAAGTGCATGAAGAGGATTTTAAGAATAAGGTGGCCTCAGACCATTTCCCACCAACAAATCCAGGAGAACACAGGAATGAACAGAACGAGCGATGAAATCAGACGTAGAAGATGGAATTGGATTGGACATATAATGAGGAAAGACAAAGAGGAACATTGCGTGACAGCTCTGGAATGGAGGCCAGAAGGGAAAAGAAGGCCGGGCCGACCCAAAACAACATGGAGGAGAATGGTTGAAAATGAAAGGAAAACAGCTGGGTGGCAGTCATGGGCGAATGTTAGAACTCTCGCAGCAAACCGTCGGGGATGGAAGGAGAATGTCAAAGCCTTATGTGCCTTATGGCATGAAGAGATATAGGATATAGGATAGGAAATTTGTCTGACAGAGAGAAAGAATTGACGAAGGCTGAAAAGCAGAAAGACAGTGAGCTACACATTGCTAAAACACTCTATGAAGAAGCAAATGAACGACTTTCCCAGGCAATTAAGGACAAAAACTTCAACGAGGCTGCAATAGCTCAAGGGCTTCTTGAAGTTGCCAAGCAGAAGTTGGAACATGCAGTGGAGCAAACCAATGAGTGTTCAAACAAGAGAGTCAAGCTTGACAAAAACAAAAAGAGACTCCTTGAAGAGTACTCCAAGCATCTATCTACCAAAAAGAGAAAAGACTAAATGTGGAGGACATTTGTATGATGTACATTTAAAGTGTATTAATGTTGTACCCATGAATACTTTGAGAGCATGGTGGTAATGCATGAGTTCAGTAGCATTGTTGAAATTATAAGAAATGATTGATGTGATCAAGAACCTTTGCTTGGATGAATTTAAGACGGAATGTTGTTAGAATGTAAATTTTGAGATTATTTCCAACAGCGTGCTTTCTGGGGTTGGAACAGAGGAGGCTATTGCATTCTGAATAACACTATCCTTTAGTTTATCAGCTGTTTAATATTCTGTTTTGTTGAGTGTAGAAAATGCAGACAGATAAGGCAATAAGAAGGATCGTTTTGCTTTATATGTGTTGAAAATACTTTTTAAAAATCCCTATATTCCCCCTATATTTTTAAAATTTCGCTATATTATCCCTGTATTTTTGCAAAAAAGCCCCTATATTAAGCCCTATATTTTTGGAGGCCACTTGAAGCCCTGCAGTGGATGCGCGCGCACAATACAAACACGTTTTGCAAGACAGTCATTTTTGTTGTTTTTTTAGCAAGCATGTTTAAGTAGGAAAAAATAAATAAGTTGTTTACCGGCTTTGGGTCGATTTAAGATTCTGAATAGTTCAAAGCAAGTAAATATTTAACAATTATTCCACGAGCGCGCGTTGGATATGAGATGGTAGATAGCCAACAACAAGCTTTATTTTGCATTTACTGTAAATTTGTTACAATATTGCGAAAGCGTGCAAGTAATTACATAATAAAAAAATACACATATATATTTAAAATTAATTACTTTGGTAACTTTTGTCACGTGCATCAAAACAGGATGATATAAATTTAATTAATTGCATGTTCATCACGAAATAATTCGAAGAATTCATCAATTCTAAAATTTAGCACAGTGGTGCTAAATACATTGGCACTTACAGTCAAACGCATTCAACCGTAGCCACCCAACAAAGCTTTTGACATCTTTTTGACAAGTTTTTGATTACTTTGATGAGTTTTACGGCTTCCGGTTGCTTTAAACTACCAATCAGATGCCTTGATAAATGGAAGGTGGGGTATCAACCGTTGCATGATTCGTCTTCAAACGTCGGAGTTTGAAAGGGTTTCAAACAACGCTTCGCGCAAGCGATTATGCCAAGTTCAACTGGCGATAAATAAATTTTATGCCGACAAAAATTTGGTCAAACTTAACTTTTCGCACAGGAAATGTTTTCTGGGTTTGTAAAACCAGTTGAAACTGAACGTTTCACAGATCGTTCGTATAAACCGTTGTGCAACCGGAAGCCATCAAACTAATCAAAAACTTGTCAAAAAGATGTCAAAAACTTAGTCGGGTGGCTACGGTTCAGCGCGTTTGACTGTAAATAAAGTAATTTATTTTTTATTATTATTTTGTTGTTTTTACCTCCCAAGAGCAAGCAATCATTACACTCATTGATAAGAAAGATAAAGACCGCTCGGTTCTGGATTTCTGGAGACCCCATCTCTTTGTTGAACACAGACATTTAAGAGACGGTCTCTGTAATTTCGGTCTGGTCAATCTGGCTTGAAAAATAGATTTCGCTTATTTCTTGTGTGTTGCAAGACTTTCATTTACTTATAATAAAACCACAATCCGCTTGACCAGATTATTTATTTTTCCCGAGTTTTTAAGGATTTTCGGTTCACCCCAATGATCGCCCGTAATGACCAATGTCAGCGCTTTAATTTACCACAACTTTCAAGATAAATTAAACAAAAATGAATAACTTCTATACCAAACAAACACCACAGCCAGTTATATTATGCCTCTTTGATTTATCACACCGACTTTCATGAACATTGAGTTCGAATCAAGCCAGCAGCAAAACATTAACGACACTCCTATCACACACCTTCATGAAACACGCGAAAACGGATCAGATTCAAACTTTATTTTTGAAAAAGTGAGGCGGTCTATTTGAGTCAAACCAACGCAGCCGAAAAGTAGATACAAAAGACAATGTCACTACAGAAAGAAACCTTGCGGTATCGTCTTATTGAAATATTTATAGCTGTGCAAACTTGCCAAATTTCGACGATCTTCATGTTTGCCGCCATTTTGAGGTACTCGTCAGGACGAAGCGTTATATCAACTTGCCTCGCAGGCGTATCTAAAACCATCAAAAATAAAGAAAAAGTTAATATAAAGGCATTACACTGAGTTCAAATGAAAAAGTTAAAATCGTCTTTAAAAACGGTAACTAGACTTACATTTCAATCATTTCTGGAGATGAAAGATAGGCCATCACTGTTCGAATTTCATTTGATGATTCCATAAAACATAACAGTATCTGACACGCAAACTTCGACTCAATGTAGCGTTTGAATCAGGTAAAGGTAGTTACCTTGTAATTTCCCTTTCTTCCATGCGTACAGCAAAACGTCGAACATCGTCGAAGAAGCAAACGAACCGGTCATGTTTATCTATCGGTACATACTTTATGTATGGGGTATCGTATTGTACCGTACAGTGCCTCAGTCGAGCCTCATACATGAAGTAGTGACCGCGAAGCCGTTGTTGTTCGACGTTCAACGTTTTGCAATGGAAAATCTTCGCTGTGTGCCAGCAAGGAAGGGAAAATACGACGTTACTACCTAAACCTGATTCATAGGCTACATCAGTTCAAAGTTAGCGTGTCAAATATTGTAATCTCGTGTGGAATCATCGAGTGAAATTCGAACAATGATGACCTTTCTTAGATTTCCAGAAATGGTTGAAATGTAGGTCGAGTTTCCGTTTATAAACACGATTGCAACTCTTTCATTTGAACTGTAATGCATTTATATTGACTTTTTCTTTATTTCTGATGGTTTTAGATACATCTGTGAGGCAAGTTGATGAAACGCTTCGTCCTGACGAGTACCTCAAAATGGCGGCAAACATGAAGATCGTCGAAATTTGGCAAGTTTGCACAGCTATAAATATTTCAATAAGACGATACCGCAAGGTTTCTTTCTGTAGTGACATTGTCTTTTGTATCTACTTTTCGGCTGCGTTGGTTTGACTCAAATAGACCGCCTCACTTTTTCAAAAATAAAGTTTGAATCTGATCCGTTTTCGCGTGTTTCATGAAGGTGTGTGATAGGAGTGTCGTTAATGTTTTGCTGCTGGCTTGATTCGAACTCAATGTTCATGAAAGTCGGTGTGATAAATCAAAGAGGCATAATATAACTGGCTGTGGTGTTTGTTTGGTATAGAAGTTATTCGGTTTTTTTTTAAATTTATCTTGAAAGTTGTGGTAAATTAAAGCGCTGACATTGGTCGTTACGGGCGCTCATTGGGGTGAACCGAAAATCCTTAAAAACTCGAAAAAAATAAATGATCTGGTCAAGCGGATTGTGGTTTTAGTATATGTACATGAAAGTCTTGCAACACACAAGAAATAAGCGAAATCTATTTTTCAAGCCAGATTGACCAGACCGAAATTGCAGAGACCGTCTCTTAAATTTTGTCAAAAGCTTAAGCATTTTGTATTAAGGTTTTGCCAAATATAATTCATCACAATCAAAGCGGTTGCCTGGAAGGAAGGTTCATCGATGAAACAATTAGAACTATATTTACGATATTGAAGTTTACAAAGAGTGAAGGCACGTAGTGGTACCTTACCTTACCTTACCTTACCTTACCTTACCTTACCTTACCTTACCTTACCTTACCTTACCTTACCTTACCTTACCTTACCTTACCTTACCTTACCTTACCTTACCTTACCTTACCTTACCTTACCTTACCTTACCTTACCTTACCTTACCTTACCTTACCTTACCTTACCTTACCTTACCTTACCTTACCTTACCTTACCTTACCTTACCTTACCTTACCTTACCTTACCTTACCTTACCTTACCTTACCTTACCTTACCTTACCTTACCTTACCTTACCTTACCTTACCTTACCTTACCTTACCTTACCTTACCTTACCTTACCTTACCTTACCTTACCTTACCTTACCTTACCTTACCTTACCTTACCTTACCTTACCTTACCTTACCTTACCTTACCTTACCTTACCTTACCTTACCTTACCTTACCTTACCTTACCTTACCTTACCTTACCTTACCTTACCTTACCTTACCTTACCTTACCTTACCTTACCTTACCTTACCTTACCTTACCTTACCTTACCTTACCTTACCTTACCTTACCTTACCTTACCTTACCTTACCTTACCTTACCTTACCTTACCTTACCTTACCTTACCTTACCTTACCTTACCTTACCTTACCTTACCTTTCCTTACCGTACCGTACCTTAGTGGTACCTTGACTTTCTTGACTTTGAGAAAGTATATAATTGGTGGAAGTATATGCAAAGATTTCTGGGCTTCTTTTGGTTTTGGATCTGACTTTATTGTGGACTTAAATAAAATGGCCTGAGCGTCCGATTAAATGTTTCGGAGTCTAAATAAGCTATGATTATGACAAATTCGTTAAAATGAAATGTAAACAGCTGCAACTCAAGGAATGGGTCGCCACTACCTCTCGGAACGAGTTACTTCATTGGTTCGTAAAACAATAGATAACAGGTCATAACAATGCCCCTAGCCCTGAATAACAATAGAGGTAGTGTTTACAGCGGGCGAATGAAAGTAGAGGTTCCAAAGAGGTAGTGTCTTACTGCAAGAAATTAGAACATGCAGCCAATTGATGGAAGGGAAAGGACTAACCCTATATGGTAGAGTACAAGTAAATTTATATAGCAACCATGCATGTTTTCAGTACCACTCACCAGAGGAGGTTGTCAAAGAAATTAATGGGATTGTCTTTAAATTTTTGTGGAAAGGTCAAGATAGAGTTGTAAGAACAGCAACGATTTGGGGGTATCTTTCTAGTTTGTTGTGATTATGATCCTAAGGATTATAACATATCAAATGCCGAGTTGATTCAGCAAGACTCGTTACTCTCACAGTGTCTCTCTCAACCCAGAAGTATAAATGATTGTTGTGGTAGCCTGAGAGAAGTAACCTGCGATAGACTAGCATCCCATCCAGGGGTAGTAGCAATACCCCAAGTCGCTTCTTCTGTTACTTCGACAGAAAGCTGGAAAAGACGAAACAGAGAGTGTAGAAATGTGTTGTCCGAAAGTACGTACGGCACGAACAGTTCGTGAAACGTTAGACGGATCATACAGTTGACAAACTGCATTAGGCGCAACTCTTCCGTGAGAAGCATAGACTGGATATGTGTTTTCTTCCTGAAGCACTGCTCGTGGAAGGCAAATCCTGCTTCCTTTATAAGGTGCGGATCCCAACCAGTTTCCACCGTTTTAAGGAATTCCGTCAACATTTTGCCCGAGTGACTCAAAATACAAGGAAATGGCACTTTGCTAACGGAGTCATAATCCAAAAATGTTCCCGGTGGAGCATGCCCCGGACTCCACTAGATGGTTCGCCTTCGGTGCTTGTGTTATCGAAAAACGGTCACCATTTTTCCTGGATCCTGAAAAGCACGGTAGGTATTTCCTCCTTCATTCTTGAAGCGCTAATCGTGTTGAGCAGCTAAAGCACAGTAAAAAATATATCATCTCTCGGGTGAAATGTACGTTATTTACAGGGTCATCACATGTCCTGTGTATTGGACAACCATGTAAAATTGTTGCAGTAAAATATATCACTACCATTGAATCCGTTGTCAGTAACGTGCAATCCCGTACGTTTCTGATGTATACGAGGCCTGGATACCAGGGACCTCGTTAGGGACATATGTTATGGGAGTGTTTACACTAGGGTACTTTACACTAGCTTGATAATCCAGCCGCCTGCCATCGCGCCCGGCCGGTTAGGCGCCTAACCGTGGCCGGGAGTGATGAGACGCGGCTCAGGGTAAGCTATTGTACACAGATCAGACAAATAGCAAAACTTAACGGCAAGAAGCTATTCAGCCTTTAGCTCTCCGTCTGTAAGTCTCCTAATAAAAGGTAATCGAAACTACTAAATTAACTGTGAAGCATTGAATACATCAGCTCTTAATTTTCAGATAAATAGGCCTTTTGCATCAACTGGTTGATTGACCTTCTTTCTGTAAACATAAAAGCAACCCACTTTGCCAGGGGAGGGGAATCGGGAGCTAGATCTTCCTCTATAACGGACTATGGAGGGAGGCCCTGCCCGAATGGGCTATAGAAAAGACAGATCCTGTATTGATCTAAATTTATTGCAACACTTGGAATAATAGTGGAACAGGCAATCAATCGCAATCGAGTCAGTGGAGTTTGAAAGAGCATTTGATTCCTTGGAAAGAGTCGTCGCTATGGTGTTCCATAAAAAATCATTAACTTGATTAAAGCGCACTAAAAAGGCTTCACCGGACAAGTGATCCATGGGGCCGGGGAGCCTTGACCAAGCCGTCGAGGTCAAGACTAGCATAAAGCAACGTTGTCTTCTCTCCCCTTTGCTGTTTCTTACTATGCTCGATTGGGTATAAAAACCTCCTACGAGGGGAAAAGATGGAGAATTCAGTAAACACTGACCCATCGATTAGAAGAGTTGGATTTTGCTGACGATTTGTGTCTACTTACACATCGGTTGGCTGATATGAAAGGCAAAGATGAAAGTTTATGGGTACTCGACGTCAACATATAGAAGATAAGGGATATGCGAACTGGAAAAAGGCAGCAAGAACCACTTGACCTAATTGGAGAGATGATTAAAAGAGTGTCAGAATTCACAGACTTGGTAGTGTTGTGAGTGAAAATAGCCGAGAAGGACAGAGGAGGATATCGTAGCCAGGATAAGGAAGACTGAGACAGATGATGTTCTCAATGCTAATGCCTGGTTCATGTTAAGATAACTGATCAATGCTGCATAGAAGACACCATCAAGAGGAGGAAGTGGAAGTGGATTGAACACACACTTTGAAAGCCTATGAAAAACATCACTAGGACTCCCCTTGAATGGAACACCCAACGTTCTAAGAAGAGGGGGTCGACCTAAGCAGGCACGGAGGTGCTGCACACTAGAAGAGCTGGAAGCAGAGAACCTGTCTTCTGAGCTGGAAGCAGAGAACCTGCGCAAAATAGAGTAAGTTGGAGAGCCACAGTGGACGCTCTGCGCTTCCTAAAGGAGTGAAAACGTCACAGAGAGAGAATAACCAACTGTTGGCAGGCATGGTGGACAAATGGTTAACGAGCTGGGTAACAAATCGAGCAATCCGGGTTCGGGCTTGTTCGGGCCTTCGTTGTGTTCTTCGGCAAGACACTTAACTCTCACAGAGCCTCTCTCCACCGAGGCGTGTCAACGGGTGTGGGTAAATTCTTGGGGGGAGGGGGGTAAGCCTGCGATGGACTTTTTATTCCATACAGGGGGTGTAGAAATACTCCTAGTCGCTAGGGAAATTGGGATCAGCTCTCTTGATATGGGACACCTTACTTACCAAATGTTGAAAATACCCAGTGTTTGTTATTTCTCAGACTGATTACAAACCAGGGCGAATGTTTTTTGAAGACCTACAACACACATGTACTTACAGTCTGTTTGTATGTTATCTTCTTTAGCATCACCTTCCGTGATCCGCCATTTTACAGTCGATTTCAGTGCAGTGTGTAGATCCGGGTTTTTCAAAGCATCATTGGCCCGTCGATAAGCACTTTTTTTTTCAGTTTGTCTGTATGTCTACATGTCTGTCTTCTTCATCATTAGGGACCTTACGAAACCACGACGGCGACTGCAACGAGAACGTCACCAAACAAAAGGCTTAATGAGCAGTACAATAGCTTAGCACGTGCGTTATCCATCTTGGTACATTTCTCCGTCGCCCTCTGCAAATCAACGACGTGAAATTGCCAAATTTTGCGTAGTCTGGAGAACGTGAAACACGACAACGAATTTTTCTTGTTTTAAGTTTGAATTTAATAATGCGCTTACTTATTCAGCTAGAGATTAGTTCTGACAAAAATGACGCACTAAATAAATTAGGATAGTTGCGAAAGTGTTAACTCAAATATAAATTCATTTTTCAGTCGCCGTTGTCGTCAGCGTCGCCGTCGTGGCTTCGTAAGGTCCCTAATACCTTCTGTGATCCGCCACTATACAAACCCTTAAGCGTCTGGTTACGAAACAACCTTTTTATTTCAGCAATCACTTGTTCAAACAAAGACACGGCTATGGCATAGCAAGTCAATCAACTCCCATAGATACGGACAAATAGTTTCACCATAAAACTACAATCTAGTGTTGTCGTCCATGCCCAAACAACCGATTCTATGCCTGCTTTTGAGATGATGATAATTGTTATGTTATGTTATGTTAATTAAATTTTGTTCTGTTCATGTGACAAGTACCTGTTACAAAATGAGAATAAACCAATCGCGAAATTGTTTTAAAATGAGCTTCTATATATGATTCCTCAATAACTGTGTTTTACGGCCGATTTCAGTGCACTGTGTAGGCCCGGTTTTTTGTTTTTCAAAACATTATTAGACCGTCGATCCTTCGCCCAAGGCGACTGCGTAAGTGGCGAAAAAGAAATTTTATGGCAGCACAAATTAGTTCAAATTTTACTTTTTTAAATAGCAAAGGCTTTTTTTTAAATTTTGGGAGACATAAACTTCAATTTTAGCCTTCTGCGTTTGTCAAGTGCATGGATGAAACTAAACGGTTTACAGATGTTTACATGCAGAGAGTTAATTTCATACGAAGCCGAAAAAGCCAGACAACAGTTGCGCTACATGTTTATGGCTCGCTGATCATTATTGTTCCTTTTGTTTTATGGTGTTTTATTCCGATAATTTAGCAAAACAAAGCCATATTTGACAACTTAACTGCATAAGGGTTCAATGTGGCCGCGGAATGAAATTTAGTTATCGCCAATACTTTTGGCGAATGATCGATGGGTGAATGATGCTTTGAAAAACCCGGATCTACAAACTGCCTCTATGAGGGGTGCAGACGAATTGTAAATGCGATTGAGACTTTCCGAGACGGTGAGACTAAAATCTTTTCTGCGAGCTCGAGACTCTAGGCTTGGCAAAAGAAAACGGAACTCTGAGAAGGCGCGCGTGGCCAAAAAGAAATACTGGACGGCCGTCAATTTTGTCTACAGTTGTGCGAAATACGTACTTTTAAAAGGATCGTTCATAGTAGAGCTTGTCAGTAATGTAGTCGAAGGCCTTATCGATGAAGAGGGGAAAAGCTAGCAATACCGTAGGGAAATGGAACTTGACTAGGTGCCAATTAGTTCACAGTTGCTTAGCTAGGCGCTCGGATAAACCAGACATCGTCTTCTGTTTTTGATGGAATATTTATTTTCTAGGAGCACTAATGCGTTTTCATAGTACAATGTTCCACATTTACTGACAAAATTTCATATTTCGTTAAGTAAGTTTGTCGATATTAGCAAACTTTGCGTCTGTGCGGTGACATAAACGAACGCTGGTTAATTGCAATTGGATGTGGGTTGCAGGTAGTCTTAAAGGCTTGAAAGCAAGGCCCTGTTAGCGGTGTATATGAGCCGAAATAAATTACTTCGCTGGAGCTGGCAAGCAGACACTTGGTAACAAAATTTTGCGCAGAACAATTTCCACTGCCGTGTAATTTACGTGCGTGCATTTCATCAAGTTATGCGCGTTAGTAAAATGGAGAAATGTATGATTCTTCCAAAAACGTTGAGCCATGTTCGTCTTTTTTTTTCAAATACGCCAGCGGTCCGATCATTTGTCTCTTTTGTTTACGCAGCACGCACGTAAAATCATATTTTAGGCCCATGAAAACCGTAAGCGTTGTCACAAAAAGTACAAAGCAAGAAAACAGTTTCCAAACCATTAGGCGACTTAGAAGAGTAAAAACACTTCACTGCTTAATTACTCGCTATAAATGGGAAGCTTATGCATCGCCGTTTACGACTCCCTAGTATTTGTCGAGTTGTCACAACTGAAAATTTGTCCATATACGAATTAAACGAGGATTTCCAACTTGTAAGTGTAACTTAATACCGTTTTTACACAACTGCGTGGTAATGTGAAGCTAATGAAACTGAAACATGTTGTTTAAAAGCAAAAAAACTTTTATCCTACTCAAGAATACAACATGAAAGCAATTTTCAAGTTGGACTAAATTTTCAACCTTTGAATCTGGATACAAGCCCCTAGCCTACGCTAATATGGCTATATACTATGAAATACACAAGCTTGGCTATCAGATTAGTACTTCCAATCAACGAATTTTTACTCCGCTTCCTTTACAAGTAAGCTGTTCTAGTGATGCCTAAGTTCATTTTCATTTCCTCAGGAATAAGTGTTTTTCATGATAGATTCCAAGAAACATGCAATTACAGTGATGTATACTTTAAAAAAGTTACTTAATACTCGTCAGCTGAGACGTTGTATGTTGAGTGTGCAGTGAATACAGACACTTTTCACGGCTTTAGTGACAAAGTGCAATTCAAATTTCTGTTCTTTTACAATTGTTTTCAGCTTACATTTACTTGACTTTGTTTTTATTTAATGCTTTAAATGCAGACAGTCTCGTGTCTTTAACATGACATTGTGCTAACGCTAAATCTATCGCATTTACTCACTTACTCAACTTTAATTTTTGTCTCTACTCGTCTGTATCTCCTGCATATGAAGAACCGCGCGGTCCCTCAGGATAAACGCTTATCAGTACATGTGGTGATCCCATGGAAAATACGGATGTTGCTCGTACGGTACATGTAAACCCCGCCTGTGAAACTGGAGCATACCAACATGTGGTACACACGCCGAAGAGGTTGGCTGACATATATGCCAAGATACGGCTGAGCTAGGCGCGGGCAAGGGATGTTCCAGTGGACTGTACCCACCATCTAAAAGAAATGGAGGAATCTGCGTCACCTTGCGTCTGGAGAAATCCCCTCTGCTAAAATCGGCCATGAAACTGGGGTGAATACGCCAGTAGCATCCAGTCCTATCGAAAGCAATTTCACCTCGCTGAAAGCATTCGTGAAGGGAGAGATTGTGGCGAACTGTGTTCTTCCAGCGTACTCTGTTCTCCGTGAATTCAGGATAGTTGTCCACAATGAAGCTGTAGATTTCGGACAATGTGGCACGTTTACGCGGCGAGCTGAGTATGGCATAAGCAATAATCTCGATGTACGACAAAGGACAAGAATTTCGCTTTCGCTTTTGTTTCTCTTTTTGTGTTTCTTGCTTGCAAGCCTTCTTCTCATTGCTTGGGACGCCAGACGATTTTCGAAGACTTTCCTTCTGATTCAACTGATCCACTCTGTTCATTTTTCTTTAGTTTGGAAACTTGACCAAGGAAGGTGAAGATGCAAACTACGCTAGAACGATCCAGCACGTTAAAATAAGTATTATCTTACCGCATAAGTAATGTTAAACACGCCCCGTTTTGTTCCGTCAATTGTAAGAGAAACCATTAATCACAAAAGTATCGTTTTCCATTTTCATAAAGACAAATTCTCATAGGAACAATAAAAGGCTGCTAAATAAAAGATGGCTTTCCACAATTGCCTTGTAGCCAAAACAACAAAGGACATTAAATTTGTATACCTTTGTTTGGAATTTTTTTTTCTTTAAAGCTTTACAAACATTCCAAAACAAACTGCTCGTTTGTTGCAAACGAAAAGTTCTACATAGCTATGCTTCTTTTTCATAAACAGTGCAAGGTAAAAGCTATTTTTCAGTTCATTTGGGTAATAAGATGGAAATGACTATTGCGTGGGAATGTTAAATCCACGCCGAATCCACGCCGTCGCCCTGACTTGTTTTCGCCACAGTGACCTTCGCCAGGTGTATCTAAAAGCGATTCTTATATTACCGTTTCATTTCCGTCCGACAACGCACGTGGTATATTTAGACGTCATTTTGAAGTCAAAGCCCTTTTTAATTGCTTGTGAATCATCAGATCTTAAGTTTTAGAGGCTTTTATAATGCTGATTAAAGCCTATCTGAGATAGACCAATTCTAGCTTTGCTTTGTCGAGTGCAGTGGAATCCAGTTTCGATTTCTCGAATCCTCGATTTCTCTAACTCTTTGTCCCTTGCCTCAGTTGAACACTGCAATTTTACCTTCGTTTTCTCGAACCAATTTCCGTTCCCCTTGCAGGTTTGAGAAATCGGAATTCTGCTGTATTGATAAAAGAACTGATCCAAACTTAAAGTTATTGTTAAATACCTTTTTAATAAATTAAGAAATTGGTGGGGAAATCAGGAACCCGAAACTAGCGCCTGTCTCTAAGTGTTTTTTAATTGAAGTTCTGGCTTTACTGTGTCAAGGACGCCCTTCAAATGCGAACTTACAGGCACGAGCATACGAATTACATAAGAAATACAATAATTATAAAAGATTTTAGCATATAAAGGTTAAGCCGGAGTAATCCTTTTTTTTGTCAACTGCAAGAACAGTGTTGTTTTTCAACTTGTTTAAGGTAGCCTAGCTGGCAATATAAGGGGCGTAGCCAGGATTTTTCCAGAGATACGCACAATTTTCCATATCCCCATATTCCCTCCTTTCCCCTCAAGTCTCGAATCTCTTTTCACGTGCTTTGCTTGAATTTTGTTTGAGATGTGAGTGTAATGGTGAGGTTATGTTGTAAGCGTTCTTTCTTGATATGAAATGGCAGCAAAGTCGTAAATATTCAACCGGGCTCTCCTTATGGCAGAGTTAATCTAGTTCTTTTCAGTCCTTTCCATATGTTTATTAACATGTATCACGGATAGCGTGATACATGTACATATATTTTAGTTCAATTCCTTTTTTCTACTTTTCAGGTACGCACGTGCGTATGTGCGTACAGGAAGCTACGTTCCTCGTGTTTATGAGAGCTCTATGGTGGATAATTATAGTGCACGTCAATCATTTGGTTGTCACTTAGCCATATCTTGGTAAACCGGCGTTGAAATTATTCAGAGCGACAATTGTAAATGAAATCGATATCTGAACTTTAGCACTCGCTGACTTAAAGTCGCGTAGAAGGTTCAGTCGAATCAACGAAATCAGTCAATTTAGCAAATTGCTCAATTGTGTTTCCGCTTTTGATTCCTGCAAATCACTGAGAAGCCTCGTAGAAGCTACAGTATCTTTTATTAGTAGTACACTTCGAAACACCGTGTTGCAAAATGGCATCCATTCATTTTGTAGCGTAATTAAGAAACCTTTAATGATTAAGTTGGCTTTTATCCAGTTGCCAGTGGACAACATGTTAAAACACAAAACTTTGTCCTTCAAGAAAAGACTCATTAACTAGGAGTAATCGTTTCAGAACATTCACTGTCCTGGTTCTTATGAAGGATCCCGGTGAAGGACTGTATGTGTCGTTGAATGCATCAATATACAAATTAGCCCGCTTATCAGCTGGTTTGGTTTTCGAGTGTTTAGAACAACAGACGGAAAAGACCATTCAACTGTTATTACTTGTTTATGTTAAAAACCAGTAGTCCGTTACATTTACTCGATTTAGTACGTTTCGTCCACTTGTTTATACAGAACGTCGACGGAGTATAATATATCTCGGAATGATCCGAGAAAAATATCCTCTCAAATGTTATCACTTATTTTATTTAGATATACAGTGCCAGTGTTGTAATATTATCGACTCCAAGAGCAGAAAAAAAATAAACCACAGATTTTATTTGGGTGCAAGATGACTTCATATTACATTGATTCAGATTTCAGGTTGCCGCTCCGTTACATTTATCTCTTCTGTGTAGTAGAATAGCCTCCCACTTAGTCGCTTTTAGAGGAGATGGTGTTTTGTTTTTTGTTTTTTGTTTTTTTGTGGGGAGGAGTGAGACACGATAAACGACTGCGTGGGAAGCTAGCGTAGTAACGAATGGAAACGCAATATAAACAAGTACCAATTACTTGAATTGCGATACACTTTCGTCGAAAGCTAAATGGTACTCCTACAGTTTCTTTAGGCGTTCTCTTGCTACTAACTCGCGCCTCATTATCACATGAAGCGTGACATCAAACAATCGTTCTTGTTTCTGCAATCTTAAGAAATTAAAAGCCCTCAGTTAGGAGGGTGCAATCCAGGACCCAATTGCATTAAGAATCTTAAAGATTAA
Source organism: Meandrina meandrites (assembly GCA_963693305.1). Taxonomy (NCBI): domain Eukaryota; kingdom Metazoa; phylum Cnidaria; class Anthozoa; order Scleractinia; family Meandrinidae; genus Meandrina; species Meandrina meandrites. Next base: position 26,813,731 of record OY855903.1, read on the forward strand.
GTGGGATGTTAACAACCATCTTCTGTGTTTGGGAAGATCTTCTAGCACGCATTCAGCCGACGGTGGATAGAAGAGTATGGAACTTTGGAACACAGAAAACAGTTGGCTGTGGCAACATTTGTTTAGGACACAAAATTTGTTTCCGGCACAAACAATGTTTCTGATTACCATCAAAAACATTTTGTGTCCGCGACAAATGTTTGCCCGTTTGCTCGACCAAGAAAACGTCATGAGCAACAATGTATCGTCGTTTGCGTTCTCAATTTCATAACCTCATTGTCTAACAACCGCCACGTGCACCTGAAAAGAAAAAAAAAGTCGATAATTGCGTTTTAACATATTTGCAGAAGTAGTTTTTTGTTTTGAAAAATTCACCTGAGGCATGCGAAAGTTTGAGACATTTTGAGATGCCTTCCGATGTACAAAGAGTTATCAAAGTCTCGAAAATAATGAGACAAACTACCTCCCGAGTTAGGATTTCGAGTTGGATTTCGAGTTAGGATTTCGAGTTGGATCTTCGAGTTAGGATTTCGAGTTGGATTTTCGAGTCAGGATTTTTTTGGCAAAGCAAAACCCATTACAATTATTGAAAGCTAACCGTAAACAAACTAACCGGAGTGCATAGTAGGCTAACAGGAGTGTGTAGTAGGCTAACAGGAGTGTGTAGTAGGCTAACAGGAGTGTGTAGTAGGCTAACAGGAGTGTGTAGTAGGCTAACAGGAGTGCATAGTGAGGCTAAACGGAGTGTATAGTACGCAAAAACCTCGAAAATCCTAACTCGAAAATCCAACTCGTAAATCCAACTCAAAAATCCAACTCGAAAATCCAACTCGAAAATCCTAACTCGAAAATCCAACTCGAAAATCCTAACTCGAAAATCCATTTCGAACATCCAACTCGAAATCCAACTCGAAATCCTAACTCGAAATCCAACTCGAAATCCTAACTCGGAGGCAACCTCGAAAATGATCAGGTCAGTGTAATACGGCAAATAAATCCCCTATACAGCGGCCACCTCCATTAAGCGGCCGCGGCCACTTTGTGGCCGTCATGAACGTTCTTCTAAAGGCGGTGGCAAACGAGGACACATTGTTGCTCATGATGTTTCTTGGGTGGGCAAACGAGCGGGACACAAAAAATTTGTTTTGTATCCATGCCGCGCAAACGGGGAAACATTTGTTGCAGACACAAAATGTTTCTGACAAAAATCAGAAACATTTTTTTGTGTCTCGGACACAAATTTTGTGTCCGCAACAAATGTTGCGCGCACGGGCAAACGGGGAAACATGCATTTGTGTCCGCAACATTGTGTCCTCGTTTGCCACCACCGTAAATTGTTTTCCCCCCTATTTAGCGGCCAGAAAGAAAGTAACATTCGAAGTTTGGCTTTGTTTTAAACAAGCTCGGATAGAAAAAAGTTAAAAAGAAAAAGGAAATTGACGGCTGATAAAATCATTTAAACACAGGCTATTTGTTGTCTTCGTGTGATTCAGAGATTTCTTTTCATGCCTTTTGTAATGAAATAACGTGAATACATTTCTAAAAGGCGTTACGCTAATTTCTGATGGGCCCTTATTAACCAGTTGCCCGAGGGTGGTTCTACTGTACTTTCATTAAGGATCCAATGCTGAGTAATGCGAATGACACAACAGTGGACAGCTCAAAATATTCAGTCTATTCAGTGAACTTGACTTTCAATTTTGAGATATATAACGGTCGGGATATATCGATCACCTGCAATCGATCACCTGCGAAATATTTAGGTACACAATCAACCCCACATGAATATAATAGATTTAAGATTCCATCTTTAAACAAATTATCCGACCCTTTTAACATACACTTACTTACCTGTATTTGGCCCGATTGGCCGTCATCCAGCTGGCGGTTTCCTCGTGGCAGCCAGAAGATATTGCTTGCTCCTCGTGCTTATCTGAAAAGCTCTCCGCTAATGAGTGTGCTCGGCGTCTCTTGAGGTATTCATACGTTACTCCTCCGTTCTTGTGGTCAAGTAATGACATTCCTTTCCTACTGACATTGTTAGAGAGAGCTGCAACGCAAGTTACTGAATAAATACAATAGATTATGGCTCACCGCCGAATGTTTGTAGGTTTTAGGTTTTTAACTTCAATGGCCAGAATACAAAATTGATTTATTTATTCCGGGAAGTGATTGTTTAGTAAGAAAAGACGACCTGACGGCCAAAGATAACTAAAGCGTATCTACCTCAGGAAGTGATATTGCTCGAAGTGCATTTCAAGAATAAAAACTTAAATTGTTCTTTGGCCATTTCAATTTGAGAAGATATTAAATGCAAATAGCGTCGCACAAACATGGGAGTTGAATAAAAAAAAATTAGAATGTTCTTAACGTTAATTTTGTAAGCTATAGCAGGGCACGAGCTTAACGCTCCCAAACTCTCAAAATCCGAGTGTTTTATTAATAGATGGTGGCCATCAGGACAACGACAAAACTGACCAAAAAATTATTTTTCAAAACTTTTTGTTTACCTTTTCAGTTCATTAATTCAAAGTATCAAGATGCATTCTATATTTTATATCTGAGACTACATGAAAAATTTGCTGTTGTCTCACCGATTCACTAGTTGGAAAACCTCTCACTGGCAAAGCTTTGCTAGTGGACTAAAAAGTTAAGTGAATTCGAACCCTGCTACAGTAGCACACATCTGCAACACCGTTACCTCTGAAGATGTGTGCTGAAGGATATATACTGCCGGAATGCCAACTACAGCCTTGCGTGGTCCATGAGACATGATTGTTGCCGCTCTTTGCAATTATTTCTTCTGTGTAGTAATAGCCTCCCAGAGAGGTGATCTTCTATTTTTTTTTTGTAGGGAGGAGTGAGAGACGATAAACGACTGCGTGGGAAGCTTACTGTAGCAACGGATCATAGCAAGTAACTACTGCGCCCAGTGCTAGGCGTTCTCTTCCTACTAACTCACGACTGAGTATCACATGAAGCGTGACAGTCAAACAATCTTTCTAGTTTCTACGATCCGGGCAACCTTCGAACAGAAATAAAAAGCCCTGGCAGGTTGCCATCCGGGACCCGGTTGCATTAAGAATCTTAAGATTAAGTGGGATTTCTGCAACCGTGTTCTGTGTTTCGGAAGGTCTTCTTGTACGCATTCAGCCGACGGTGAATTGAAGAGTATGGCAAACAATGCTGGTGCGTAAAAATCCATTGGAACACAGAGAACAGTTGCACAAAATCTCAATCCCGTTGCCAAGGTGTCTCTTCTTCCCACCCCCTGGGAACGAGGCGCAGGATTGTATCTAAACTTGCTTGATTTTCGTGCTAACCAAAAAGGGTACTGACGAAAAATTTATTTATTCACAGTTTCCTGTCTCGACTTGTAATACACTCTTTTTTATATATATGAGAATATCGTTTTTCTGGCCCAGGCTGAATATTCTAATTTTTCTGCCGATTTTAGGCTGATATTCTTGGGAATATTCCTAGATTATAGCTTATGACATCTCCGTTTTAGAGTGTATTGGGGTATCGGTTACAAGTTTTTGGTGTCTAGATCTGTATACCATCTGAAAACCATACAGATGTATTACATGTACAGTTCATCGAACTGTCACAAGCATCGAACATTTGGTCAGTGCAGGTTTTTATCGTTTTGTTGGCTAGCTTTGCCGTTTAAAGGAAGGAAGAATTTTGTACGGTTTAGTCAAAAACATATAAACGTATTGTACTCATAAATTTCCAACACACAAAATTATATTCTTAAAATACAATAAAATTCGTAAATCCCAGCCTCGATATTCTCATAAAATGTATTCTTATAAAAAAAGGCTGAATTTGTTAGTGAAGACTCTGCACTTGTGCTTTAGTGGCTTTAGTTCTGAAATAATGTGCCGACAATGTATTTTATTGTGGTGAAAGGGTTGAAATAAATTGATGCAAGGAGAAAGCAGATCTAGAACCTGAAAACATGTAACCCGAGGCAAATTCCATGACTGGTACCTTGAGTATATTTGTAATATGAAGGTTGGTTAATTGTAAACGTGAACAATCCATTCCACCTGGTTGTCAAAGATTGGACCACGATGTCCACCCGATAAATCAATATCCAGTGGATAGCGTAGTTTGTTTTGTTAACACATCCACTGGATATAGTGATTTATCCAGTGGATAGAGTTATCCATCAAGGAAGTAGAAGCGAAGAGTCGGGATGGGAAAGTAGTTTTGAGCAAAAAAAAATCAGGAATATTTTGGAGTGGTGTGAGCATGGTGAGTAGTGGTAATAAAGCTTTTGTTCCCACTGGTTACATTTCAGTTTCAGCAATAGATATATATCTGTCTGCTGAATATCTAAACATTGTTATAGTATTGTATATCTGACTGGTAAAAGAATTCGCATGTGTCGCGTGGCTGGCATGGTGCGTGAACAAAATTTGTGAATAGCAGGTGGGGGGGAGGGGGAAGAGAAGGTCGGTTTGATTGCGGTTACGTTAGTTCCACTGACTCCGGTTTAGTTGCGGTAATATAAGTTCCACTACGGTTTGCTTGTTGTTAGTAAGGTCAGCAGCATTTTCAAATCAATAACTCTAATTTAAAACTTGGCTCATTAACTCATTGACTCATTTCATTCATAAAAACTTCACTCGCTGTTTCTGTTCATGAGTTGTTTGTTTTATCACTCAAAGACAACTGTTCATGATCACACTTCTGGCGATTGGAAACACTTTATTCCAAATCAGTTTGACAATCACAGGTCAATGCTTTTTACTTTGAAAAGCAAGTTTCAACGGAAACGTCTGCCATAGTCAGTTCATCTGCGTTCAACTTTGAATTTGAATAAGCTAGTTAACTCATATATCAACTTCATAATTGTAACAGCATTCATAAGAAGCAATTAAATTACGATTGAAACTGTTCAGAGGCCCTGATCAAAAGGATCCCCTTCCAGTATGTCTGAAAGTTAAAAAAAAAAAAAACTTTAAAAAAATATTTAAGATAAAATTTACGTTTGATAACGGAATCATGGTTGAGAAGACATGCAGGATGTTTCCCGTATGAGGTCACCATTCCAAAAAGACCCCGGAGGGACTCCATACAGTGAAATTCGGGGAGACTTTTCTCGAAAGGGTCGTCCTTTTTTATGCTAGAGATATAGAAAAGGGTACTCGGGTTTTACCTGTTGAAGTACAGAAAAGAGTAGAGAAAACTGTGTTTTAAAAGAACGTTTCAAAATATCTTGAACAGACCACTTTGTTGCTCGAGTTCTCCCATTTCGCATCGTCATTTATCTTGACGTCATATTACGTTGTACAGTTCCGGCAAAACACCACCATCCAATCAGAGCACTTGTTATTATGCAACCATATGTCGGTGGGAGACTGAGTAAGAATAAAAACATATATGTAAGGGTGGGTGACTAATTAGAAACATTTCACTTCATTTTCATGGAAAAAAAAATTAAAGAAAGTTAGTCTGATGTTGTGAATAATTCTCTAGCATTCTTAAGATAAGTTTGAAGGCACCATTTATCGGGAAACTAAACAGACAACGAAGAAATTTGCATGCTCGAATTCCATTCCTGTCCCTACCCTAGACAAATGAGCGAAACCTTACGCAAATCTTGCGACATTCAGCTTCAGTCATTTAGCTGACAAAGCGGCGAACAAGTATGAGGAACTACCTTCTCTTCGCGATTTGTCTTCTTTTTCATGTCAATACGGCGAGTTCTTTGCGAGCTAGCACGGTTCGCGAGCTGAGTGGGTTGTATTCGAACGCGAAGCAATATGTTTCTCCTGTCTTCAATGGTTCAGATCCAGTGTTCTCGAATATTTCTATTTCTGGAGCTTGTGAGAAAGCCATTCTTGGTCTTTATAAAGATCCCACAGTAGCCGCAAAATGTAAGTAAGATCTTTGTTTTGTGCAGGTGAAATTTTTAACCCAAATAATCTAAAATCTAACATTCGCAGTAAGTACATATGTTGTACAGAAATACAAACAAGCTGAAGCTATTGTACTTAAGTCTTAAGGATCTCGTACACTCGATTAATTCTTGATCAGTCGTCGTTGTAAATTACATGTAACTTAACAAGCTTACCTAGCGCAATATAAAAAAACATTTTTTATGACGTAACTGGGTTCTTTTTGTGGAAACGGCAGCTTACGGTAGCCGACGCAGTAGGCTGAGTTGGCTAAAATCAGACGATCTTCCACAAGATTGTGCACAGGCTTCCCAAGCTCAAAAGTCGTCTTTTTGATGTGTTTTTGAGAGCCCTTCGAGCGGCCGACTCTACATACGTGGTGTATGCGACAGCTTGTGTATATAGAGAAATGTATGGAAAAATCACGGAGTCTCTAAAATCGGGTAAATAACTATCTATTTTAAAATAAAGTTTACCTACCTCAAATGTGTCGCTTACTTGTGTCTTGTGCCGAATTTGAAGCCATTCCAACGTCATTTAGCGAAGTTATTCGAAGTCGTTGTCTCCCCTTCTAAAAAGAAGGAAAGGCAGACCACTCCATCGATCGCTGGCCAGAGCTCACTCCACAAATCGCTCTCTCCTCAAAAGGAAAAGTCCCGAATCGCAATAAAACCAACAGTTCCATAAAGCCCAATAAATTTCACTCCACATACGTGTTCTTCGGCGGTTGAAAGACTCATAAAGAACGAGAAATTTTGCTTTAATTTCACCTATTAGGCTTTCCAAATATGCTTGTGACCGACCCCGCGACAACGGTCGTTACTCAACGAATAGCATCTGATCTCTGATTGGTCCATTTGAACCAAGTCACGCGCTGACAGCACGACACTCCATCGGAGGGAAAGTACATTTTGTCACGATTCAAGTTTCACGCTAGGGCTCCCAAGGGATGTTTTCTGAAAGCTGTATTGTTCGCAATAGCCAATCACAGCCATGTTTACATATTCAAATTTGTATTGAGTGTACAGTTTTCCCTGAGCTGAAGAAATTCACTGAACTCCATCGTTGTGTTGGCTCGATATGTTTTCTTAATATGTCTTCGGTCATAAAAACGAATGCCTCGGCTTTGCGGGAGAAGAACGATCGTGACTTTCCGCGGAACTCTCTAAACGTAAACAGTAAGAGAGGGTCGCCTGTGTCTGAAAACGAACACGAAAAAGACGATGCACTTTATGCAAAATGGAAGCTTTGGCTGATTTCTCATTACCAGTTTAAGTACAAATCGACAACGGCCATCAGAAGAATAGTTGAACATTCGACGAGCGAGAAGGAGAATTTCGAATCTGGAAAAGATGGTATATCGCCTGATGTGTTGGGAAAACATCCCTTGGGAGCCCTAGCATGAAACTTGAATCGTGACAAAATGTACTTTCCCTCCGGTGGAGTGTCGTGTTGTCAGCGCGTGAATGGGTTCAAATGGACCAATCAGATATCAGATACTACTCGTTGAGTAACGACCGTTGTCGCGGGGTCGGTCACAAGCATATTTGGAAAGCCTAATAGGCAAAATTAAAGCAAAATGTCTCGTTCTTTACGAGTCTTTCGACCGCCGAAGAACACGTATGTGGAGTGAAATTTATTGGGCTTTATGGAACTGTTGGTTTTATTGCGATTCGGGACTTTTCCTTTTGAGGAGAGAGCGATTTGTGGAGTGAGCTCTGGCCAGCGATCGATGGAGTGGTCTGCCTTTCCTTCTTTTTAGAAGGGGAGACAATGACTTCGAATAACTTCGCTAAATGATGTTGGAATGGCTTCAAATTCGGCACAAGACACAAGTAAGCGACACATTTGAGGTAGGTAAACTTTATTTTAAAATAGATAGTTATTTACCCGATTTTAGAGACTCCGTGATTTTCCCATACATTTCTCTATATACACAAGCTGTCGCATACACCACGTATGTAGAGTCGGCCCCTCGAAGGGCTCTCAAAAACACATCAAAAAGACGACTTTTGAGCTTGGGAAGCCTGTGGATTGAGCAGGATAATTGTTTTATTATTCAACAAAATAATTGTCAACGAAACGTTTTATGAGGCAAGAAAAACTTTGGTTGTGCAGCGCTTGGCAATCTACGTATATCGCAGGATATCTGCTAAGTACGGATGACCGATAACAGTGACTTTCTGACCATAATATATGGGCATCACGCGAGTTTGTTAAATAATAATTGGGGATATCGAACATAAAAGTTGGAGATATAAACCACCAGAATTAACGGGTAGGGGATATTTAGGCCAGAAATTTATGGGATACAGGATACTCAGACCCCCCCCCCCCCCTCCCCCTCCCTCTCCCCCTAATAGGGCCTCTCAAGCAGATGAATAATTATCTGATATGTATGGTGTGAATTGTTTATTTTAGATGTTGATGCAACAGGAAAACCAAACAGTGGAGTGTCAGAAGGAAATCTTGTATGGCTGGGGTCTTATGCTACATGCAAAACTATTCCTGATGCACACTATTGCCTGACTCCTGATGCCACAATTACGATAAATGCTGGCGACAAACCAGTATGTACATGTATACAGTTATGCTTTATTAATGAATAATTTTAAAACTCACAGCAAATCCTTCCCAAGGACTGGTCATTATTTAGAGGGTGGGGAGGACTGGTGCAAATAGGGGAAGGTCAATGATTTTTATGTATGCTGCGCACATTAGGGAGGTTTGAGGTGGTGAGCGGGTGGTGTCTAACATTTGCAGACCGCAGACTACGATTGCTTTTAGCCGTTTGCAGCCTGGCAAAATAGTGATGCCCCAAACAGCCAAAGAACAGCTAACTGCAAGCAGACTGCAGGGAAGGCTAACCACCAGAAAACGGCAGTGAAAACTAACCGCAAGCAGTCTGCAATCTGCAGTGTGCAAATGTCACACACTGGTGAGCGCATAAGAGGGGGGAGGGTCAGCAAAAAAATGTGCTTCATAAAAAGGGAGGTTCAGGGGAATTTGAGTGTACTAGATCCTCCATTTGCACCAGCCAGTGTAATGTGGACTAAATCAAATTGCAAGTTCGATGAAGAATTTCAGGCTCATTGCAATTGTCATGCATTCTTATCCAAATTTTTTATTGTTTCTGTTTATACTGTTGCTCGTACTTCATGCTAAATAATTGGTTTAAAAGAGACCTTTGATTAGCCTTCTGAAATTTTAACCCAAACATCATTTTTCTTTGGAAAACATTTTCTCTATCAAACCCTGCAAGTTTATTGCTCATTTCATCAGAACACCCAATTTCTCAAACCAGTTTTAGTTTCCAAAGACTGAAATCGGGTTTCCACTTCACATGTCATGTAGGATCTACATGTTTAAGATCCATAGTATCTAGCTAGTAAATAGGATTGCAAAAAATTAAGCTAAACTAATCAGTTGTCACATTTTCATTAAATATATTTAGTCTTGTAGAATTTACTGAAAATAATTATGTTAAGGGCAGTGACACTTTTAAATCGGTTAATTTGAAATCTGCCAATCTGATTGAACTCTCCTTTCCTGATGAAACAGACTGTAATACCTTACATAGAATGGGGACTGTGTGTACCTAAGAACTGTAGTGAGACAGATGTTGCTTATGGCTTCGGAGTCCTTGTTAAAGGTTAGTTGTTTGACTGAGTAATTTAATTACTATGTAAATTTAAAATTCAGGGTTTTCACTAAAAGCCTGTGGACAACATAAAACTAAATTGCCTATTTGTAAACTACAAGAATTTCATTGTTATCATTCATTCATTCATTCATTCATTCATTCATTCATTCATTCATTCATTCATTCATTCATTCATTCATTCATTCATTCATTCATTCATTCATTCATTCATTCATTCATTCATTCATTCATTTTATCACACAAAGAAATTACGAAAACATGATGCAATATTGTACATAATTTAAATTAGTCACAAATCGAATAGAGACAAGAAAGCTTACCGTTCAGCCTGACCAATTAAACAATAAATAAAAGTGGTAACTGAGAAAGTGAAATGTTATTTTTGATTTGTATGTGTTGCAGTTTTTTTTTTTCAGTTATAAATTTTATTTTTCCTTTGTTTTTGGGTATGGTAATGTATTGGGTATGATAATGAGCTTAAAACAAAGGAAGAATAAAATTTAACTGTGACGAAAAAATTTAACTGCAACAAGTTTTAATTTACTTTTTAGGGCTTTCTTCATAATTTACAATCACACGAACTTTTTTTGGAGTTTCTAATGTCCTGTTTAAAATTGCTAATAAAAATAGTAATGGGTACTCCATGTTGTGCACACTATTGTTGGTTAGCTATTGTGTACTGAGGGTGTTTTTCATTTTTATTGCTTTTGAACCGTTTGTTTTACATCATTTGGTCACATCAACCCACCGCAATACCAAGAGCCTGGTGCAAATTTATAGTAACTGTAACAAAATTCGACAATAATTGAACTAAACTAAAGATTTTTTTTTTAATCACTTTCTTTGCCTTTTTGTAACCACTGACCACTCTGTTTATAAATTAATTATTATTAATAATTAATTCTAATAATTACTTGTTGCCATTTTCTGCCAATAACCACTTATTTAAAAGATTGATTTCTAAATATGATGTGTGTGCATTTTTGAACTTAGTTCTGACAAACAAGCTGCCACCTCCCTACAACAACATGGTGAGCGTCAAACTGAGTGGCTTTCACTGTGCCCACCCATCCAAGTGGACTACTGGACCAATAATTACACTGTGAGTTCAATTCCAATTTTTGCTCCATGAAATTATATATGTTTTGGTTAAATATTACCCTTTGTACAATCTGGTATTTTCTTTGTTACAAAAATTAATTTTTGTAATGGCTCTTTCATAAATCAAATTGTACGGGGTTCCTTTAGCTTCCCAGCAATGCAATATGTAATGTAAATATGTAAAAAGAATGTAAATGTTTAATTAAAGTGGCCCTGTGATCAAATTTTTGAGTTTCATTTCTTTACATCTTCCTGTACTATTAGACTTTCTTACTCACCTTGCCAAATTTCAATGGCATTACGGCATGGCATTAGTCATTTTATTTTAACATTTCTTTCCGAGAATTTACAACCGCCATTAATCAACCTTGTTCCAAGGCTTGATTGTGAACATAGTTAATAGAGGGAAATGGTTATGAAGCCCGGCAAAGTTCTTTGTTATAGGTTTTTGTTCGCTATTTTGGGGGTTGACCGTGCACAATTTAACCTGACAAAATACAATAGGTGGCTATGTGTGTTGATACAACTAACCAATAGAAACATTGCGATTACGTAATTCATGCATAGTGTATGAGCGCAAAACAAAAGATGTGTACGGTCTTGGACCTTCCAACCTCAACTTTGGCCTCTTTGTTTGCTTCTTTGATGTTTGCCGGGCTTCCTAACCATTTCCCTCTATTAACTATGTTGTGAATGAGAGAAAATGACGTCAAAGGCTCAAAAATATTGCCCCCCTCCCCCCCAATCCTTTTCAAATTAATTTTAGCTTCATACATTTCTTTAAATTTTGGGGTCTCAAAGACCCCAAAATTAAATTTAATCCCTTCTGAAGGGAGTGGGAGAGTATGGATAATATTTTCTGGTCAGGAACTGCACATTACATCACAATATTTAGAAAACAAATGACAAAACTTAAGTTGGAAATAGTTTATTTCAATATAAACTGAATACCATCGATATACTAAAAGTAAGTGTCTGACAATTTACATGTAATACTGTATGAAGCAAAACAGGAAGTATACTCATTAAAAACGGCAAAAATCCTTGCTACATATTTTTACATTTAGGTCGGGTCCCTTGTTGAGAAGAACCACAACATATTACATGAAATAAATAAGAAACAATTTGGTTCTAAAGTGATTCTGTTAATTTTTGGGGTTGATTAGCTTTTGAACCAGCAGCTTCCACAGATATTTGGGGCCTAGGTAAAAATTTAATAATTTTATACCATTCTCCGTACATTTTGTGAAGAAACATTTCTGTTGAATGTCGATATTTTTCTGTCCATACAGTGTTGTGTGCATTATCATAGCTTGCCTGTGTTTGACTGGCACGTTAGTTGACTTGTGTGTCGTGCAACAGTCCTGGAAGTTCTGGACTGCGTCCAGGCTGGAATATGAAAGAGATAGCAGAGTTCCACAGTCGGAAGAAAGGGGATTGTTATCGAATGGATTATCCAACCACTCAAATAGCGAAGAGGCTGCGCCATTACTGAGTACTTACGGTGACAGCTCAAATGGAAATATTCAAATAAGGAGGCCTACTGAGCAGGACAAAGGTACATGATGATAATTACATGTATTAATGCTTTTGAATGGTACAATGTAATAAACTGATTACAAGGAATTGATTTTGACCCAATAGCTCCTACACTGGCCAAAACTAATGCCCTCAGGGGGCAAATATTGTTCATTGTGCAGGGACTCGTGACACCATCACTTTTCACCATGAGCAGAAGATTTATTTTTGATAATCACTTAGGGAAAAGGCTAGATTTGCGTGCATGTTGAGCTCACAGGATTGTAAACCAGAAATGAGAAATGAATGACTTTGAGAAAGTTTTGGGAAAGTCAGTTCGAAATGAGTATGTTATTATGATACTTTTCGTTGTAAATTCGACCAGAAATACCCAAAATGCTGCAAACTTTCACTTCCAAAATCAGAGGAAAACTTGTAGTTTCCTACCTTCACTTTGTTCACTTTGCCAAACTTTCCAGCATGAACAAGCTATGCAGCCACATGTAAATGGCCAACAAAATAACAAAAGAAAATTGGAGAAAAGGAACTCCAACAAGCAGCTATTTCAAAAAGAAATGTTTCATATCCAGATCGCAGAAGGATAAGAATGACAAGGAACTTCCTAATTTGCCCTTCTCTTGCAAGCCCTATTTTGCCAGCAAACATGACATGTCCGAAGGCATTATGTCTTTGTTTGAAAAATCCATACATACACTACCTCCCCCACAGAAGGTTGTTCAAGTTTAAACACCACGCCCCTCCCCTCCCCCCCCCCCCAAAAAAAAACAACCCTTTGGAAACTCCAGTTTAGCTTCATACTTTCTTTAAAAAGTATCTAGCACAGACCTGCCAACTCTCACAGTTCTGCCATGAGTCTCACAATTTTTTTTTGTCTATCGTAATGTGTGCTTGTGTTTACCATTTTTTTGCCTAGCTCCTAAGCCTTTGCTAAGTTAAACATTAACCGAACGAACTGAACCTCATTACCATGCCGAGTTGCCTAGTAATCTTTGCAATGTGATAATCTTGATCCAGAAAAAAGTAGAATCTCACTACTTTTTGTAGAATCTCCCAACTTTTTTCGTGGGTCTCCAGATATTTCGTTATCAGGAGTTGGCAGGTCTGCTAGCATGCACTTCTGATTTTACAAAAAATATAGAGCTCCATGAAAAAAACTGCGGGGCTGGAAGAATAAGAAAACATATCAACCAGAGCAGCCAAATTCATGCAACCCGCCCATCATTAATCTAGCCTTCCATCCTTTATTTCCTTGCATTTTGGCATAGCAGGTTTCCTGGTATAACTTTTTAAAAACACCCCTAATTTTATTTTAGCTTTTTAAAAGTGCTCATGACTCAAAGCGAGTTGAGTGACCACTACATTTTTTATTATCAAAAAGCAGTCAAGATGGAGTTATAGAGCCATTATACATGCATATTTTTACAAAAAATATGTTAAATATAATTATATTATATTGTATTTTATTAAGTTTTGCCAAATACTCACTAATCCACTATGAAACGTAATGTTAGCAAAGAAATTACTTCTATGTACCTAACTGACAAAACCAGCTTCATTAGAGCCTAAGAGTATTTCAAAAAGCCGTATCGTAATCCATTCAAATCAACTTCAATTTTTGTCCAACCTTACATTCTTTTGTATTTGCTGTGTTATTGAAATGTTCCTTCACTGTTTTAAGTGATTGTTTTTATATTTTACTTAATTTGGCAGCCATCTTCCTTTGCCAGAATTTGGTTAAAATCCTAGTTCCCTATTTACAATTATGTACTTTGTTTGATGTTCTTTTCACAGGTTTTCTTGTCAATTTCCTGGTATGCTTCTCAATAGTTCGCAACACCAGCAAAATAATGGATTGTTCTGTACCAGCAGCTGTAATCACACCTCTGAATGGCGTGCGTGTTCTCAGCATGTTTTGGGTCATCTTGGGCCACACCTACCTTTGGCTTTTGATTCTTCGGATAATCAGTAAGTTTGACTGCAGTGCATTCATTCTGTGTTATGGTCAACCAAGTTGAGCAGAGTGTGGGAAGTCTCTATTTTGCTCTTAAAAGAAACTTCTCGAAGTCTCTGGGCAGTTCCTCTTTTTCTGCAGTCTGTCGAGTCATTCTCATCTGCATAGCTCTTTTCACTTCTCTTAGGCGGCAGGGCCTTGGCACGAGAAACGAATGGCTCTGGGGACATGGGATTTTTGGATTAATTTGAATTTTTTTTGATTGGTCGTTTGAAACAAAGAAATCTTGAGCGGAATTAAAAGATGCCATTACTCTCTCATGCAGTATATAGAAACATCACGACTACATACATGATAACCGGAAGTCCAAGAATCTAGGACTGGAAATCCTTTGTCTCCAGAGCCCTTTGTCTCGTGCCAAGGCCCTGCCGGCTGAGAGAAGCTAAAAGGGGTATGGGGACAAGAATGTCTGTCGAGTGTGAAAAGAATAAAGAGCAAGTGGGAAAATGGCCACTGGAAATCTGGCAGCAAGATGCACAGAAATTAAAGCCAGTTCTCAAAAACCTCATTAATTCTTGCAAGAGAACCATTCATTTAATAGGTATTCGAGTACCGCTATGTAGCATCTCTATGTGTGAAATCTTTGCAATAGCTATTAAAATTACATCTGCAGACATGGCAACTGATCACTGCACAATGGAGCTCTGACTGATTGGTTATCATTGTCAGCTTTTGTTTCCTTTTACAAATAAAGTTCCAGACACATGATCCTTATTAAAATAGTTCTTTCAGTCATGAACGGTGATTTGCGCTGCAATAAAATTGCACAGTGAATTCTGGTCAAATACCACTCCTTTGCCCCTGCAGCTCAGTTAGAATTATCTGTAAAAGTACCTTATTATAGGAAAAAAACGATGCATGCTGGAATTCGTGGTAATTTTATGCACCTTTTTTACACTATTTTACAGCATTGTTATTTTGAGACACCATTATTTTCAGCAAAGGTGCATATCATCTGTCTCTTCGTTAGAGTCAGCTGTTACTTCGTCATTCAATATTGATTTTAATATGTATGTCTTTAGATTTGTCAATGGAACGGCCATCGTCCGGTCCCAGAGGGTGGCTCACTTCTTATTTGTGCAAAATGTCCGTTTCCTTTACCGGTTTAAACTCCAGTTCTGTTGTAGTGCGTTGTTGTTTTGTCTTGTGAAAAGCGCTCGCGAGTTGCATATAAATCATTACGCATAAAGCGACAAACCCGTGTTCATTAGATGTATGTTAACGTATACCACAAGGAAATTCGCGTTAATTAAATACATGTAAACATCACTTTTTGAAAATTCACGTTAATTTTTTAACGCGTAGATTTTGTCCGCGTTAATAAAAATGCTCTCGTTATATTCCTTTATTAAATATAATAAGGTAGCTTGTTTTATTTTTATTTCAGATGATCTTGCTGTAGGAATTAACATTGTCCATAGTTTTTCCTTCCAAGCTGTGAATAATGCATTTTTCTCTGTTGACAGTTTTTTCCTACTGAGGTATGGTAAGATCTTGATAAATAACAATAACGGCTGTTAGTTTAAGGAATCAATTGATGAACGCCAACAAGAAAAACCGTTTAACCTGTAAACGCATTAGTTTAGGACTTTTCTCATCAAGCATGAAGAGCATGAAGAGGAATTGGTTTAACAGGTATTAACCACCTGCCTCGTGTATATAGAGGATGGTTCCCTAGGATATCCAGGGGGCCTCCAATGTGGTCAGCCACATGAGAGTGAAGTGTCCTAACCTTGAACACAAAACAACTGAAGACCCAGGCCAGGCGTTAAACAGGGCCGCTTGATATGGATTTCAGGGCCCGGTTGCATAAAACGTCTACTTAAGTGCAAACTTAAGTAGGACACTTACGAGTCCGTTAAGGGTACACTTACGGGTGTTGCAAGGAACATACTTAGTGCACTCTTAAGTATTTGCCTTACGGGGTAACTTACGGGTTTACTTAAGGTCACACTTAATTTTGTTGTGGTCATTATATTAATGACTCCGACTCTGTTTTTCAACTGATAAGTAACGAAAGTAGTGTCTGGTAGTTTGATTAGAACACTTTTAAACTTCTTTTAAATGAATAGGGAAAAGTCTGTTTTAAGATAAAGCTAAATATCAAAAGAAATTTTTTTCATCATTTTATTTTGAAAAACTTAATCAAAGAGTTTCCTTTTTTCACTAATTCCTGACTTGGTATTGAGCTACTCATTATTGATCTAGTCATATGTTTTTCGCTACCTAACTAAAAAGTTTCAGAAGAGACTCGAAGGACAAGACCCATAATTTACGAGCTTGTAAATAGGGTGTGTATAGGGCTAGAGTATGGCACAACACGAAACCACGCCCTTACAGCTGCACAGCAATTGACGATAGCGCTTCGCTGCTTAGAACACAATAAACGTAAATAAAAGACACAACTCTTAGGTCTCACTTAGTGCGACCAAAAGACGCCCCTGAACTAACTAAACAAGTCAGTGTTGTCTGTGAGATTCCACGTGAATGCGGAAAAGTATATATTGGGGAAACAGGGAGAGCGATGCAAGAAAAGGATAAAAGAACACGACAGAGATATACGGTTTGCTCGTTCGCAAAACTCCGAAGTTTAAGAATACGCTAATGAAACGGAAATCAAGTTTATTGATGGTGACCCTCATTGGTAAACACGTTTAGTGCAAAAGAGCTACAATAAGGCTTACAAATCGGTATTCTAAAAAAGATGGGCGTTCCTCTTGAAGAACTCCGATTCAAGGCAGAGAAAAGCTGCAATGTAATTGTAAGGTTGCCCTTAATTTGCTTTTTGATATTTGGGACTTAAACAATGGATTTTCAAATTGATTCCAAACATGAGGAAGTTGAAAATGATGATGCAGACGCCACTGGTGACAACGATACCGATGGCATGTACCAAGACGGCAATGAAACTGAAGGGGTCGACAAAAACGTGTCGATATTTGAGGGTTAAGTTTTTCAAAGAATTTGTAATTCGATTCTAGGGAAATATCTTTGTGGATTTGAGAAAAGTATACATTCGAGTTTGAGTAAACAAGTGAGTGGAACTCATCAAGCCCGCTTAATTCTGTTTAATTATAGTATGAATCGTGTTTTTACTTTAATGTCCATTTGACATGTTTGGGTTCCTTTAAGGTTTAAAACGTGGGCAGTGGATCATAAAGGGCATTACAAGAACTTAAACAAGAAAATACCTTTTCCTTTGACCTGTCAGAAAAAGTTCGCGTTAACTTCAGTAAAGATACGGGACCTATATAGGTCCCGTAAACTTACGTCTGCTTTTGACGTAAAAAAAGTTTTATGCAACACCCGCAATTTCTGTTGCATAAACGACACTTAGGTGCACACTCGTAAGTGCAGCCACTTACGTGCACTCCGTAAGTGGATCACTTAAGTGATTTAAGGTGTCTCTCTACAGTTTTTTCTGGACCATACCAAACATTTTCATTTGGCCCTTTAGCAAACTTCCCGGACTCGGATCGATGTGAAATTTACACCAGATATTGGAATTGGATTGAAGTTTGATATGATATATTTTTTAGGAAAATCGATATTTCCATGCGAAAGCTGAATTTGTAACGCAACTTTTTCGTCGGTTCGAACGCCTTCTTTAAGGATAAACGTGGACGTGTTCCAGTAAATCAACGTTAATAATACTTTGGAATTAAATTCGCTGCATTATCAAGCATGTGTTGTGAAAGTTTTAAAAAAATCGTTGGAGCCGTTTTGGAGATTTTCGAAAAAGCGCTAAAAGTAGAAAATTTACCAAAAATTAGATTGGTAGTGACCGTATGACAAAATCCAATTCTCGGGAACGCGATAACGAAAATCAACAAAACTTTCACGGTGGCGAAAGATAAGTTAATACACATTTTTTGTGTTATTTCGAAGTATTTTCATCAAAGCAGTGTCTGCGTCTCGGTCCGTTTATCATTATAATGCAAAAAGCATGGTGTGAAATATATTTTCCATTTATTCGAAATCAAACATACAGAATTTTTTTATTCTTGCATATTTGATGTGCAGTACACCATAGTTTCAGAAACTGGTGTTAGTTTTTCTACGTCAAATCGTATTCGCGTAGAATTCAAGTTTAACTGATATCTTGTTTTTCTGTTTATCGTTACCATGGAAATATCGATTTTCCTAAAAAATATATTATATCAAACTTTAATCCAATTCCAACATCTGGTGTAAATTTCACATCGATTCGAGTCCGGGAAGTTTCCTGAACGGCCAAATGAAAATGTTTGGTATGGTCCAGAAAAAACTGTAGAGAGACACCTTAATGCAACTCACTTAAGTTATGAGTACACCTATGTGTACCCGTAAGTGTTACGGGCGTTTTATGCAACCGGGCCCAGGGCCGTCAGGTCATCACGTCTCCCTAATATAAACTCATTATTTACTTTCTGTTCTGTTCTGTTTTCGTTTCTTTAGCGGTTTGCTTGTTGGCTACCTTTCACTTCGCCGTATGGACAAAAACAATGGGAGATTACCGCTGTTTCAATTCTATTTTCATCGTCTTTGGAGGTACTGTATAGTGTCCTGCCTTCCTCAGAGTTGTAAACATTCTCGTCCCCAGAGGCTGCGATCCTTCTGGTCTGCGCCACGAATCGAGACCTCTGGCCGCCTCCAAAACCGGAAGTCCGCGATTCACGGACACTTTGTCAAATATGACAAATCTGCCCAGGCTGAAAAACACAGAACAAGTACTCTGCAAGTACTCTCAGAAATTGGGAGCGGCCAGAGGTCTCGATTCCTGGCGCAGACCAGGAGGATCGCGGCCTCTGGGGACGAGATTGAGTTGTAAAATTTACTGAGAACACAGTTTTGCACTTCACTGTAAAGAAAGAGAAAAACGTTTGGCATAACATCTAAAGATTTTTTTATACATCTGTAAATATTAATAATTATAACCAATAAGCAAAATACGCAACGATTCAATTTCACAAAACTAAAATTTCTCTTTTTTTAAAAAAATTTCCAATTTAAGCTACGCACTGTTTCTGTCGTCAGCTCTGAGGAGAAAATGTGTGCGACTGTTTAGAAAAAGAAACGGTTTCTACAGTGAGAAGATCTGATAAGTGAAATTTCTCAAGCTTCTAGCTAGTGAGGTTCAACAAACCTCTTTTCTTGTGTGGGGAGTTTTCCCAAATATTTTTTTCTTGATTCTAAGTAATATTTGGGCCAATCATGAAGTTGAACCACATAAGTCCGAAACTTGCGCCAGCAAACCTTACGACAATCGGTCTTGCTGACAGAGTAATGTTTAGTCTCCTTCGCAGCCGTTGTTTGCGAAGGAGACTAAGTAATGTTAGAATGGAGATTAATAAAAGATTAAATTAATTTCCTTATTATCGCTTCTCAAATCATGAACTTTTTTCTTTTCTCATTTTAGTACGGTGTAATCCTAAAACAAGAATAATCCTATGTTAACTTAAGTTGCAGTGCGAACAACCGTTAAACAAATGCTGTGTGTTTTACAGGTTAACCCCAAGCTACATGTTTGTTATTTTGTTTTATGCCAATCTAAATGGATTTCTTGGGGAAGGACCATTGTGGTACGGCAGCCAAGTACGAACAGCGTGTGATAAATACTGGTGGACAAATCTATTGTACATCAATAATTTCCATCCGTTCTCCTTAGTTAAGGAGGTGAGTCACTGCTTTTGTTTATCAACGGACTGTGTTCTTTAAAGTTCTAGAAGTAATATATCAAACACTGTTTCATCGCATTTCAGAGTAGTTTTGACGAGAAGTTACGCTATAAATTCGCATATTGTGTGCGATTCGCAAGAGAACTGTGTTAAGTCCCAGTTTTGTTTAATATTTTGCAGTGTCTGGGCTGGTCCTGGTATCTCGCCAATGATATGCAGTTCTACGTGATTAGTCCGTTACTACTCTATGTTATCCACAGGTAATGATGCAACTTTTAATAAATCAATCGGGATCGTTTTGCTATGCACGGCCCTGCTTTTTAACTGTTACATTTGACACTTTTGGACGTACATTCAGGTTGTAATGTTTCTAATGCAACAAATTATACTACAAGCTAGTGTGAATATCCTACTTCATTTTGATATCTTCACCTTCAGGTAGAAGGTTCATTTTTTTATTCCATTTTTAAACAGTGTAAGGCTGCAGCCCAACAGCCGAAAGCTCCCCTTCTCTTTTATTCTAGCGAGAGAACGTTTTGTAAATACATTCCTCCACGGTTATATTTGCCAACTCACAAAGTGACCAGCTCCCTGTTAGCTGGTAAGAGCATTGCACCAGTGTCAAAGAGGTCATGTGTTCAGTCCTGATTTTGTTGCAGGCTTTCTTCGATAAATCTCTCATGTGTTAAAAACTTTCATTTTGTTTCTACAACTTAAATGACAATAATTTAACGGAATTATTGCAGCCGTTAGGAGGGGCTGATCAATTTGAATTCTGCTGTTTACTAGATTTCAGTGGAAAGGACTCCTTGTCAGTGTGGGCGGCCTTCTTCAAGTGAGTTTGATTGTGACTGGTGTGATAATTGGTGTTTACAACACAGATGTGCTTGAAGCCGGACAGATCACAACAGGGTAAGACAACGGACATGGTTTTTTGTTTCGGTATTAAGTTTACAGAAGTTATATTTAACAATCAGACAACGAACCCGACTTTCTATGAGTGAATAAAATAGTCAACGAGGCAATGCCGAGTTGACTATCGCTCATAGAAAACGAGGGCTTGTTGTCTAAGTTTTTCAGTGGACACTCTGGAGATTGCAGTTTTAGCCATAGTTAGCTTTGTTTTAAACTACATGTACGATTTTATGCATTTTAAGCCAAAAATAAAGGACAATTTTCACTTTTGAGAGTGACTAGAAAACTGACCATGAAAACAAGGTTGAGCCTCTTATTAAGTGTCAAGCGACAGAACGCTCCCCCCCCCCCCCCCCTCCCCCTCCAAAACCTTATAATTATATGGAGCAGATTTCATAGTTATTGTGTCATCATAGGTGGGCGAGAGGTATTAAGTGTTGGCCTTAAACAAACTTTTTCCCTGTTTCTTATTAGGTTTAAAAATGACCCAAACAGAGGTAACTATACCGACCTGGTGTATATCAAACCGTATTGCCGGATCGCACCTTATCTTGTGGGGATTGCTCTTGGCTACTTGATTCACATCGAAAAATCAGAACCTGGCAAAAGCCCGTTGGTAAGTGCATATAAGAAAGAGATACAATTAGCAACCAAAGAAATCTCTACGTTTCCAGAAGCATAGTAAACCGATCGAAACCTGGAGTTAACACCTGTCGCTGGCATGCAAACACGGAAAATCAAAATCCACGATTGGGTTTGGGTGTGCACCTGGTTGGCTGTAAAAGACACAATCTGATTATTTAGCTCCAAAAACAATGCAATTTGATTGGTAAGATTCAATAATTCAAATTGCATTTTTTTTTTGCAACTGATAAAAATGGTGTCCGACTTGAAAAGGAAATTGAACGTCTATTTGCAGGCTAGTAAATAATGCTGGTGAAGTTAAGGCCGCGCTGGACCCTTGCTCATTAATAAATTCATTAACAATATATTTTGACGGGGTGTCATGTTGTAAATGTTTAATTCTTCGAATTTTGAACACCGATTCCTTCAAAACTTATCAAGGATAATAGGGGTTGATGGAATTTTATGATTGTCGTTTTACTGAGAGATGACTGTTTACTTTGATGTTACAAGCTCTTAAGTGTTAATCTGCAGATAATGCGATTTTGTGTCCAAGTTTCCAGCTAGAATAGCACACCAAATTAAACGACTATATAACCTAGTGGTAAATCACAACCTCTTTTGTGTTCTGGTCAGAACGAAATTCTCGAATTCAATAATTACTAGGAGTTATTGGCTCCTAAGAGGGTAAAAATGTGAAATCTAAACTTTGAAACGTGCTATCTTCTTTTTGAAAAGGGATTTTAAAAATCCGTTTTGACCAGAACACAATAGAGTACACCAAGTTTATGTTCCCTGCAAATCAAGTCATGAAATTCTGTATCGGTGGAGAAAACTTGGACACAAAATTGCAGGTTTTGCCGCTTCCGAAGACCTACCGAGTCAGTGTTTACAACAACGTGCGCTTTATTCGAAGCTTCGAATCTAATTATGCTGAATTATGATAATTCCCTACGTTCCAGCGCACAGGACACAAAGCGGAGAACAATAACATGTAATTACTTATACAAAGAACTTTAAGAAATATATTCTCATGAATATTTCGATTGTTGTCGGCTTCAGTCGTCGCAGTTCGTGCATACTCTTAAAATAAATGCATACATAATTATAGCAAGGGTCCAGCGCGACCTTAATGACTGAATGAAAGGAATGTTTTTAGAGACTGCTGCAGAAAACAAGTTTTTAGTAACAAGGTTTTCTTCTGAAATATGTTTTCCAAACCATAAAATGAGAAGCATTTGTTCTGCAGCATTGAATCCGCAATAATGTCATCCCGTAAACTTCTATTCATTGATTTATAAACCGGAAAAATGATTGGTTTCATTAAGATCATCACGCAATGCTCCCCAGTGGGGAGATTTCGTGATGACCATAATAACAATTGCAAAGGAAAGTACTTATGTACTTATTAAAGTACTTGTTGTTGTGTTCCTTTCAGTACAAGGTGCCAAGGCAAGTGGTTTGTTTGGTCGGATGGTTCCTGGCTATAGGGCTTGGTGTATCTTCAGTGTATGGTGTTTACACGTACTACAAAGAAGGCGGCAGGCCATTTACCCTTGCTGAAAATATCATTTACGGCACCTTAAGTCGTTTTGTGTGGGGTCTGGCTCTAGCTTGGGTCATCTATGCTTGTAACAGAGGATATGGAAGTAAGTTTATGTTCTGGTCTTCTGTACGCAAATTGAACACAGGTTTCTTTACATGACTTATTTACATGGTTTCGGTACATGAATTCTTCCGGTAGAACTTGTCGAAGGAAAAGTTGGTGTCATATTTTTGTCTCTTTACACCAGACATCAAGGACCACAACTTAAATAGTGCATCAAAAAAAATTAATCTATCTCGTTGAGTTTCTTTGCCCTCGTTATTTCCCTGCTAAAGTTGTTTATTCACAAGAAAGTTGACAACGACGAAATACTAAAAATGCAGCAAAAAGCACCTCTGTAGCAGAAGGTTATGGAAAAGGTTTTTTTTTTTAACCAAGCAGTCCTCATTACATGATTGTTTCAATTTAGTGTTTAACTTGTCTTTTTAATTGCAGGTCTTGTGAACAAGTTTCTGTCGGCGTCGTATTGGATTCCACTCAGCCGTTTAACTTACAGTGCTTACTTACTTCATCCTATTGTTCTGACTGCATACTTTGGCTCCTTCCAACACACCACAGAATACAGCCATAAAAATTTCGTAAGTCTGGTTAAATTAAAATAAAAATCAGCACTGGTAGTTTGGAACTTGGAAATAGTTCAATTTCACCATTTAAGTCATTCATTTTTCAGAAGAAAAGCGGTTTCGCCTGACTTTCATCGTTACAAAACGGACGAATTCGGTTTGATGCCATTTTATGGACAACCTTGGAACATGCAAATCCACTATACCAAAACCAGATGTCGCCCAAATGAGTTCATGTACTATCCCATAATTCTAAGCTAACGACAATCTTCAAAACACTAAAAACGCACAGAAGAGCTCTGATAACTTGAAACATAGCAAGGTTTGTCAGTAAGGTATTGTGGTAAAATGTACAGCCGCCAACTTTTTCCGTACGGTAATTTGTGGCATCTTTTGTATATTTCGCATCGCCGTATGAATACAGAAATTCTGAAGAAACACCGAAAGCTGAAACGCCGGTATTTGTTATATAAACGATATCCCAAACTGCAGAACGGGAAACAACTGAATGTTAATGTTTTTTATCTTTGCAGGCGTTCTACTTCGTATCTGTTGTGGTGATGTCGTATGCGGCGGCGTTTGTGCTTGCCGTTTGCGTGGAGTTCCCTACAATGCAGTTGGAGAATGTGCTGTTCTTCAGAGGCAGGAAGTCACGCACTTGAAACGAACAGCCTGCGTTCACTTAAGGTCATTTAATTCTAAAATACGAGTTTCAAGATGGAGTTTAACGGGGCTTTGTCACGGATTTTAACAGATTTTTGAACAGCCAAATTTGTATTTGTGTCGAAGGAAAAAAAATAATAGTCCATTTTTATTAAGAATTGGTATATTAGAGTACCGAAACTGTTAACAAGCGTCTTTAGCTGTAGATGGCTACGATGGAAATGGATTACAATTCGAAAAGTTTAGCTAAACTTTTCAAGTTGTTTCCGCACGTCTACAGAAAAAAAATCGATATTTATAGCCTTTGTTAGATTTCTATCCACATATTACGGTTACATCTTCCTTCAGATGTTCAAAGGTAATGAGTTTCATTTGCCTACCACAAATTTCAGAACAGTTAAGACCACAAATCTGCAAAATCCCCCTGACAGAGCTCCTTTAAGTGTTAATTTTGTAGTTCAGCATCTATTTTGTATGGCACTACTTTTAGCATGATTAGCTCTTCGAAGAATGGGTAGCTTTCAGTAGCACTCTATATTTATGTTAACACTACACAAGTATAGTTTAAAAGTTGTGTACTAAATTTATATAGGTGCTGATTCTTCTCAAGGATGTAATAATACCAACTTTCTGGCAATTGTGGACCAATACAATGTCTATCTTGTCACTCGATCTCGCGAACGCATGAAAACTGTTCACTCTTTTATTGGAAAAATCGTCTGAATCTCGCAAATTGCATTTTCTAATCGAAGAATTAAACTGACTTGGCACTGTGCATTTTGATATTTTTTAAACTGTATTTTGGAATTTGATGTCAAGATTAAGCGCATTTTAGAGTGAAACGTTTTCAACATGTCTATGATCTGACTTTTGTTTAGCGTTTTTAGAACCCTTGTTTTGTAACTTGCAATAACGTTTCGTCTCTTCGCAGCAAACGTTTGTTTTGATAGGTTAGAGAATTCGGTATTGCATTAAGACGATAGCTTACTCGATACAGTAAGGAGAAATTATGTTTTTGAACACTATTGATAAGTTGGCTACTACTTTCAGCTACATACTGATACAAAAACAAAACTTTTATCAGAGGATGAATCACAGCCGGCTGTGTATTTTGATTAATCTGGTAGGTCTTAATTCAGAGAGAAAGCCTTGGTGTTTGTCGTGAATTTATTGGATTCAAACATAGAACTTGTAGGAGACTTGTGTGTAGGCGCCGATTACTTGTTGACCAAACAATATTTTGTGATCAGAAGGCGGGAGAAATAAGGGAAGCAGTGGTGTATCCAGGGGAGGGGCCCGGGGGCCCAGGCCCCTACCTTACTTTTTCGGAAATGGCGCATTTTCTTTGAAGTGCCGGAATTATCTTAGCGGAATTAAACATTCATAGTCAAGTAGGTCCCTTCCTTAGCTTAAGGTCTGGATCCGCCACTGGGAAGGGAGGGGAGGGGAGGGAGGGGAAGGGAAGGATCATTGACTTCAGTGTCGTTCAGTGAAAATGCCCGCATTCTTTTGGTCACTATTACAAATCTGTTTTCCTACAAAAGTTAAAGATAATAGTTTACTAGATAGTAACCTTCCGTATAATAGTTTATAGCACTTAAGAAGTTCGAGTTAGTGCACCTTGGTAGATTCTAAGAGAGGTCTTCTTTCTTAAAAAGTTTGGAATAAAGCAGAAAGTAACGTGAAGCTGTGGTGCCAGGGTAAAGATGTAATACCTGTCATTAATATTAGTTAACGCTCTCATCGTTTTAAATGCCAGTTTTAAGTAGGTTATATTAATTCGTAGTGATCACAATACAATAATACACATCTACAAGTAGTCTTGTTACCGTGTTGACTCGATCGAGCGCCGCGGTGCTATTTCAATTTTAGTGTTTCGGGTGCGGCGCTTATTTGAGGACGGCGCCTTTTAAAAAATCGCTACATTTGTAAATGATAGCAATGGCAATGGCATATCTTTACCCTGTGGTGCCAGGGTAAAGATGTAATACCTGTCATTAATATTAGTTAACGCTCTCATCGTTTTAAATGCCAGTTTTAAGTAGGTTATATTAATTCGTAGTGATTACAAAACAATAATACACATCTACAAGTAGTCTTGTTACCGTGTTGACTCGATCGAGCGCCGCGGTGCTATTTCAATTTTAGTGTTTCGGGTGCGGCGCTTATTTGAGGACGGCGCCTTTTAAAATATCGCTACATTTGTAAATGATGGCAATGGCATATAGCCGCTTCGTACTAAAATCCATTGTAACCCAGGAGAGTAGATTTCCTTGGCTGGTTTAGATTGAGTTGTACTGTACTTGTGTGTTTTTTAGTACGACTTCTCGAACAATATTAAAAGTCCGATGATGCTTCGATTAAGCGCCGCACTGTTATGAATAAATGAGGCGCTTATTCGCAGTAAGACACTACCTCTCTGAAACCTCTGTTTTCATTCGCCCGCTTTAAACACTATCTCTATTGTTATTCAGGGATAGGGGCATTGTTATAGCCTGTTATGTATTGTTTTAGGAACCAATGAAATAACTCGTTCCGAGAGGTAGTGGGCGACCCCTTATTCGAGAGCGGTGCTCGCTGATATTTTGGCTTTCCTATGCGGCGCTTAAATCGAATAAATACGGTATTTAATTATTCGATGATGTGACGAACGTTTTTTTTACATATGCCAGTTTTTTAACGAAATACATTTCTTATTGTGCATGAATTAATAAAAAATATACATTTTCATAGTACTGTCTTTTTATAATGGCTCTTCTTGTTTCATTTTAATCTCGGGTTGGAGGGCCGTTTTATAGCGACCGGTTCTGAGCCTATATCACACCAGGGCCTTTGCTTACCTCTTTAGATTCTGTAGTTTAGAATAAAACCTTAAATAGATGATTATGGATTTTTTACACAAAAAGTTCCACTCAATTTATTCGCACACAGACTGACAACAGAGGTCCATACCTGGAAGTCTACATCTCTGGTAATTGGACTTGAGGAATGTCTTTCGCGTGTAGGCTATTTTTAGAACAGTTCTTAACGCTTGCCAAGAATTAAAGCGCTTACGTTCTTGTTTATTTTCCTAATTAGTTCCTTCGTTTTGACTGCCCTTTGAAGCATCTTTATCAACAAACACCTTTGGGCTGATAGTGAAATATGTCTTCGCATGTTTCATCTACATTTCTTTTTATAGTCCGCCAAAATGAAGGGCCCTCACAAACGACGCGACTGAGAGCTGTAATTTGAAACATCCTCATGAAGTACCTTTGCATGCGCCCTAATACTATATGTAGAACTCATGAGAGTCACATGATTTTTGGCCACCGATTTCCGTTCTTTGCCTCTGTCCACTTCTAGACTTTTTAAGCAAACCTCGATCACTTTCAAAGAAGCACTTGATTGTCCTGTTGAGACCAATATGGTTTCCATCGCGACGGGTGTCTTCAAAGCTGTTTTAGGCCTGCTTGTCAATAAAGGCCGAGATTTGGCTGCAAAAAGGCTCAAAGAAGGCGATGTCAAGATCAGCAGTTTCGCAGCTTCATCGTGCGGGAAATCGACGACATCAAATCGAAGTTGGATGGAATAGCGAGAAAGGATTTGGTAGCAAGTGTCAGTTTCTTTAAGGAAGGACTCGTGTACCTCTATAAAGTATTCGACAAATTAACAAGCGAAGAGAATAGCACAGAAACAGTGCGACAGGCAGTGGACTCACAGGAAACATCGGCGGCAGTTGGTCTTAAAACGGTCTCTCTCGCAACCAAGGAAATGAAGAAAGTGCAACTGACTGACCAAGGAAACCAAGATGTTTATGCTGTAAGGGCCCTTTCTGACGCAAAAGAAAGATTCAAAGATTCCCGCCGGCTGATCGCATCCTGGATGCAATATCGTGTTATGGCGACAATATTGGAGAAAGTTGACAATCCTGGGGAGGTACTGGAAGCATGCAGATTGTGCCTTGAAGAGCTGCATTCCATGCCAGTGGTTCAGAAGAGTTTTAATGTACAGTTAAAGCAAGGTATTAACAAGTTGAGGTCTTTGTTTAACAAGCCTGTACGGGAAAAGGTCACTACTTCAGTATGCCGTGTTAATCGAGTTATTTTTGATGTCACGGAACAGGTCGATGAAGGCGTGAATCTCCTGCTTTGGCCTTGTGTTGACATTGAAGAAGACAAAGTTGATCCGTTGCGTGATTCGAGACTGGTTGAAATACTGCGCAAAGCAGGTATGGAGCACATTTATCTGGCACCATGGTCATTTGGTCAGGAGATTGAAGAAGAGCACAAACTCAAATCCTCGTGTTGTGTCGATGTAAATACGCAAGGACAGTTAATTGTTGTGGACAGATACTTCATTACAGTATTTGACAGCAGCGGAAAACTCCTGCACTCTTCACGTCTTCCGCGTGACCGTCCAAATGACTTTAGAAAAGGCACTGCTACCGACCGAGAAGGCAACTTGTACTTACTGTTCGGGAGATGGATGCCCTTTGTATATGTGTTTGATAAGCACGTGAATCTGCATCACCAGTTTAATCTGACGTTCTGTGTGGATGAACCATTGTCAATAACAGTAAGCGATAGTAACAAAGTGCTGCAAGTACTGAGGCGAGATAAGGTAGAAATGTACAACACTACAGACGGACGATCTATGGGCAGCTTTGGATTTGAAAGGTTCACACATGTACATGATATCACTGCTGACAACGATGTCAGGCTCGTCGGATAGCATTTCAGCTCGAAAGTGAACAAGTTGTGGTCATGTCTAGGAGAATCAGTAATTCCGATGAATACCCAAAAATATTTCAAATATATACCAAACGTGGCGAGTTTGTTCGGAGTATCCATTGTGACACAGAAACTATGACGGTTCCTTTTGGTTCACAAGGAATGGCAGTCACCAGTGACGGACGCATTGCTATGTGTGTATTCGATAAGAGTAAAAACAAATGCAAGGTACTTGTTGTCTAAAAATAATCAGAGTCCGGCCCAGAGCTCCGTCACTTCGTGCTGACCGATAGAAGATAAAGGGCATGGGTAGTGTCATCCATGTCCAATACACCCGCAGCGCGAGGCCGATTTCAAATTACGAGCACGATTACTCTCTGAGCTGCACGACACGAGGTTCAATTACTAATTAAGACATGTTCAATCGGTTTTACACGCAGTATAAAGAAAACAGCAAGAAAGAACCCATTTTAGTGCCCCGTGATTGACGTGCGAATGGCGTAGGATTCCAATTACAGCCGTAATTGGACTTCCACGTGATCGCCCGCCAATTACCAGATTACGCAACAAATAGGGAGGCGCCTGCAGAATCAATCAAAATTTGATAATTTTGTTATCATTAGCATCATCATTATTATTAATAAGAACAAATTATTCGCCTTTTTGTTACAAGTAAGGTTTCAATTGAAGGAAAACCCCGAGAAAAGCTACTTCTAGATTGACGAAAGTGAAGTGAAATGTAAAGTATCTCTGCACAAAAATGAAAGATGTTCGTGCCGTTAAATATTTTCTCACTGATATCTTTTTTCAATTTTTCCCTCCGAGAAATTGAAATGCCAGAAATGAGCGATTTCTCGCAGTCTAAGAGATCTTAGATTGTTGCTAGCTATTGAATAGGCTTATCAAGATATTCTACAAATTTATCTTAAACCTTATTTAGTACAAGGTTAGCCTTGTTCAGAAGTAGTTTTATGATGACTTTTAGCATAATCAGTCAAACTGTATTCGCTTTGGTGATTATGTTGTATAAATAAAGTTTATTCTTGAGTTTCCTTAGCATAATTCTTTGTTCAGTTTGTATAGGAGATGATTCAAGAAGATTACTATTTTGAAAATTTGCCCTGTTCGAAGTCAGGTCTTCTCCCGTATTTGTCTTCATTTTCAATTAGAACGCAAACCAATGAAATAATGAGAAAACTAGGCGGTGCGTGGTCGCAAACGTTTGTAAATTTAAATTGCAAATTATTCATATCACCAAAGAAGTGTCGCCGGCGTCGTAACCTTCGGTTCTACGTTCAACCAAGTTCGAAATTTTCAAGCATCAGAAATCCAGGAAATCTACCTTTGCTCTTGCCTATTGCTACGAGAAAGTATCAAGCTTCTATTTGGGATTCTCGTTTGTTTGGAGATGTTACGAAACGCAAAAACCTGCAATCAGAACTTTACTTCAACCAAATCTTGACAAACGTTGGAAACACGTGCTTCGACTGAGGCCCAAGAAAGAAAGGTAAGAACGGCACAATAAAGTAATTCATATTTTGTAAGCATAACTTGCATTTTAGCTAAGCATTTTCTCCGGGAAAAGGTCGTAAAAGTATATGAAGACAACAGCTAATGCAGACTTGTGTTAATATTTATTCATTGTCCAGATTTGTATTCTGTGACAGCAAATTAATATTACAGAGGGATATGCTGTTAGTATTTTACTACGAATTTGGTCACAAATTCAACAGCAGATTTACCAAGTGTGTTATGTAAAACCAGTTGGTTCTCTTCCATTCAATTCGCACCTAATTCTTCTTTACATTGGCTTTAACGTTTACAGAAAGTTACAATGTCGATCGCTGGATTTACTTGATTTTGTCGTTTAATTTTCTATACGTGCACGAAATCTCTCAAAAACTCAGTGCTTCTCACAGTTCGTTATAGTTTTCCTGAATATTCTATCAGGGATCCGTTTAGTTTTCTAAGCAGCTTTCATTTTTGTTTTCGGGAGTGTTTTCGTATATTGAATTTCAACCTGATCCAAACTACAGGAATATTGTGACAAATCTAATTAAAACGCCCTTAAAATTTGAGGGGGAGAGATGTAGAAATGCCTGCTTTAGATATCGAAGAAATTAATGTCTTCATTGTTCAAAAAGTTTAAATAATTTTTGTGATTATTTTTTTCCAGAATGGAAATCATGATGGAAATGACCAGAGAATTGCGATTTCAGGTAACTTGACTATCTTAATTCTCTGTACTAAGTGCCATGTATTTTTTGATGGTATTTTTAAGAATTATTGACTGGTGCATTAAAAGCAAGAAGTCTTTACAATTATAACGCGATCAAGTTACATAATGAACGAATCAGAATTTGTAATATTTGGGAACGGTCAGTATTTCAGTTTCGAGGTGGGGGGGGGGGGGGGGGGAGAGATTGTGAAGAGTTCGATGAATTCGGGCATAAACACGCCTAATGATATCTGATACCAGTCAAGCAACTGTAATATATTTCTGCAACCTCTATCGGCAAGCAAAACTTATTTTTGATGAAATACAGTAATAATATTAATAGCAGCAGCGGATCCAGGATTTTTCTTAGGAGGGGGTGCGCCCTTAATAATAATAAATCCATTCTCAAGGGAAAATACAAATTCAAATAAATTTTGCTATCTCGCGATTTTTTGTTTCGCTTCTTTAACCCAAGGCAATGCTATGTCGTTGGAACGTTAGGTAAAGAGATGTGGAGACCTCTGTTAAACGAGATAGCACAAGGATCCTTTGATTTATAATTTGTTCGTCTTGTTGCTTGTTGAATTCAGCAAAGGTAATTAATTCTTGGCAGAGATTAATTCCTATTTCTATCTTGCAGTCACTTTCTGTTCGGATCTCATGGACTTGCCTCGCTAACATGAAGTACATTCTGGATTGTATGTCTCTCTTCTTTTTTTGTGCTCTGCCAGGTAAGGGACAGTTGTTTGTATCAACACAAATGCATAGGTTAAATTTTGCTGACGTTAGTGTTTCCATTTGCCTTGTTAGCATGAAACTTTGCAAATAGAAGGCTATTCAACATGTCAACACTAAATATGAGATATAGAAATTGACTTTGCGTGTAATATTGAAAAAGATATTGGCCTTTAAAAACTGCAAAATTGTACATTCTTAAAAAAATGAGTGGAGTTAAAGACAACTACGCACCAAAACTGTACAATACAGTGCATGGGGCTCAAAATTCATGGGGCAGTTGCTCATGCCATGTTCTTCCAATAGTCACAACTGATATCTTTGATATATATTTATTTTTACTTTTTAATTTTCGCTGAGGAAGGTAATAGTATTTTAACCGAAACGTCCATTTTTTGCAAATTGTTTATCAGTGACAACAATTTCTAGTTTATTTTTGATATCTTTGTGGTTTGATCAGAAACTGAAGCGTTTATGCTAATTAGACAAATATTGTAAACAAAGACTCGCCAATTGTTAGGTACAAGCCTTTATATATCAAAAACACCAGAGATCGACATGTAATTTCTCCTTACAAAATGAGTACATTGTCCAGCAGACAGGTGAAGAGAATATAGACAATCATCAACCAGAAGATAGTGCCTTGATCTACCAACAAATTCTCAGAAGTAATTTTGAAAAAATGCATGGATATCAGTAGAGATAAATGATATTTTGAGCTTGGTATACTTTGACCTGTGTTTTACTTTGAAATCAAACGCCTAAATGCATTTTTTTCGTTGGTTATGCAATTCAATTTGATAATGCCGGGGAATCTTTTGTTATATTTCTTTGAAAATGATTGCGATACTTTGAGAAATCAAGTTGTTTTTTGAAGAGGTATATGTTGTGGTTCAAATGTATCCTTGGTTCAAATTTCATTTTCCTTTGTTTTAAACTCATTATCATACATTACCATACCCAAAAACAAAGGAAAATAAAATATGAACCAAGTATAAAATTGAACCACAACATATACACCTGATTGACCCACGAAAAGCGTAAACGATGAACGATGATGTGTGTTGATGATGACCCAGATGCTGTCTGGGTAGACAACATTGGCAAGCTTAGTAGTATTCCTTTTATTGATAACAAGGATATTTTCTTTCTTTGAGAGCCTCAAGAGCATGATTTGCGCAACCTGTCTTAATACAATGTTTGTTCTGTCACAAACGGCGATTGTTTTTTTTTCCGAAATCCCAGTAAACATTTGGGTGGCATCGTTCGTGGTTTACGCTTTTCATGGGTCAACGATTCTTCAATCAGGTGTATTTGTTTGGGTAAATATGTACACTCCGAAGTTTAATGTTTTGGCTTGTTATGACAAAGGGACCATTACAATTTAGTAAATCATTTTTTTTTTTTTATTTCAGGAATTCCGACATAACGGTCAAGAAAGGCATGGGTTAAAAGCACTACACTGACGACAATTAATGCACCGAAAAGAACAAACGTATTAAACAGAAAAACGTACATTGAAGGGAACATATGAAGCCAAGACACTGGAGGGAATACAAAACAATACAAGGGACAAGACCAAGTATGACAGATAGTTAGATTTAACATGGAAATGTCTAAATTTCTCGACAAGGACTTCCAGTTGGCAAGTTGCATTTTACGCATTGGATTTTCTAAATATTTATTTGATCTAAAACAATTAATTAAAGCAGTTATTTCAAAGGCTTAGTCTTTCAGTTTTGATATTGACCGTTTTTGTTCTTGTTCTTGTGAAATCAAGTAACGCGTCAAAACGTGTAAGTCGACTGTTTTCAGGCTTGGAAAATTTATTCACGAATTCTAATTGTCTTGTTTGCAAAAATATTGGCCCTGTTTTTCCTCGAGAAAGCTAATTTCTGCAATTAATTTTGTTGAAGTACAAGCTGGGCTTTCTCTCTCTCTCTCTCTCTCTCTCTCTCTCTCTGAAGAGTGACTCTGTATCTAGATCAGTTTAATTTTTGATGTTTTGGCTACGAGGAAATGCTTGCTTGATGTAACACGACCGGCGAGAAAATGTTTACTGTAAATACTTTGGTAGTTGAATTTTTTTTACATTTTTGACATTTAGATTTCCAAACAAATTTAATAATTGTACTCTTTTCAACATGGCGACCAAGCAAAGTCTCTTCGTAGCCAAAATTTTATAGGAGTATTTTCGTAGTTTTAGCTATCAAAACGACCGTTTCAAGTTCGGCTTTTTCACTTATCAGTTTCTGAAATATTTTCCACGAGAAACCGGGTTAGCATTAGAAAATTTTAGGGTTTTCGTATAGCTTTGATTCTTCGATGAAGTTTGTTGAACAAACTTGTCTAGTTTTGCAATTTGAAGCTGTTATTTATAGTTCTTATGCAATTCATCTTATATAGCTTGTTTTATTCCATGATAACCCCTGTTGAAAATTTTTATTTTCCCGCCAAAAAACTTAGAAAAATACGGGCGCCCAAAATACGCATGCGCCAATTTTTTTTAAAAAAATGCAATTATATTCCAAGTTATTACTTAATTTAAGAGTCAATAAAAACAATGTTTTATTCCAGTGTGTATTTCTTTTGTAATCTTTATTAATCGATAAAATATTTCTAACAATAAATTACTTGGAACAAGTGTTTTATTACAATCATTTATTCACTGTAAATTAATTAATTGAATTTAAATTAAGTCATTAAAAAGGTGTTGGGAATTTTTTTTCTTATATATACTAAGACTTTTGGCGGGAAAATTTGAAAAAATTTGCACAGCGTTTCACCTGACAACTTTTTTGAAAAACATTTTAAGGGGGGTACCCCTTGAATTTTTCCCGCCAAAACATTGCAACATTTGTGTAGAACATAATGTGTTTTATCATGATAACTTGTCAAATAGTTAACCCTAAAACGACGAGCAGCGGGAAATCTATCAACAGGAATGAGGAGAGTGGGTTAAAATTTGTATACAACTGCATTGTTTCTGTACAACATTAAGAGGGTGAAAACATTTTCAAATCGAAATATTTAAGAAAGTTTATATAGGCGGGTGACTTGAAACCCAACTATACAAACTCTCTTAACTATAGCGATTCTAAAACGACGCCACCTCAATGTTTAAACAAGTATGCAGAAACTTTGCATTTGTAGTAATTTTAACCTGCTCCTCTCATTTCTGTGAATAGATTTCCAGCAGCCCATCGTTCAAGACATCACTATTTTACGCGATATCACCATACAACTGAATACATTTCAAGAAGATAACGAAAACAAGCCATGAGAATTATGAAACAAAAAAGTTCGCGTAAAGTTTTCTATTTTACATGTAAACACGTGTAAATCTGCAACGTCCGTCATAAAATAATTTCTCCGGTTAAAAAAAAAACACAAACATTTCCGAGAAATTATAAGCCAATTGGATAAGCGTTTAAGGCTTGCTAAGTTACCTTCGAGAAATAAAATCGAGCCATATCGAGACCATTCGTTTCGGTTTGCTACACAGGACAAGCAAGACGGAGCAAAAATATCATCGCAAAATCTGAACGAAGTTAAGGCGCAGCATCCGTGCACACGATTTTCTAACCGTCGCATAAATGATTCAAACTTATTTAACAAAATTTAAACCTTTTATGTTTATCAGAAAACATTTGCGCGTTTTGTCCTGTGCAGCATTCAGAAACTGGTTTTGACGAGAGCTCGGATAAATTCAGCGAGGCCTAAAGATAAATGTCTGGTTATCAAAAAGCACCTCAAAATGTATCGCTATTCTGTACCGTGCGTAAATATTTTGGCTCAAAATGTTTGTCAGTTGCGAACAGCAGCTCTGTATTTTAGAAAAATAAACAAATGACTACAAAAATAAAAATAAAAACGAATCGAGTGATCATTTGTACCTCTACGCGATTTCTATTACTCAATTGAAACCAGACAATTTCTTTACAACCTCACTGAAAATTGGCAAGAGAATATTCATAGGTTTCTCAGTGATCGATTTTACATAATATTTGCTTCCCTCCCAACCAACCCTGAATTTGGAACCAAACCTTTTCCGTAGAAAAATGCTTGCAATTGATAACCATGTCAGCCGATAAAATAAAAGAAATCACTTCAGAAACCTGATATTCTCTCTTCAAGTTATTTTAAGGTGGCTCTGCATGTCAAGTATACATTGTACGCCGATATTCATTTGCGCAATCTACTACAGTTGATATACCAATTCAAAGAAGAATCAAAAACTTAATTTCAATGTCAATTTAGATCAAATTTTTATTCCAATGATAATTTGATTTGAATCGGTTTGCGAACAAGCGAAATTAAATTCCTAAACGATCGATAGATTTTTAAAATCATTTCTAGCATCTTCTCTGGAATGCTTTATATTGATTTCGTTTCTGGCGTTCAATCAGTTTGATTCAGTCATTAATCAAATAAAATAAGATGTTTGATAGTTGTGTCGAGGTTCCAGACGTTCCAAACAATGTTTACGTTATATGACCAGTCATTAATCAATTTTGGACAAGGGCATTGCACCTCAATCATACACAATTCTGGTCACAAATTACAAATTTTGCCTTCGTAAAAGTTCAGAAAAAAAGGAATATTTTTTTAAAGATCGAAAAAAATTTACATGACCAGTCATTAGTTTTGGACAAGGGTACTACCGTCAATCATACACAATTCTGGTCACAAATTAAAAGCTTGCCTCCACAAAAAGTAATTAAGTCCTTTGAAATGTTTTTGAGAACAGGACAATTTAAAAATGTTCAGCGTGCAAACGATACTTGCAAAACGCCAGTTGATAACATTTTAACGTGCATTGCCACCTTAAAATACACTAATGACAGTTATTTTTTTTTTGAAGCAGGCGATTCTTGAGCGACCACAGTTTTGAAGCTTTCGAAAAAAAGTTAACAAAAAATAATTTAAAAAAAAATGAGTAAGCCCATTACAAAGGCGAAAAAATACTAACTTAATATAAAGAAATCGAGAGTGATTTGATTGAGCCCGTGAAATGATGCAAAACAATTAGATACTAATTTCGTCGAGTTTCGTTCCTGTTAAAAGCTACATTCTAACAACAAATTTTATTCACGGGTTTTGTGAAAGTGATTTCTGCAGTGATCGCTCAAGGACCTGCGAAAAACCTTTCCGATAAATATGGCAGATTTTTAATAGACCGTTCATGATTTTATCTGCGCTTCAAATTGTCTCAAATACAAATAACGTTTTAGCTAATTGACCTGCAATTATTGGTATAGTGCACAAAATTTTATTTTACGAGACTGCCATTTCTTATCGGAAAGATTTCAGTGTAACTAAATAATCAAAATACAATTCTTATCTCTATGTTATTCAGTCCTGGTTTCCAATGCTTGAATTCTTGCACTCCTCCAACAGTAATAACGACGACAGACTTTCTCTCTAAAAGCAGAAGAAGGAAAAAGAATATTAGGAACAAACCCAATTTACAGTTAAATCAAATCTTGAAGCCAGCATAGCTGCTAGAGAAATGTGACTGCAAATGCCCTTCGACAAGACAAAGTTTGCAAACGAAATATTCTCATAAAACAGTTAGGGTCAAACGTTTGTCGAAAGGTTCAAATGGTTACTGCTTTTCTATTGCAAGTTGTACTCTCACTAGTCTACTGAAACCATCAGGCGTTTTACCAAAGCTTCGACGCGAAACAAAAACCTAGTCAGTAAGAACACATTTTCGAATTTGGAGTAGTGTTTTGGAAAATATTTCGCTCTAAAATGAAGTAAATGCCAAGAAATAGAAACTTACCATATTATAGAACGGTGTAGAACTGTTTCCCCAAGCTGCTCTCGATGTTTCTTCATCAAAGTTTCTTCACGTGAAGAAGGGAGCGCTTCACGTCTTACCCCGTCCGCGAACTTCTCTGACTGATGACAAACAAAGTCTTGGATCTGCATATTCATGAATATGGAAAATATATGATTAGACCCATGAACAACAAGCAAAACAAAAGTTTTTGTGACAAAGCCGCCTTTCTGCATGCTTGCGCTTTCTTGCGCTACATTTTTTGCATATGCATTGTTATGAAAACCACCCAAAAGCCTCAATATAGAATTGCATGAGTAAAATTTGCCGCTTTCTTTTGCAATTTTGAGCAACATGCACTTTTAAACATCAAAAAACATATCCGATATACGAAGACATAGGTAAAAGAGACCTTATGGCACCAAAATTCCACGGGTTTAAAATCATTTGTGTAAACAAATCTTCACGAAAAAAGACTTAAAAATATCAAAATTCTGTTCGGATCGGTGAAAGTAAGCATGTGACTATTTGATGTAGTGCCCTTGTGTACATTCATTTCGAAACGTTTTTCATAGGGATACTGTGCTTACTATTGCTAGAGCGCCATAAAAACTATGTTAAGATGCCTGTCTCTTTTAACAGCCCCCTTCCGGCCCCAGACCCCTCTCCATTTCCCAAGGTAGTAAGCCAAGACAGTTTATGAAGAAGTTTGAGTTTGAAACATTTTTTTGCTACTTTTGTTGAAGATGTGTCACTAAACAGAAATAAACCTGGAACAGCTTACTTCGTCTACTTTTATGTGTGCCGATTAATGATTCAAAATGAGCTTCGCTTTAACTGCAGTAACTATCTCCTTTCGAGTTAAGATGCCCCCCCCCCCCCCCCCCTCTTCCCTTCTTAGCATTAGAAAACTTGCATTCCAACTTACTTGTGAGAGTGAAAGCGCACCCAAAGTAACAACACCTGAACTTCCAGTTAACATCTTATGCCAAGCTTCCCGATAGTTCACGCGGTGGTCACAACTAGTACTAAGCCCTTCATTAATTAACTTATGAAGATCATAGTCTCCATATTTTATCTACGGTAAATAAATGAATAAAAGAAAGTTTCAAGTTTCAAGTTTGCCGGGTTTCATAACCAGTCCCCTCTTCTAACTATGGTTTCACTTTAGATTACTAAAACCAGGCCAAAATCAAAGCCTTAATTTTTTAAAAAACTTCGACAACTTTTACAGTCCCTAAAGCTTGGGAAGATCAAAAAAGAAATTGCAGTTTTCGCTTAACAATTGTTTAGATCTTCGAAACAAGGAAATATATTCATACCAGAGTCTGGTCGATCTTTGTGGCTATAAATTCAGCGAGAAAGTGACAGTCCATTCTCGAGTTCCTTTTTGCGCTGTGACGCCTGGTTCGAAACTATTCATATGAAAATGAGGTTTAACACGAGCCAAATTATTGCAAACCAACAGAACCTGTTAGGAGTTGCAGTATGCCTCTTTTAAAACTGAGAGGAAATGCAACCCTGAGGTTGCCACGAAATCCTCAAAAATATACGACAGGGAAGAACAAATGTTCAATATCCGTCAGTCGACATCGTTTACGATGGCACTTTCAATATTCAATATTGACAAGTTTGTCATCACGAGGTCCTCGTCCGCTTCACTTCATTAACATGCGCAGTTGATCACACGGGTCACAGATAAATTAGACCAACCTGAAGCTGGATGATAAGAATCTTAGATCGGAACTTGTTTGTAATTTCGTTTTCGCTCAGATCACAAGAGTTAAGCGTGACCCGGCATGTCAGCAGGGAATAAATAAGACTTGTTAGTATTAGCGCTCTTGTGCGAACAAAATGGCTTTCTTGGTTCCAGTAAAGCTAATATGTGTATTCCGATCGTGTAAAGGGTAATTCCCTTATAAATGGTAAGGGTGACTTAATCCTAGATGCCAAACTTTCTGTTTCCATCTAATACGGGTTACTTCCTCAAAAAGTCGCCACTCCGTGACAGCTTTACAAAAGATTTTTTTTTTTCAATTGCAGCATTTTCCCTGGTTGGTTGTTTTTGAGGCGGCCAGTTTAAGCTTTTTTATTCTAACTGGAAAACACTTAGTTCCCGTGATCATCGAAAGGAAATTTCCATTTTAAGGAAAGGTTGTATCGAGACGGTGACCTAATCATGACGTGCAATACTTCTGGTTTCCATCCATAATTACCATTATAAAGCAAAGCTCCCCTATACAAGCAAGAAGCTCTCATCATTTTGAAACTGCAGTCCAGTTGACACAAGTCATGGTGTTGATCAGCGTAACGACAGTAACGACAGTATAAAGCAAAGCTCCCCTTAACAAACAAGAAGCTCTCATCATTTTGAAACTGCAGTCCAGTTGACATAAGTCATGGTGTTGATCAGCGTAACGACAGTATTTAAAGTCACTATTGCCTTGCTTGATAGAAGCCGGCATTTAGCAGCGGAAAAGCTGAAAGAAGGTGACGTTACTGATCAACAGTTTCGCAGCTTCATCGTGCGTGAAATCGAAGACATCAAATCGAAGTTGGATGGAATAGGAAGAAAGGATTTGGTAGCGAGTGTCAGTTTCTTTAAGGAAGGACTCGTGTACCTCTATAAAGTGTTGGACATGAAAACCGGCGAGGAGGACGGCACTGGCACCATAACAGCACAGGCAGCAGTTGGCAAAGAGGACGAGAAAGTAGAAGTCATCTTGCAATCGTCAGCTGCTTGTATGAAGACAGTCTTTCTCGCTAAGGAAATGACAAACTTCATGATACAACTGACCGACCAAGATATCTTGGCTACGAGGGCACTTTCCGACGCAAAAGACAGATTTAAAGATGCCCGCAGGAAAGCAACAGAGGCTTTCAGCAACGAAGCTCTTACCACGGCTGATCGCATCCTAGCCATGCAATATCGTGTTATGGCGACCCTCCTGGAGAAAGTTGACAATCCCGGGGAGGCATTAGCAGCGTGTAGACTTTGTCTTGAAGAGCTGCATTCCATGCCAGTGGTTCAGAAGAGTTTTAGCGTTCAGCTGAAGCAAGGCTTTAGGTCTTTCTTTAACAAGGTTGAGAGAAGAGATATAATTAGTTCTGTGTGCCGAATAAATCGAGTGATTTTTGATATCAGACGCCTAGCCGGTCCCAGAGAAGGCGAAGAGTTTTCTATCTGGCCCTGTATTGATATTGGAGGTGAGAAAGTTGATCCTGTTTGTGACCAGAGGCTGGTTGGCTCATCACACAAACTCGGTATAGAACACTTTTGTGTGTCACCGTGGTCATTTGGCCAGGAGGGTGAAGAACAACACAAACTGAAATCACCACGTTGCATTGCTACGAACACTGAAGGCCAGTTTATCGTTGTGGATCACGGGGATCGTGACATTAAAGTGTTCGACAAAAGTGGCAAGTACATGGCATCTTCTAGTCTTCCGATTTACGACACCAATAGGAGCATCATTCAAGGTATAACCACCGATAAGGAAGACAACATGTATCTACTGGTCAGCTGGTATATACAGAGAGATTTGGGAAGTCTTGTGTGCGTCCTTGATAAGAACGCAAACTTGAATCACAAGTTTAACCTTAAGGAAGGGAATCGCGGCTTTCTGATAACAGTGAATGCCAATAACAAAGTGTTTGTAGTAGTGGAAAGATCACAGCATATGCAGGTGTACGACACGAATGGAGAGTTTGTTCACAGTTTCGGTGACAAAATACTGAAGCATCCATGTGACATCACTTCTGCTGACGATGGTTGCGTTATGGTATTGGAATATGATAACTGTGTTCACTTATTTAGCGCAGAGGGCGACCATCTTTCTCGCTTTACAATGAACGAATCTAAACCACATCATCCTCGTTTTATAGCATTCCTCCAGGCAACTGAAAATGCTGTAGTTTTGTCTGTGGAATATAATGATTCCGGCGTCAAATACCCAAGAATGCTTCATGTTTACACCAAGCGTGGCGAGTTTGTTCGCAGCATTCACCTGGATAAAGAATCGATGATCGTTCGCATTGATTCGCGTGGAATAACAGTGACAAAGGACGGCCGAGTGGCGATGTGTGTGTTTGAGGAAAGTATAAGCAAATACAAGGTGTATATTTTGTAACAGTCAAACAAAAATACCTTGCGCTTAAAAAAATGTTTAAGGATTATGACATTTACATTATTTTCTTTTGAATGGTGGGAAATCGTAAACGAAATCGAAACTCAAGTTTTAACCGTTTGACTGGATCAGTATATCTATTCTGATACTTTGTCCGTAAAGTGGAAAAGAAATTGTATTAATGATAGAAAGATGTAAGAATACTACATTACACATTTGTTAGACTTTGTAAGGCAATCTGGGATTAGAAATTGTTCAAATAAAAATAAACATCCACTAGGTGCAGCTCGTGATATTGTAACCAAGTATTGTAAACCCAATAAAAGTAGATCTTTTAAAAAGAACTGATTACGAAAATGACTTTTTACTTCCCGTAATTCCAAAAGCGCTTTAGGTTCAGTTAAAGCTACTGAAATTTGGTTTAAAAATAATGGATTGGTGAGGGTTTAAGCGTTGTGACGTAGAAACGTCTACATTCGTGAGTGACATGTCTGTATCCCTTCATTATGTGTAAGAGTAAGATTTTGACAAAATCTTAATTGCACAGTGCCTGAGTGAAGTATAAGGAACATTGTTATCCTTTTTCTTAGCTGGAGATGTTCATTTCGAAGACATTGACGGGTTAGCATTTGATTTTCATACGTTATACACTTAGGAAAGGTTCTTGTACTCGTGACTTATCTGAGAGGTTTGATCCCTCCCTTACTTGTTTAGCCGTTTACACACACAATAATAATAAGCCGAGCCCGGGATAAAATTTATCTCGTTAGGTTACGAATCAGAAAAATTGGAATCTGGAATTTTGATACCCAATTCTACAAGTCGTATTTCATTCTGCCTCTGATATGCAGATCCCTTGGCCAGGTTGCTAAAAGGTTGGATAACGCTGCCCACTGGAAAAATCACTATCCAGTCGATAATGGCATAGTTGGTTTTGTTTTGATCTATCCGGTGGATACGTTTTTTACAAATGCTGATTGTGACACTTAAATCAGTTTCCATGTCCGCACAATTTGTGACTAATTTAAATTTTAGAGATTTTTATGGAAATAGCCATCGTGGCGTGCCTAGACTCATTTTCATGTATTTGGTAACATAAATGTCCCTGTAACTCTCCATTAGATAGGAGAAAAGCCTTAAAACTCCATACACCGATTACGTTTGACTTGACCTTTAAGGTAAAGTAATGCAATTCTTTTGACAAATGTTTCTTCTGGGGGCAGTAAAAAATAATAGCTGCCGCCATATTTGCTTGCATTGGTACTAAAGCGTTGTTCACCATTTCAAAATTACTGTGGCCTTATGTAAGCTCACATTTAATGACACAAATAAATATTACACGTTAATAACGATCAAAGGTTCGTTAACGCTTGCATTTGACTGATAAGTACCACAAGCAATTGTCTTAACGGATTGTCGCCCGTGATTTTAA
Organism: Meandrina meandrites; assembly: GCA_963693305.1. NCBI lineage: Eukaryota > Metazoa > Cnidaria > Anthozoa > Scleractinia > Meandrinidae > Meandrina > Meandrina meandrites. Next base: position 26,856,995 of record OY855903.1, read on the forward strand.
TCATGGACTGTTTTCTCAGTATTTATTTGTATACTACAATTCGTAGCCTGACAACCGCTGCCAATTGGCGACTCCACACAGACTAAGTCTATACAATCCATGAACAAGACAAACACCATAGCTGGGCTACATCTTGCTCACTTGGGGTTCAAAAGAGTAATATCGATTAACGCAGCTCCCTGTTGTCGAGGTTTCAATCTTCATAACTGTGGTTCCATTCTGATAGGATTTGTAGATGGCAGTTATTTGTGCATGTTTGATCATTTTAGTCACCACACCGTAACACTTAGTATATCTGGTCCACCTCAGTATTTTGAATGATCGTCATCAGCATTATTGACGTCATGGCCACCACAACAATATTCAACGTCATCAACCATCATCGCCATTGTTGCTGTCGGCGTTGCCGTCACAATCACCATAACCTGCCATCTGACTCTGCTTTTCCCAGAGAAAAGTCATTCAGGGGAATATAAAGGAGCAGAAACGTAACAGAGTAAGTGCTGCGAGAAAGGAAGATGTGTATGACCTCCTTTTTCTTTCTTTCTCCCGGAATTAATATGCCTTTACAAAGCAAAGACAGGCCTTATCCCACCATTGTTATAATACCCCTAGACCACCGATATCCCACTCCCTTTGTCCACTGGCTTTCGTTAACCGAGCGACAGTTATGTTATTTCTGCTCCCGTGTTGTCAAGGCAGTTTAGGAAGACAAGTGGTTCATTTCTGGGTTGTAAGACTGATATGTCGTCCCTGCGTAATGCTTCGTGAAGTAATGATTTCGCTTTCCATTGGCTCGCCTGCATACTTTGTCCTAGATGAATGATCTGGAGAAACCTTTCTCTGATCTCACGTAGTTTCTGCCTTTGAACGCCCGTCGTGTACACCCAGTGATTGCAAACAAACAATAGCAGCGGCTTGTTCAGCGGCTTTTTTACTGCATTCCCTAAAACAACACAACAACAACAGTGGTATTACTACGGAGCAGATGAGGTAAGAGAAATGTGCATTATGTATGAATTTGTAAAACACAGCAACAGGGGAAACCTTTTGGCTGCATCACAAATGACACGAAATGCACTCGCCTTGGTGCAACTTCTTATTATGAACTCATATGAAACAATTTTCTTTTACCATTCCGTCGAAGAATATTTCTTGTCCATCACGACAACAATACTTTTAAACCACCTATCTTCTTCCCTTTCAATCTGAAAAATAAACAGCCAAGTCAAGTCGTAAACACTTTCGCTTTCTTTAATTGAGAGGATTGAATGATACAAAAAAACAACAGCAAAACATACAAAAAATTGTGTTAAAGAGAGAAAACATACAGTTACTTTCATAAATTTGTGGCGGCGGAGCCTAGCACAATGGAGAAATCAGTAGAGCATACGACACATCTCGGATGCATGCAGATTTGACTTTTATGATCTCCCTTCCTAGGACACACTTAACACGTTCCAATTTTAAAAGGAAAAATCAGCATAATGTTAAATCGACCTCTTTCTTTCTAACACACTTGTTGTATGTATCATAAAACCCGGCTGAACAAAGCACATACAAAAATCGGGAAACACCTTGTATCAATCCATAATTGAACTTACTATTTCGTAAGAAGGTTGCTTGATACTGTTCTGCCTAAAGTGAAGGAACGAAAAGAAAAATCACCGTTGGACACTTTTTCTTGTTTGGCACACCTAACATGCCTGTATATATTTATCAAAACAGACACCCATCGAGTTCACACAAATAAACTTCTTTTTGACTATTGATGTCGAATCCAAGTCAGTCACTATAAGAAAATCAAAAAATTAATTACTTTATTTAAGTGCCATAGTATTTAGCACTGCTGTGCTTATTGAGGACACTGTAAATAAACACTAAACGCTTTAAAAATTTCTTCTGACCAGTTGGTTGGACCACCGGACACAAATCCATCTAGTGGCGGGGAGGAGGATTTGAACTCTGGATATCTAACGCCTTAACCACTAGGCCCCGCTGCCTTCTTAATAGATTCTAGTATGTGTAGTAATAAAGTCAGTGATTGGGTTCGTGGTGCAATAATTAATAACGAACGTAAGGAAGAAAGCCAGGTGTACCACTTGTTCCGTCTGGAGACAAAGTTTTAATGAAACGCTTGACAACCTCGACCGCTGTATAGCATGTAATTTACACCACAAAAACAATAATTCCAAATCTTTACCGTGTCCAGTCCAGAAGAACGGTTTTAGGTGTGACACCACTTGAATAAATTCTTCTACAAATGAACAGAAGCAAAATGTTACAAGGACTGTTCACGGCATGTTGGTGCATGTGTCCGGGACTGCTTGTGCCTAAGCATTCCAGGCATCGTCAGCAAGTTGCACCGTGCCATTACGGGACATGAGTTTTGTTCGTGAATCGTCATGTTTAGTAACAAAAAAGTCACGATTGTTCTAATATGCATGCTGAAGCATAACTTAATTCTTGTTCCCTTTCCTTTGCGAGAATCTCAAGAATGTTTCTTCCTAAATTTCAGAAAATAGATTTGCATAGTGCACACAATTTTAAAAGCGTTATTCCATGCGCAACAGATGCTTGCCTAGAAACTCAACATAATTTATTACATGTACCTAAGATATTTGACTTTCATTTCAGTTATATCATTTGTAGTATCTGACAATTTCCTTTTCTTCTTCTCATTCTGCAAAGAAAGGAAATAAAAAAAAGAATTACTCTCGAAGCAAATGGCATATACTTCATTACTATTAGTGTTTTCAAACTGTTTTCTTTCTCTCCAAATGGGCGTGACTTGATAGCTTTTTGCTCTTCGTAAATGTCTTACCTCATCATTCTCAACATTTTCCATAAACACTTTTCTCCTCTGAAGAGCTGTTTCATAATAAGAGACAAGATTCCATATTTCACTGAAACAGGTAGGAAACAAAATATTAATTCCAAATGTTACTAATAGCTGGGTCTAGATAATGGCTGAAGAAAAAAAACGTAATAAATGCAAAAAGCAAAATACCAGAAATTCGACAAGCCAACCTGATTTGTGCAAGGAAGTCAATAATTATGTTGAGACAAAAGTGTGGTCTTTAATGCTCATAAATTATCGCTATGCAAGATCCGCAAATGAAGATTACCTTGTCGCCAGAAAATAGCATAACCAGGCAAGGTGTCTGTTTTAAGCAGACTCTTTGATAAACACACCAGTGGGACTCAAAGCTGAAAGCAACGGCTCATAATCGGGCGATAAACATCCACCAATTTAGAGCTTTTGAACATTGTGCTACCAAAATAAGCACTTTCCTTGACAAATTAAAGGCGGACTGACCTCGGATCGACCAGGGTGATATGGCTTCTCGATACCCCCAATACAAACTAAGCAAATTGTACATTGTATAGTTTTATTTTAGAGTTTACTACTGAGTTAAAACATGCTTCTTTTCAACGACTGTAAGAACAGCTTAATAACATCATTAATAATGACATTCGATTGATAACATCTTATTAACCAAACCTAAGGGGCCACATGACACAGGGGGAGTATCGGCCCTTGGTCAGACATGCTAGGATTGAATGGTAATGAAGATGCACGTTCTTTATGATAGGCATCACAAAGTGTTCTCATTAATAAAAGTTCAGCAAAACACACCTATGTATTTCTGTCAAATATGAAGTAATATGGAAATGTCAAATAACCCAGTCAAACACGAAGTAATTATTAAGCAAGACTTGTGTTCAATCCTGGACATAAGTGCCAGTTCGGTCCAGAGAAAGCCATAATATAATAATAAGAGAATTATTACACGAAATAATGATTGAAAAGAAGCTGTAGAAACTAACCTTTTCTGGGTGAATTCACTATTAGGAAATGGACTGACTCTCTTAGATGTTTTAGAGTGTAGTACACTGTACTGTACATGTAAATGACATGACTAATTTGACTCTACATGGGTATTACACTGACCAGATTTCTCGCATGTCATTTGTTTGTAACATCTGCCTTGCTTCTGTGGAAGTTGTATCTTCATGTAATAATCGTTGAAGGCAGTACTTTGTATTTCCAAAGTTGTTGTCAAAGTCCACGGCCTGAAGATAGAACAAAGTAAATTAAAGGGAGCCTCGGCTCTTGAGGCAAGTTGACGTTGAGTTGTTTGAAATAATGCCTAAATTACAAATTTTACTGAACAAGAAAAAAATAACGTTTGATAACAATAATAACCAGAAAAGATTATCGCTTTTAAATTTCCCGCGCGCTGCCATTTTCGAATTTGTGACGTCAATGCGTTGCCCAATTGTTTCACACAAAAGAACCTCTCCAACAATAGCGACAACGCAGTGACGTCACAAAATCCAAAATGGCGGCGCACGGGAAATTTAAAAGCGATAATCTTCTCCGCTTATTATTACAGTAAACTGTTATATCTCCCTTGTTCAGTTAAATTTGTAATTTAGGCAGTATTTTTAACAACTTAACGTCAACTTGCCTCAAGAGCGAGGTTCCCTTTAACAGAAAGAGCTATAGGTGTTGAACGTTTTAGGTTAGCAAAAGACATTCCATGTGGTCATTCAAACACCGAAATTATAAAACAATGCGAGATTATTTCATGCTAGCCATATTTCAGGATTTTTTTCATGTAGTGTTGTGATGGCTGACTTGTAGTGTTATAAAACGATTGGATTTTCGAGTTTGCTACTTCCTTACCAGTTTAATGTACTCTGAAATGACTTGAGAAGCGGGTAAGCGGCCCTCTTTCCTGCGAAAACAAACGGAGTAAAGATACTGTAATAAGTCATTTATGGAACTATTTAGAAATGTTACCAAGCTAGCGTGAGATCTCCCTTTGGCAGTAACTACTAGTCGAATTTTCAGTTTTCAACCAGCAAAGTTAGAATAAAAAACAAACTAAAAAAGAGACTACTATTCTTCGCCCAATTTGGACAAAATCGAACAAGCTAGGTCGGTACCTCCTCATCAAACATGCGCGACAAAGTTACAATGTAAGTGCACAATTATAGTTTATTTTCATTTCCAAGAAAAATAATAATCTGTACGTCTTAATGGCCCGGGGATTGTGTTTCAATGCATTCACTGCATTTTACTGTTGGGACTTGGGTCGGGTTAAAGAAAATCGTTTGTTATATCGTAGCCTCCTCCGCAAACGTCTTAGGGCTCGTCACGCATTCCTCCCCCCCCCCCCCTCCCCCCACTAAGACGTCTGCATAGGAGGCTAGTTATATCGCAGATTTCATTCTACATGTAACGGGTTTCGTTACATTAAAGGGGCTTTGTCACGGATTCTAACAGATTTTTGAACAGCCAAAATTTATATTTGTGGCGTAGGAAACCTAAAAATAATGGGCCATTTTTATTAACAATTGCTATATTAGAACACTGAAACTGTTAACAAGCATCTTAGGCAGTGGATGGCTTGGATGGAAATGGATTGCAACTTGAAAAATTAAGGCTAAACTTTTCAAGAGAGTCATCAAAAAATAAATATTTATACATGTAGCTTTAGTTTGATTTCTATCCACAAATTAAGCTCATGTTTTCCTTTAGATGTTCAAAGATAATGTTTTTCATTGGTTAAGTTGCCTACCATTAATTTCAGAACAGTTTAGACCAAAAAATCTGTGAAACCCCTGTGGCTTAGCCCCTTTAACTGTATACCTGAAAACTGAAGGGTTCCATTGAGCCGCTCTCGCCAGCATGACAGACGAACAGGCTGTCTCCTGTCGACATTTATCAATATCTTCAAACGTTTTCACCATTGCAGAGACGCCATTTGCAATCACCGGAATGGAGACAGCTTTTGCAACTTCACGTATCACATCAGTGTGGACTGGTTCCTGGGACCGCTCGTGTTTTTGCCTGATAACCAAATTGTATTTAGTAAATAAACCCCTTTAGGCGGCTGGTATATTGGAGGATAATGTCCGAGGCTGAAAGATTTCCGAAATTTAACATGAACAGTTGGCCAAGAAGCGAAGCTTCGAGGGCAACTGTGAAATTTTGAGGACAATCTTTCAGCCAAGGGTGTCATCCTCCAATTATACCAGCAAGGCAGAGAGGGTTTTTTTCATTAAGTACCCTACGATTGATTTCTACAACGCGATTTATTGCAGTAAAAAAAACTACACTGCGTAATGAAAAGGTGACTTTGTTCTTTTTTTCAGTGCTATATTTAATCGGTTGACGGATATCAAATCGGACAGGGTATAATGTCTGATACCCTTCATCCGATTTCGTGAAGTGTGTGTGATGAAACCGCAAGAAGTTAATCGGAGGGTTGTAACTGTCAATATGGGCATTTGCACCGCAAGTGAATATCCAAACACGTTTTTCTATTACATGATTGTATATGAACTGCCAGGTTGAAAAAGTTGCCAAATTTCAATTTCGCAACCTGGAGAAAATGCTGAACAAAGAACTTGTTCTTTCCTTTAAGGAACTCGTTCTTTTTCTGCACAGTGCTCTACAGGGGCACCATTTCAGCGCTATGTACAATCACAAGATAATCATGGCCTTACCTTCCATGCACTGCTAGAGCAACAATACCAGTACTCTCCACCATTTTAGCGAAAGAAATTGTCTCTTCAATCTTTAGAGATCACCAAAAAGCTAGAATAAGTACATTTCAAGAGATAGGGAAAGGAACGGTCTATTCTATTGTCTATATCACAGTTCATGTAACGGTATTGTACACTTTGTGTAATTATCTTTCGTTTGTTCTGCTCTGCACTGTTCAAGAGCTTTTTTGTGCTTCATACAGTATACATGTATATAGCCAAAGAATTCAAAGCAAGCATTTAAAATCTGAGAAAACTTATTAAGGAAATAAAGCTTCATGACAGCATAGTCCCTCAACTATGATGAGAGGGAGGGTCTCTTTCCTCTGATAATGTAAAAAAATATATGGCAAAATCTATGCAGACATGTAGATACAACTTTCTGCAAGTGGTGCAACTGAAAACAGTGATAAAGCTCACAATATGGCCTGCTCCCAAAGTATACATTTGTAGACTGATAGCTCAATAGTTACCAGTAGAATATCACATTCATTTGGTAATAAAAAGGTTATGGGTTGAAATTCTGCTGGACAACTGCGTACAAAAGTCATTTCTTCACTGCACAATAGTTGAAGTGTTTCTAAGACCTGCCTTTGGTGAAATTTTCAATTCATGGTGTACAAAAGCAACTGTGTTTTCCTTAGCAATTATAACACAGACTGGCACCAACTTACAGTGGGCAAAATTCGTATCTTGCATGTTACAGGTTTAGCAACTCCTTGCACAAGTGTTGTAAGGATCTGCAAGTATTCAACACCAGTGCATGTTCATGTAAATGCGAAAGACTCAACAATTGAAAAAACAAACTAAAATAATGAACTCTGAAACACAAATGTTACAATTATTGATCTATACTCTGTGCCAGGAACATTTCACTTTCAGTCAGTCACAGCGATACTCTGCCATACTCACCTTATAAACATTATGTGGTTGAGTCAACAGTGCCGCCCCCATTCCACCCTGTAATTACAAATAAATAATCATCAGTGAACGCAGCCAAACAGTGCCTAACAATTCAGCATTCAGAGAATCACTGAGCACATCTTCAGCAATTGCAGCTAATTTCTGTCCCTAATTCATCCTTGAGCAAATAGCCTACCAATAATTAAAAACAAAATGAACACTTGTAGTTGTAGGTTAAATTGGTTTTCAGGTTCAATCTGTTTCCGACCTAGATGAAAGGGGCTAGGTCACACTGCGAGACAGCTCACTGAGGTTATTTACTTTTTAAGGTTTCTTGGTTTGAACCCCCTCCCCACACCCCTCCTGAAATTCCAGTTTAGCTTCATACTTTCCTTTAAAGATTTGGGCTTTTGGGACCCCCACCCCCTTGGAAATTCCAATAACCTAGCTACTGCAGAGTGGTTACAAATTGTACTGATATTTTCTGGATTTATTGTACAATGCCAAATTGGCCCAAGTTGGTAGTCAGACGAGTTTTTGAAATCCAGCATTCCAAACAAGGTAATACATACTGTATATTAGGCACACTGTGTGACGTAAATTATGATATTGCCTACAATATCTTGAGGTGTATCCACTTTGGGACATGATTGCAATGAGTGAATGAGATCAGTTTTACACTTGTGACTGGCAATATACATCTGTAAATAATTGTGACCAAAAATTAATTGTACCAAACACATTCTGATGGACAACATGTACCTGGTAAACAAATCTCGGCAGGTTTCTTTTACAGGTCACAGGTTACAGTTGTCCTAGCAAAAAAATGAAAGCTAACCGCAAGCAAACTGGAGTGAAAGCTAACCGCAAACCAGAGAAAAAGCTAACCGCAAGCAAGCTGAGATAAGAGCTAACTGCGAGCAACTGACCTGTGACCTGTGACCTGTGAAAGAAACCTGCCCAACAAATCTGGCCTAAACATAACTCATCCAGCATTAAAATGTGAGTTCGGAGGCCAGCTTTCAATGGAATAGAGATAATAGAGCATATTCATAACAACACAGCTAATTCTGCCAGAGTGAAATATAAATTACAATGTGTTTAACGTTGTCATGTTAACTTTACCTTCACAGAATAGTCTTTGGGACAACCCATGTTCACATCAATTCCAGCAACATCATTTTCTCTATTTAAGAAATTGAATAAATAAACAGTTTAGGATCATCACATCTTCACATTTTGGGTTTAAGTTTAATTTTACAAATGAATACAGATTTAGTTGATTAATTACTTACACAAGTTTTGCAGCTTTCAGAGCTCTTTCTGGGTCTGCTGTACCCTGAATTAAAAAACAATAAAGAATTGCATACTTTTTGCAGTGGTTGACTTGACATAGATCATAGCGGTATACACTAAGATTATTAATCATATTAAAACTGACTCTGAACCTTCAAGGAGCTACATCACTGACAATGCATCTTGAAAAAACTGGCAAGTTTTTTCAAGCTTGTTGATCGTAATCAGTCTTAATCTTCCTCAGTTGAAGCCATCCTTGGTTATTTTTGCATTTTTATTATTCCATTGGTGTTTTTCTATGTTAGGAAACTATTATTTTAAGGTTTCCTTCCTGCTCCAGAAAATATCCATACCCCTCCCACGGAAGGTTGTTTGGTTTGAATCCCCCCACCCCTCTGGAATTTCCAGTTAAGCCCCATACTTTCTTTCTAAAATTTTGGCTTTTGAGACCCCCCACCCCCTCGGAATTTCCATTGACCTTCCATGGGGTGGGTATGGATATTTTCTGGAACTGCACATGCCTAAAACACCGTGACATTGCTCCTTTCAACTAACTGTTCAGAGTGCCCTCCTTGTAAATTTGTATAAATTTGACGAGCAACAGATATCAATTTAGAAAAATTCTTACAGACTCTGTTCGCAACTTACAGCTGAGGTTATAGCATATATGTACAGTATGTAATTTATTAAGTACAATCACACCTTATATTGCTTTAACAACTTTGAAATGATGTACAAACCATTTGAAAGACGACATTTTGTTTTTCTGCATCACAAGTCCTAAACACAACTGTCCCATCAGCAAGAACAAAGTCAATCGTGCCCAGAAGATCTATAAAAGGAAAAATACACAAAACTAAAACTTGAACTTGCATGCATTATTATATCTAAATAAAAATAAAATTGATGTCAACTCTTGGCATGCATGACTTTGTCACAGCAGCAGTTACTGTATATCAAGTAGCAGGTTTTATTTGATCAAGGGAAAACAATTTGTATTCCAAGCATGTTACAGTGTACATGTACATGTGCTACAGTTGTGGCAGTGAGCAAAAGTTGTACTGTCTTATGCCCCATTCACACCAAAGCTTAAACATGTTTAAAAGTTGTTTAGTTAAACACGGTTTAAAATTTTGTTCTTCATGGAAGTTGCTGATTGATGTTTATCGACTTCAAATTTGGCTCAATGAAAGCACAAGTTAGAGCATACTTGAACCCTATGTAAAATTTACTCTGTGAGTTGTCTGTTGCTGATGTTTATTTTCTTAAACCTGGTTTAACTAAACATGTTTTGTTGGTGTGAATCAGGTATTAGTTGACCCTTAGTTACAAATCACCCTGTCTAAATTGACCCATAGTTAGTTATCGGTATTATAGTGTTCAAAGGTGGTATGTACCTGTCAGTAAATTGGTGCGGCTTAACCATATTGCATAAAGAATCATTTGACTGTTTTTTTTAGGGTCTTGACAAAGTGCAGGCCAGCGAGTCCTGTGAGCTATTTGGGTTATCCTAAATAGCACTCTGGCTAACCGTACAGTGTATAGTTTTGAATATAAGCTGCTTGCAGTTAGCCTTTACTGTACACTCACACTGCTCACAAATCACAAGAGTCATTCTGGAAAGCCTAAATAATGCATTTTTAGCCTATTTACAGCACTCCAGTTAGCCTAAAGTTAGTTTTGTTGACTTCACTTACTGTTTTCAACACGTGTGGTCTTGAGTATTTTGAAATCAATTATCTCCTAAAAATATAACAAAATCATTTAATGCCATACAAAACGAATTGGTTACACCACAAAATGCAAAGAGTAGGTTCCACAAGAGTCATAGAAACAATCATAAAGAAATCAAAGTTCCATTTAAACCTTACTTTATTTTTTCCATATTGTAGTCATGTTCAAGACATACATGTATACAATAACATGTACATATGAAGCACCTATAGAGCAATATTATTGCACTCTTACCTCAGCATATACAATATCAGCACCGTATTTTAAAGCAAGCAGTCTTGTAGGCAAAGTACCAACTCTAACCATTGGTGCTAAAATCACTTTTCCCTTATAGCAAAGACTCATCTCTTCTTAATTTGTCTATGTTTTCTCCTGCAGCAAATAAAAAGCAATACAGATGAAGATATTTTTAAAGGAATGAACCTCCATTTCTTATTTACTTTATACTCTGATAAAAATCATCCCCACATCATTCCACTCAATCATGTGATGTTGCAGAGAAGGCAAGCTCAAGGTTTCTATCAGCTGATAGTTGATGAGGGCAAATTTCTGTGAGCAAATTTCTTGTGTCATAATAACTATCTTTTATTATCCAACACTGCTTCATAGAGTACAAATAACATGCAAAACAAGTACAAATATCACATGGCATTTGTACTCGTTTCATTCCCCTGACCGCGAGAAAGATTAAAAACCTTGGCAAGTCAGAATTTTGGGGAAACGAAAACGTTGGATAATAAATCTCTTATTAGACATTTTAGTGTGTAGTATCGCTGTAAATTTTTACTCATCATTTGTGTTTCTATTAAACACTGCATGACTCATAAAAATATACAGCGATACTACACACTAAAATGTCTAATAAGATATACATTGTATGTACCTATGAAGGCCACTGTATACGCTTAGAAATAGTATGGCTTCTTTCTTGGAAACACTGTAAACTCAAGCAAAAAATATTAATGAATGAGAGCTTCTCTTTTAGGCTTGCCTTAAATCTATATATTATAAGCACGTGTCCAGGAGATAAGTTTAAGTTAACTATCTATCTACGCTTCATACAGCTAGTAACTACTGCATATACTGTACTACAGGTGTATCCCTACCTCTGAAAAATGCTATTTACACACAAATAGCTGGTTATTCCGCGCAGATTGGCTTTAAACTCTTCAACTTTCTATTCCGCAAAGCCGGAATCCAAATGATGATGCAACTAAATGCAACGCGTTCATACCGTGCTTACCGGGTAAAATATTACAATGCTCTTTTCAAACATACACAAAATCCTCTCGTGTATTTTGTATTTCTCTGGATAGTTCTTTACGCTAAGGGATAATCTTTACTAACGTATACTTTCTCCTACGCAAGACGCCTTTCAAGTAATACGGTGAATTGATCTGTTGTGTCCGCCATGTCCGCCATCTTGAAAGAGTTGCGAGAGAACTGGTGTTGACTCGGTCAATGTCCCGCTCGTCCTCGTGTCACACCATTCCGCAAGTAAAGAAGCGCATTTTTGGATAAAACCTGCGTGGCAGGTGTCGAAAAGGCAGGGAAGGGAGTAAAATGTAGAATGCGACCCGCGTCGATACCCAGCGAATACATTTTACCTCTTCGCTTATTCTCGGAGAACTCAATGCCTACTCAATGTGTAGCCGCCCGCGTCTTTGGGCTTGTCACGCGTTCCTCACCCAAGTGGGGAGGAACGCGTGACGAGCCGCGGGGGGACACCTGAAGCCCGTTTTCCCACCGCGTAACTTGGGTTTAATGCGAATATCTCGCTCCCGTATCAAACACTCTCAAAACCCTCTGTTCATCCCGCAAAGCTATATTAAGCGGTGTTTTGTAAATTTTTGGGGGATTTTTGGGGATGTTTGGAAAGAGATAGTTTTTCTCAAAGGATTAGTAAAATTTGGAGAAATAAGAAATATTAAAGATTTAATGTGATTTTAAAATTAGAATTTGAAGTTAAAAATTAGTATATGGACACCCAAACAGTCCCCTGACAACCTGGGGTGCTCTTGCGTTGGGGTCAACTGTCTGGTGGTGTTGCAAAAATAATTTTCTTTCTTCTATCCCTTCTTTAAAACTCTTAAAATTTCACTCAAATTCACCTTTACCCCCACCTTAAGGCCGTCTGCGCAGGAGGAGGCTACTCAATGTGATCTTAAGATTTTCTAGCGTGTACAAGTAAGTTCGAGGTATGAAATTAGGACAATTGTTCCTGGAAACATCAACAGTTTTATTCAAAATAGTAATCCTATCAATGTTAAAACGAAACACTTTAATTAAAACAATGCCACCGAGTTTGATTCTTCCTTGTCGATAAGGTTGCACAAAACGTATTTTAACCAAGTAAGAGCGTAGTCTGAAATTGGAATTAGGCGCGTAATCATTTACTTAATTTTATCTTATTTTATTAGAGACTGGAAAAGATAATATATTATTCAATAGATTATTTACCTTAAACATGTACAAGAAGTGATAATTGTACACCTTTATTTAGTGATAATGATACTAGCTTCAATATTTTTTTTCAAAAGAATAAACTTTCAATTTCATTTGTGCGGCACCAGGCCCAGTCTTAATTAACATCATCGGAGAACCTTAATGACAAAATTAACTTAAGTGTTTCCTCATCTTTCAATGGTGGTAACTACTACCAGAAATAAGGTTGAATACATCCTATTCCAAAATTACGGAAAATATATTATTCTCTTGTCTTCATGTTAATTGGTCCTCATTGCCTCGACTGCATCTGCACTCAAAAGAACCGTTGCGTGAAACAAAGGTAACAAGGTCGAATTATAGGCAAAAGAATAATGCCTTTTTCGCCGTTTTGGAATAAGATGTATTATGGCTGCCTCCACAACTCTTATATTACAGCAAGTCTCCATTTCTCTAACAGGAAGCTGGCATATGTTGTAGCTAACAAAAACAACATAACAAAATTGCGCGAAAAAAAACACACATCTCGTTCGGTAATTATAAAATCACTATCGCATTCAGCGTTCTCTTTGATCGATCAGTATTCCATTCCACCATACCACCATACCCAAAGTGAACTTTTAACCTTTGTTTCCTCTAGTCTCAGAAGCGTTGTATATTCCCACTGGCCCTGGCAAAGCATTGCATGATCCCGTGATTTCAACTGTGACTGCTGTTGACGTCATAGAGTGCATGAAGTTGTGCTTGGTAACCGAGCAGTGCCAGTCATTCAATTTTAGCGGCAAAGGTTTTAATTATTACGAAGCCGCTTCTTATCAAGTGGCACCCACTTCATGAGATGCAAACCAATCACCATTCACAAAAGGGAAATCAGCGTAGCCTTTCTCTCGGCTCTATCAGCGTAGCCTCCCTCTCTCTCTCTCTATTCGAGTTTTGATTGGTACACCAGATTGTCTGTGTCCTTTTAATAAATTGGCCAGAGTGATCACTTTGGTTTTAGCTTTACTACACTCAAATGAAACTTCTCTATAAGCACAAACCCAACAGTGTAAATCATGTAAATAGTATTTATATCTCACTACACTAAAATGGACGTGGTTTGCGGAATTTTTAAGCCCTCACAAGAAGCATAGGATATAATCACTTACCCTTCTAATCTAATGTAATCTCAATTTTTGCAGGAACCAACATTGTACACATGTAACAGATTAGCAGTGCACTGTATGTCAAAGGAAGTGCTTCTCATTTAGTCCTTTAAACAAAATGTTACATGCAGGCCCGTAACCAGGATTTTTGCTGGGGGGGGGGGGTGCGTTTGAGCGCCTCTGGCGCGAAATTTCGAGCGCCGAAGGCGCGAGCCTGTAGGGGGGTCTGGGGGAACCCCCCCCCCCCCCCCCCCCCCCCCAGGAAATTTTGAAACAAAAGGGCTATCTGAGGCCGCATTTCGTGCGTTTTGAAGACAGTTTGTTAAGAAACAAGGCAGATAAAGGTGAAGGTAGCAAGGACAATAATTCTTGTACATTTTTAAATTCAAAACGTTATTTTAGAAACAGAGCCTTGTAAACATAATTTCCAATTTATTTAACTAACAATGACGGCAGTTCTTTTAAAGGAAGACTGGAAAAAGATAGATATCTCTATTTCGTTGTCAAATGGTAATTACATAAATCAGCCAGAGTTGGTTTGCTGACTATGAACTGCATTAGTCAGAATGTATCGTTAAAATTAACCTAGAATCACACAATTTGGTCAAACATATGCCACACGAATCTACAAATGGTGGACCCATTGAATGTAAATAGACTAAATAGACGAACAACAGAAATACCATTTCCCTTTATTAATTAATTAATTTATTTACTTATTTATTTTTAAACTTTTTTTCACAAGGAGCGGACTTCCAAGGCTCGTGGGGAGGTGCGGACGCACCCGTCGCACCCCCACTGGCTACGGGCCTGAAATGAAAGATGGCATTGACCGGTCACATTGAATGGTTACCTTAGCCGGACAAATGTTCATCTATTTACAAAGTAAAGAAATAAATAAATAAAATTTACACCGCACAGAAAAAAGTCTGACTGCTATTACATGACGCAGCAGCGATGTACACTGGATGGTGATTAATCCAGTGGATAGCGTTACCAATGTAACCTTTAAACAGCCTGGACCAGGCTATCCCATGCAGCTTTCTATAAGAGCTTATGACGTCATCACTAGTTCTTTGCACTGATGTGGAATTTTCTCCAATCAGCGTTTTCTAAAATGCTTATCCTGACGATCATCATGACAAGTTTTCATTTCTGCAAACGTCTTTGGAAGTCCGCTGATTGTGAAGCAAAATTATCAAAATAAATAAATAAATAAATAAATAAAGGGAAGTGGTATGTCTATGCTTCGACTATTTACCATTTGTAGATTCGTGTGGTATATTTTGGACCAAATAATTGTGTGATTCTAGGTTAATTTCAATGATACATTCTACCTAATGTCCTT
The DNA here is from genome assembly GCA_963693305.1 of Meandrina meandrites. NCBI lineage: Eukaryota > Metazoa > Cnidaria > Anthozoa > Scleractinia > Meandrinidae > Meandrina > Meandrina meandrites. Next base: position 26,872,427 of record OY855903.1, read on the forward strand.
CACGTTTATCTGCCTTGTTGTCCTAACAAACGTTCTTCAAAACGCACGACATGCTGTCTAAGATAACATATTTTTTTCAAAATTTCCTGCGGAAGGACACTCCCACACCCCCTACGTTCTCGCTCCTGCGGAGCTCGGGTTAAAGTACCGGAGGCGCTCATGCGCACCCCCTCCCCATGCAAAATTCTGGCTACGGGGCTGTAATACATAAATGTTCTTTATTGAATTATTCCATTCCTTTAGGAAAACAATGTAACAAAAGCAGTTTTGAAGAAAACATCATAAACTACCATAAGTTTGGAGGTATTTGAACTTCGTGTCGTGCAATTTTGGTCTGAAATCATACGCGTGATTTCAAAATCGAACTCGCACGCATCGCACAATTTGATCCCCCAAATACAGGATTTAAGTCAGTACTAATATTTCATTGATCCAGTAAATAGTGAAAGACGCGATTAACGGATTGTGAATCTCAATATAGAAGGGTTAATCAAAGACCTCTTGCAACCGAGGGACACCTGATGTGAAGAAGTAAGATTAAATAATAATATGCAATTCAAAGCAATGTCTCCCTGTTTTGGAATGAAATTGGGACAATTATTTTTGGAAACATCAACTGTTTGATTCAAAAGAGTAATCCTATCAATGTTTAAACGAAACACTTTAATTAAAAAGTTTGCCACCGAGTTTGATTCTTCCTTGTCGATAAGGCAGCATAAAACGCAAATTAACCAAGTCAAGGGTTGTCTGACATTGGAACAAGACGCTTTATAATTTATTTCATTTTATTTTATTGCAGACTGTAGAAGATAACGTATTATTTAACAGATTATTTACATTAAACATGTACAACTGATCTATGACGCAGCAGGCACAGTTTTAATTAACACCATCGGGGAACCTTAAAGGCAAAAATTAACTTCGGTGTTTTCTCGTTCGTCAATGACGGTAACCTCCAGAAGTTACGGCTGTCGCAAGAACTCTTACTTCAAGCCGCCATGTCTCGTTATGTTGTAGCTATTATCGCAGTCTGCTTTTAGTTTCCTTTGACACGATTTCGATATCAGGATAATAGTTTTATAAGTTCTTGTCAAACTTCCAAGGTGAAAGGTGAGAATGGCATCTGCGTGGCTTATTCTTGTATTACTGGTAAGCAAATTCTGTTGTATTTGGTTTAACTTATTGTTTGTGGATTAATATACGTTTATTACTGTCAGCGTATTTGGAGTTAAACAACAAGCAAACGACTAGAGCTCCTCAGATTCATGCATGTAATTTTGCAATTTTTAGAATACACGTTCACTTTTAAACGAGCCCCTGGCTCATTGGTGATATGTGTTTAAATAAAGTACTACTACTACTACTACTACTACTACTACTACTACTACTACTACTACTACTACTACTACTACTACTACTACTACTACTACTACTACTACTACTACTACTACATGTCGTCAAGAGCTAGATTGCGTTGGCTAGATTTTAGTCAAAACCCGTTTACCCGTTTTATATGCTATTCGATTGGCACTGCATTGCTTATGGCCATGTTTAATTCTGTTGAATTGTCCCATTAGCTCCAACCGTCTTCGGATGAAACGGTTGATAACCATTCAGCCTATGTTTTGGATTGGTCGAGTTTTTTCGTGTATGTTGGGAAAACCGTTTTCTACTGGTTGGATTGGAAAATATTGGTCAACCGCTTTAACCAAAAAAAAAATTAAAATTTAAAGTGTTCCTTTGGGAAACGTCAATCAAATCAGCCGTTTCAACCCAGTTTGATGCCTTTTGAAAATAGTTGAAAACGGTTTTTTTCCCAATAGAACACGAAAAATTCCAACCAACCTAAACAGTTGATCTTAATAGAACTAGACTTATGATAGACCATCGACATCTGTTTTTTTTTTCTTTATAATCAAATGTATCACTGCTACAGTTACAGATCACGTACAATTGCCTCGTTATTGTCAGCCATTGTAGATGCATTAGTTTCGTTATTAATATTAGAATCAACGTTTTGACTGAAACTTCAATATATATATACAACAAAATGCAGCTGACGGGAACCAAACAATGTAAGTACTACATTTAAGCTAAGCGACGTCTTTTAAGATGTTACTGGGCTCATATGCAGACTTTACCTTACCATGTTACTTGCACAAATACTGTAGTGTATCTTGCTAACTAACTTACAGCCGTGATTTATGGGCTGGTGAAAACAAAATACCTAGCACGATGATGATATGTCCTGTTCCAGCACAGAATTATTTCCTGATTAATGGAACTTCCAGCAATTTTAATTGTAGTTAGCGTTTAGTAGTGCAATCGTGCTGACGTTCTTGGTGCTCTGGTGTGCGTTTCTTGAACCTCCCAAAGCCATTTTGGGCACGAAAAGGTGTACTGATGACTATTCTAGAAGTGATCAGTGAATCCATGGCAAAACTGCACCGCCATTTGATAGAAACCTTAAGTTATTTAAAACTACTCCCCAGCCCGAACTGTCTTCGGGATGGATGGAAAACGCACGCCTGGCCCGATGTTTAAATTTTATAGTCAAAATAAAAGTTACCAAATAAATTTAAATACAAAGTTCTAATGATATACGCATCTTCGTGCTACACATCCCAGAAACGTATATTAAAACTGTGCTAGAAAGACAAAGAAATCTTTAAATTCTAGAGTACGCACAATTATTTCCCCCCTTCAATAAGCCATGGAACGGCGTCTCACAAACTGAGTTTCAAAGTTTCAATCCATTTTGGTCGATACATTTTTAATTACTTCTTCCTTATTTCAGGCTGTCAGCTCAGACGCAGAAGAAGGTAAGACAAGATACCCTGCCATGAAATTCTTGTATTAGCCAGATATAAAGAATACAGATCGATAGATCATAATCTCTGGTTGCCACGTTATTTTTAGTTGGAACAGTAATTTTATACCAACAGCAGAATTATGTAACGATTACAGTAAAACCTCCAATAAGACCCGTGACTGAAAGTAAAAAATTTTAATACCCCCATCTTAATCTATGTTTCCCTTTCCAGATGGTAAGTCATGACAATTTATGAACAAGAAAACAGGGATAATTAAAGGTTATCATCCACCACATTCACTAATCATTGTTGCTATTTTGTAAATATTTGTTACCCGGAACAGCACTAAAACAATCTCTTCTATATGTAACCTAAACGATATATGATTTGAAATAACCCCCTCATCTCTATCAAGCCCCTCTAAAAAGGTCTTAAAAACAAATATCTCCCCCCCTCCCTCCGGTGGGCCTGATAGAGGTTTTGTGTTGACAGCTGTAGCGAGGAATTATCAATCAATGTTTCCCTGATAAAGTATTCAGACAAACTTATCAAAGAGGTCTTATTCAAGTGTTGACTGCAAAAAAAAAAGTGCAGTACATTGTATTTTCTGAAATTATTCTCACAGATGTTGTATTTGTAGAATGTCAAAAACCTCTCGGCATGGAAAGCGGTGCTATCTCTGACGGTAACATCACTGCCTCTTCGGAATGGGATGCCATTTCGCATGGTGCGCACTTGGCCAGACTGCACAATACAGCAAGTGACGGGACAACAGGATCTTGGACAGCGCGTACCAACAATGTCTATCAATGGCTTCAGGTTAATCTGGGTGATGTGTACACAAGAGTGACCGGTGTAGCGACACAAGGAAGAAATAATTATAACTCAAGGGTTACCAAATATAACCTTCAGTACGGTAATGATGGAGTGAATTTCCATTACTACAGGGAGCGAGGACAAGCTGCAAACAAGGTGAAATACGTCAAAACGTCAAAATTAGTCTTTTCAGGAAATTAATTTGCAGATAGAACGGTGTTCATTTACAAATATAAACCTGACTTGTACTTTACTTTAATTTTTTTAATCAGTTTAATCTTAGGATTCAGTTTCTGACTTCATATCTAATCCGATCTGTTGGCTGTTTGATATCTTAAATACTTTCATAGGCTAGTTGAACTTTTAGCTTGGGAAAACATTTGGAAGCGGGTTGCGGCTGAAAACTGCATTACTGATAGTTTTCTATCTTTACTGTTTAAGGAATTTGCTGGAAATACAGACCGAGATACTGTTGTATATCATGAATTTAACCCACCAATCAGAGCACAATATATCCGTTTCTTACCAGTGACTTGGAATCTGCACATAGCAATGAGGGTCGAGCTTTATACTTGTATCAAAGGTACTGAAGGAGCTTCTCCGATTCCGTTCTTTTCCAGCAGTTTGTTTTTATCCTGAATATTTGTTCATGATGTTACCTTCATCTGGGCTTAATGACCAAGAAAGAATATTTAACAGTTATTCAATGAGCGCATGTTCGATATAACATTCAACAAGCGCGACTGGAGTAATTGTTTCATTAAAAACTCCCAAAGAATTGCAATATTTGAGCTCTCTGGCTGTTCGTGCTTACGCGTCCACCTACCATATTTGTGGTCCGTGGTATGTCATTTCATATACCATAGCCTGTAAACCGGTCAAAAACCAGGAATTGCAATATAACATGGCTAGTTTAATACCCTTTACAATGTTTAAAAGAAGTCGACAATAGCATGCGAATTTACATAGCTTGATTACACAAGGAAGAATTTTTAAGATTCCAAAATCCAACGTTTTTGTATGTAAACTAGGGTCACTCAGAGATGAGTTCTTGTTTCTGGATATGAGGTTATATTTGTAAGATTTTGTTCCCCAGAATGGTTTTTCAGATCCGACAAGGGTCCGCCAACAAGTCAAACTGTGTTAGTTTATACAGGAAGTGTCTTCTCTTACAATTCAAATTATTATTGTCAGAATAAACTCGATCATTCAAAAGTACAAATAATTCATGACCCTGGAGTTTGAAACTGCTGTATTCAATGCAGCCAATATTTTACAAAATACATAATATAGTCTATCTATTGTAAGTAAAATAAGTAAGTTTACTAACTGGGCAAATTTCACAATACCAACGGAGCTGAAATAGAAAATAAACTCACTCAAACACAGATGAGTGACTACCAAAACAAGGATCACGTGGTACAGTGGTTTGTGACACTTAAATACTTTTTTTACGTTACTCAAAAATTGAATCATGTTGTACAGACAATCGTACCACGTGATGCATAATCAAATGCCTAACTCTTATAACATGAAGCTGTTTATTCCTTTCCAAGTTTCCGTGCATCTGTACTTGAAATAGCCTTGTGATCTCGCGAGAAGTTAGCAAAACAAGTTTGGTTTGGACAAGCAATTTTCCTTTGAGCTAATAGACATTGATTGTTTAGCTCCAGTAAACGATTTTTCAAGTGACAGAATGAACAAACGCCATCTATTAAAGAGGCTTGGGAACGGGGCCAGGGATTAAGAAGTAATAGTGTGATATACTTGGCTGCATTCACAGTGTGCACTGCACCGGCCGTTGGCATGGAGACGGGTGACATTCTTGACTCTCAACTGTCCGCTTCAACTGGAGATCCATCAGGAGCTCGACTAAACAAACCAACCGCTTGGTGTAGTGATTGGCCAGGGAAAACAGGAGTCAATTCGCCCGGAGATGCTAATAGCTACGTCCAGGTAAGGAGAATTCTTCTCCCCCGTGTAAGAACATTAGCAAGAACTTGCCTGACGAAAGATAGTGGTCGTTTTCAGCTGACGCCATCAAAGTTCTAATAAAAAATCTAAAGCCCTATAGAAATTTTGGTATCGATTCGGTACGTCGTTTAGGAGATAAAGGATTTTGAAATTTGTGATGTCCCGGATGAACGTGTTTCTAAACTGTCACAAAACAGATATTTTATCACATTTTTCCATTTTTCAGACGTGATAACAATTCAAAATGATATCTAAAGTTATTTCAAGTGAAAGCGAACAATATTATGGGTACTGAATTTACTTAACTGATTGTATAAAATGATTCTGTGGCCGCCATTGTTTTGCCCCAAAGAAGGACACAAACATGGCGGCTGCATTCTACATACCGTATTTTCTCCATTAAACGCCCGGTACCGAATAAACGCCGGCTCTCCAAGGTGGAGTTGAAAATAGGCCCTTCAGGTATTTATTTAATGTATAATAAGCTGTAGGTCTAAAAGCCAGATACATTTTTCAAAAAAATATGCACAAAAAAGGCGTCTAATCAAGAAAATACGGTACCCAATTTTCTCAAAATTATTTTCGTAATAACTCGGTTGTAAAAATCCCTACCGAGCTCTCATTCTGGCAAAACATTTATCTCTACACACTCAATAATCTATAGTTTGGTTATGTTTTTCATGCAAACAGTTTTTGTAACACTGATGAAAACCACCAATATCCGTAGCATAATAGAGTCCGTAATGATATACAACAGAAGCGTTTGTTGAAAAGTGAAGTCAAACAGCAATATCCAAATTAAACATGACTGTTAATTGATATGTGCCTTTTGATTGAGTTGGATTTTCTTTGACTTTCTTTGTCGAAAACGATGCCAACTTTACAAAGATGAAGAAAAATGCAAATGATAATTCCAATTTACTCTGTTTTGTAACAAGTCAAACAACACCTGCACATTCGTCTGCATGCATATTCACTCTGATCTTTAAAGTAACTACGTTTTCAGATCGATTTTGGTCGACTTTATCGCATTTGTGCCGTGGCCACACAGGGAGCTCCCGGTGGAAACTATGATTATTTAACAGAGTACAAATTAAGGTGGTCTTATGATGGTGTTAAGTGGGAAGAAAGCCCAGAGGTATGTAAGCAATATATTAAATCTTGGAAGCAACTCTGAGTTGAGATTCCATTAATTTCGTAGTTGCACTAATTGTGTTAGTACTTTTGTCAGTACCAGGAGCCATAATGGGAGGAGACCGTAAGCGCGAGATCTGGCCTTGTCCCTATGATATGGGTCAAAATTTCTATTTTTAGAACAAATCGTGTCATCCCGCGAGGCGCGCGCGCGTACTGCCGCGAGGATTTCGTGAGGACGTCGCGCGGAGAAATATAAACAAAATGGCGTCCAAAATAACCTCTGCAAGTGAAGTAAACACTGGCTTTCTTTCATCAGTTTCTATTCCTAATTTACGTCAAGGTCTCCTTGAGCACTTCTTTGAATGTAGCCATGAAAGTGAGGATGATTCAAGTGATTCGGATGTCTGCAGTAGTATTTTTTTCGGACAAATCCAGTCGCGAAGACTCGTTAAACATGTCGTGCGAGGAATCACACAGTGATCAAGATAATTTACTAAACGTTTCACAGCGAAGCGATATGGGTAACCAAAGAATACAGAATGACAGCAAAAAAGGAGAAAACATATTTTTGCCGAAATACGATTGTATACGCCATTTCGACCTTTCCTTGTTGCTTTGTTGTAAGTTACATGTGACTTTCATATCATATAAAATTACATATATATTGCAGAATGAAAATATTTTCATTTAAGTCACTTATCCGACTAATGCTGCTCCAAAATATTTCTTTTAGTATCCTGTATTATAATTCGCAGTGCAGCTAAAACATTGTTGAAAAGTGTGGAAAGATCGGAAACTTCCAGCAAAAGTTGTAAACAAATGAAGCAGAAGAGGGTTCATTTTTTTTCGAATTAAAAAAATCTACCTATTTTTCTTCGTTTATTTTCAAGTATGAAAAAATGCAGCATATGTGCAAACGGCTTTATCTAGTTTCGTGTGTCTAGTCTCGATGAAACCGATTCGACTTTGGCTCGCCAAGATAGCTACCTTTCGTCTTCAATTTTGGAGCGCTTTGAAAACGCTCTTGTTACAGTAAATTATTCACACTACCCGCATTCTCAAGATTATTTAGCACCTGGAAATAAACATGCCACGGTTAAAATTGCGGCTGAGCTTTGTATTCATGCATTTTATTTAGCAGTGAATGTGGTATGTGGCGTGCCATGTTCAATTCCAGGTGCTAAATAATCTTGAGAATGCGGCAAGTTTGAATAATTTACTGTTACCCGAGGGTTTTCAAATGGAAGACGCGGAGTAGCTATCTTGGCAAGCAAAATTCGACGCATTTTATCGAGACTAGATTCACGAAAGTAGACAAAGCCGTTTGCATATATGCTGTATTTTCTCATACTTAAAAATATAACAAAAAAAATCCATATTTTTTTTTAATTCTAATTTCCGCACCGTAAACCTCTTCCTCTTCATTTTGTTTACAACTTTTGCTAGGAGTTTCCGATCTTTCCATACTTTTCAGCAACGTTTTAGTTGGCATTAAGCTTTCAAATAATCTATGGGATCTTAGCATAGCTTGAACGTTGTTGTAGCTCCCAATTATACACGAGCATAATATTTTGAAGCGAAAGTTCAACAGTCAACTGTGCAGCAATTTCTACTCAGCCGATCTCATTGAAACTTGCTCACACTAAAAATTGGATAATTTGAACTTGTTGACTTTGATAAGAAAAAATCTATCGTCCCGTTTAGAAAATATTCGCGTTTTTTTTCATAAATATATTTTTTTCAAAAGCGCTAATATCTCGTGATCGTTTGCCTTGTTTGCTCTTTATTTTAAAGCTTTATAAAATTTGAACAATTGTTTTTTCGATTTCTAAAAATCAGAAAAATCGGGTGAGGTTTACATGCCCAAAGCTTGATTTAGAAAAGAGCACCTCCGTTCCCCAGAAATAGCCGCGGGCCATCTTAACCAAAGTACAATCCAAATGTAAACGAGTCATGGTGAATTATCTTACTGAGAAAACTTCTCTAGATTAGTCCTGTGCTTAACTGACAAAAAATCCAGGAGATGAATTTAGCACGATACGGAAGCTGCACAGCTTAATGTATTAATAGCGTCCGTACAAAATTTATGGTTCACAGAACGACTGATTTATTTTTCGTTCTGAAGTTTAAACACAGAGTCTTTTACGGCAGATTTACTCGCGAATCACATGATACTAGTCACGCAACTCCGGCAACATCGACGCGAGAACCCACGCATCCGCGCGTGTCTGCCTGTTCTAAAAATATAAAAATTGTCTCGTATCATAGGGTGCGTGGATGTCGCGCTTACGGTCTCCTCCCATTATGGCTCCTGTCAGTACAAAATTAGATACAGAAGTACAAAGCCATTGCTATATTGCATATATGCCAAAAAGTAAGTTCAGTTTGTAAATGAAGTGGAATTAATCCAGAATTCTGGAGTCTCTAAGAGAAACGAGAATTAGTTCTAGAAATCGAGCAGTTCGAGAAAATGTGGGTAAAATTGCACTCAAAGTGAAGCAAATCCAACCGAAACGCCTTTTCGTTCGAGTTATCGTTATTCCACTTTAGTCCTTATTATATCGAGTGACCACCCAGAACCACAGCTTTGACTATTTTCACAATCGATAAGGTGCTCAACTTGTACTTCTGTCTTCCCTTCCTGAAAATGACAGGTTCTGAAAGGGAATATCAATTGGCATGACGTGAAGAAGAATCACATTCCAGCGATTTATGCTCGGTATTTCCGCCTTATGCCGTTGAAATGGTTCGTTTGGTCGTGCACAAGGATGGAAGTTTACGGAGAACCCTGGCCAGAAGGTAACAAGTACATTGTAAACAATGATTTTTCATGTAAAATGCGACATGCTTGTATGTACGATTTTTACGGGCGAGTTGATGACGATTTAGAATATCACATTTTTACTAAAAAATAAGTGTGTTTTTTCCTGTTACATGTGCACCGCCCTTAAACCTTATTGGCTAGATTGAACATGCCCTGACATAAATAACATTATGTCCGGTCATAATGTCTTGTTTACTGCGAGTGTGAGTGAATCATCATTCTAAGCTAAATCGTGTATCCAACAATTATATTTGTTTTCTTTAGTCCCGGAAACATTGTTTACTCCCATTGGTCCTGGTAAAGCATTACCTGCTGGTAACGTGATTTCAATTCTGACTGTCGCTGACGTCATAGAGTGCATGAAGTTGTGCTTGGTAACCGAGCAGTGCGAGTCATTCAATTTCAGCAATGGGCTACTGAAGTGTGAAGTGGGCCGTTCTAAAGCTGAGAAGTCAAGTCTGGAAGATCGGGAAGGTTTTAATTATTATGAAGCCGGTTCTTATCAAGTGATATCTAATTAATATGGTTTAATTCCTTATAATCGCTACTTTGTTTCGTTTTATAAGCACAAATTGGACAGCTGAAGTATGGAAGGATTTTGCAATATATAAATACACGTGGTAAACTAAATTCTTAAAACATGCAGCCAGAGCTAGATATTTCAAGAATGCAAAGAGCATGCATTTTTTAATTAGCCAAAATACCAATTTGTAGAGCAGTAACATAAAACGGCGGGAGTTTTTGATATTTATTTTAAATAGAAATTGGAAGAAATAGAAGAGTTTGGATGGAAGTGAAAATGTCTTACCATTTCTATAATTGATCCCTTTAAGAAGTCACTGGTTCCATCTAAATGTAACAAATGTGAAGAAATTATGATGGGAACTAAACTGCAAGGGATAGATTTTATGGTAGTCTTTAAATGTTCAAGGGTTTGTGACGAAAAGCCAGAGTGCTTCTTCTTCCAATACGAATTCTTTTCAATTCAAACGGTCATAAATAAGCCCCCTTTTGAGCTATAATCTTACAATTTGCACGCCAGCTTATTTAATACATATACTCCTTTTTTTTCTGGGAGGACAGCTGCTATGCTATTCGTGAAAACATATTCAGTTCTTCTCAAATAATCCAATCACACAGTGTATTTTAAAGCTGAAATTCGTCAACCACGTAAAATGTGCCACTGACTACCACGATAGACCGGAAGGGCAGTGGAGCTGTCACATTTTAAAGTCGTTCATGTAGAAATTCGTAAGTGCAATCGTATATACGATAAATAAAATGTGTGGTTCAGATGTGTTTCTACTGATGTACATGTAAACTAGATGGTAAAACCTGTTCTCAATTCACAATACAATTGGTTACCCTTTTACTTTTACTTCCTCGTTATCTATTGCCTGACTGACTGACTGACTGACTGACTGACTGACTGACTGACTGACTGACTGACTGACTGACTGACTGACTGACTGACTGACTGACTGATTGACTGACTGGCTGATTGATTGATTGATTGATTGATCGATCGATCGATCGATCGATCGATCATCAGTACAATATCAAAAATGATGAAATACAACAAAACTACACTGGCTGACATGATTGCCTCGTGGAAGCCCAATAAAAAAATGCGCTGTCACTTCCTTTTCGGAAGCCTATAAGGAAGACTCAAGAAGGTTCTGTTTGCTTTATCGCCTCGTACTTTGACATCCGCTTCCTTGAAACTAAGTGAGTGCTTTAGCTATTTCTACTGCCTATTTATATTGATCCTGCAACAAGTGAAATTGCGAATAAAAATAAAATCCAGGATCAGAACCATATAACAAGGAAATCCGTTACCAATAATATGATAAATCCGTGATTAGGTGCACTTGCAGGATATTTTCAGGATCAAATATCAATTACATGCAGACATTTTTTCTGAAATACGAAAATCCACAATCCTATCCATCCGTTATCGCCACCCAAGCAATAGAAGATAAAGTAATTTTATGGTGTTTTTATAGAATGTTAAATCCATATCACGTTTGGACCGCCTGTGTCTAATCAGTCAACATTTGGAATATAATGTATCGATATCAAACAACAACCACGCTTTTCGTACAAGCTGTCTCCGTTTTATGCATGAATTGTTTGTCACAATGAATCGTGTACAGCGGCCATCTGAGCACTGTGAACATGGCATTGTTTGGAAACCAGCTAGCACCGTTACGTTTTGAGCCAGTCTCGTTTGTAATTGTTAAAAATGTAAAAACGTTATGTGAATATCTTAACAGTTATACTGTAGAGATGTTAACGATACGTTTAGATGTCAGCCAGTATTGTTAAGTTTTAGTGATTATAAAAAGAGTGACGATTAACAATTGCAAGTGGTGTAAGCAACTGTACTGTAAATAGTGTAAGATGTAAGTACTTGTTATCTTATTAATGTTTGTACTGTAAGTAGTGATTTAAGCATATTATTGCTATAATAACAATAAAAATGTTCATGAAAAAAATGATGGTTCTCGACGGCAAAAAAAACTCTAACATCATAGGGTACCCAAATATACAAAATTACCTTGCTTGGAACAGAAAAAGATTCCGAATACCTACTTTATGTAATTAGTTAATTCATTATCCTAAATCCAGTCTTTTTTCAAGTTTATTTACCCCATGTGGACACTTTTTAAGGGTGTTGTGCAATACACATAACTATTTATAGCCTGATAATCAGAAAGGACGGAAAGATCAAAGCCCCATCCATGATACTTTCAAAAGACAGAAATAATTTCATTTGTGACGCAGCAGGCTTTTAATTAACAACATCGGGGAGTCTCAATCACCAAATTACCCTCGGCGTTTTCTATTTGCATTTCTAGTACTCGGCAGAACTGAAACTGGCTAAGAATTCTCAAACTATCGCAGTTTTACCGTAACTGGAAGTCGTCATTTCTGAATGTTCTCTATTTTCTGTGAAATGACGTAATGTAAATGGTATGAGTTATAGAACTTGATGATGCGGCGAGTGAAATCATTGTTGCTCGTTCTAATATTTTTGGTAAGTAAATGTTGCATTGTTAAGACTACTTTGGCTATTGAAAATATTGAATTTTTTTTTTTTTGGCAATATTGTAGTTTAAAATATTCAGCTTTGGGCTCAAATAACAACGTGGTGTGGTTAATCGAATATTGAGTCTGAAAATCTGAGATCTGAAAAAAAATAAGATTTTGAGAAAAATTCAATCACTCAATAGTTCATGTCACTAACTAATTAAGAATTTCTTTCCAAATATTATCTGTAGAAAATACTCATTGCAGTGACATGTAATTAAGTATCTTAAAGGAGCTCTGTCACGGGAATTTCGCAGATTTTTGGTCTAAACTGTTCTGAAATTAGTGGTAGGCAACTTAACCCATGAAAATCATTACCTTTGAATATCTAATGGAAGATATAACCTTAATATGTGTATATAAATCTAACTACGGTCATAAATATCGATTTTTTTTGTAGACGTGCTGAAACAACTTGTAAAGTTAAGCTAAACTTTTCAAGTTGTAACCCATTTCCATCGGAGCAATCCGCAGCTAAAGATGCTTGTTAACAGTTTCGGTGCTCTAATATAGCAATTTTAATAAAAATGAACTATTATATTTTGGTTTCCTTCAACACAAATTAAATTATATCTGTAGAAAAATCTGTCAAAATCCGTGACGATGCTCCTTTAAGTACTGCGCTTCCTATTCCTTTTTGGATTCGCCTTAGAAGGCGATGAATACGCATACTGTACTCTCCTACGGAAAATCGGAAAAATTTACTTTCATGCTTGGGTCAGTTAAGAATAATTGCTATTATATACATTGCTGTGGGAATTGCATGTTAGGTGTGGATTTGATATGGCTTTATAACTTTTTGTCGCCGTTGAAGCCAAACTAGCAGGTAAAGGTAAAGCACCTTTATTTATACACGGTTTGTGTTTAAGGCTGGAAGCTTGTGGGGCCGTGTATATGAAACAAATACTAAACAAACATAGCATATTAAATAAACATAACATGATTTAAAATTCCAACTAGCAGGAGGCAGACCAGTTGGCTGTTTACAATCATGACCGAGGAGATGAACTCGGGACAACCGAGAACAAATCCAGATAAAACGAGACTTGAACCCGGGACCTCCGGATTTCAAGTCCGGCGCTCTAACCACTCGGCCACGCTGCCTCTTGTAGTTGAATGCAAAACGTACCAAAACAAAGCCTTTTCAGTTTTAGTTCCGTTGGGCAAGTCAACATGTATAACTTAGTTAGTCATGTTTTTGATAACCGCCTCAGCAGCTGTCATTTTAAACCCATGCAACGACAAAAGACTCCAGACGCAGTCAATTCCATTGCGTGGGTTGCTTTGCCTTTCAGCTAAACTAATTACTAACAGGAGTAAACCACCTCTCATACCATCGTGTGAATTGTACAAATCTGTTTGTAAACGAGAAGTATCAAGATATAGCAATAACTAAGTGTTGATTTAATTTCAGATCATCCGCTCGGACGGAGATCAAGGTAAAACACAACAAATCATATTTGAATGCCGATTACTACCATAACTGGCTGGTGACAGTTTCAACACTTATATTTTGCAAAACATTGTACCTTAACATACTGATCATTACTTAATAATGAAAAATGGAGGTCATCGAGCTCGGTTTTGAGTTACTAGTACTTACATGTAAAATTAAGAAACAGATCATAATGTTGTTTTGGTAACCAGGTATGTCAAGAAAACAGCAACAGCTTGTTTATCATGATTTGATCCAACAACAACAACTATATTTAATTTGTACCCCTAAATTAAATTAAATTAAATTAAATGAACAAAACTAGAAAGAATGAAATCAAAAGAATACATGGCTGCCCGAAATAACCACCATTGGCTTATGAGAAACTGGGCAACCATCCTTAGTGTTTACATCAGTAATTTTTATAGAGGTACATAGGACTTAAATTAACACATACCATAACACACAAACACACAGGCAAAAACTAAGTTAACTGGAAAACATCTAGCGAAAATAAGCTGAAAAATAAAATGTATAGACAAATTAACTAACGGAAGAAAGGAATTGTAATTAACAGAGGTATAGATAGTTCAGTTAATAGCTTAGTGTTATCGAAGTGCTTGTAAAGTGCTGGAAACCGTTCCCAACAGTAACACTCCGAAAATAAAATTTCAGCAATTTTTTTTACAGGCCTTTTAAATTGTTTTCGTTGATCAAAAAAATGCTATAAGACAATTCCTTTCAAGTTAGAAAATATTGGCATTTCAAGTATTTTTGCAGTTTTGGGATCAATGAAACACTTTTATCAATAGTACGGGCCGGGGGGCTGGGGGGACTGGGGGGGCTGGGGGGGCTGAGAACTTACCTGCGCAACACCATGGGGCAACAACGTGTCAGTAATGTTCATCGCACTTATTAACATTGAAAGGGCATATGCCACCTCTGTAGTCAACATAGCCTGTTCCAGGCTCTCGGTAGCTGGGGGCTCTCATGACATGGATCGTATCATTGATATCTTTGGCCGTCGAAATGGCTGAGACAGCTATTTCTTTTAACGTGTTTTATGAGCTCAAATGATAGATACATTTGTAAGAATATTTTCACTTCGTAAGTAGGCCTATGTTAGAGCATCGTATATGACCCTCGTTTCTTTTCGACTTTTTCGTAAAACTTGCGACTTGCAACTTGGGAGAATTTTTTGGGCAAATGGTTCACCGCCCCCCCCCCCCCCCCCCCCCCCTGGTAAAAAATTGCCCGTACGCCTATGCTGGCCTGAGTTAATAAGGTGTATGTAAGTTATGTATTCCAGCGTTTTGCAAAAAATACCTGGCACATAAGTCTCTGTAAAGTTTTGTGACGTATACAATTCATTAATATTTAGAATGCAAAAAGCCTCTCGGCATGGAAACTGGTGCCATTGCTGACAGGCAAATTACTGCCTCTTCACAATGGGATGAAAATCATGCCCCCTTCCAAGGAAGACTGAACTTTCCATGGCGCTCATTTAAAGCAGGAGGTTGGTCAGCCGCAAGCAATGATGCAAATCAATGGCTCGCGATTGATCTGGGTCACACTGGCACGATCGTAACACGTATAGCCACGCAAGGAAGAAATTATCCTGATCCCTACCTGCAGTGGGTAGCCACGTACAAGCTTCAGTACAGTAATGATTTAGTGACCGTCCTGTACTACAGGGAGCAGGGACAGTTTGAAGACAAGGTGAATATTGAAATCATGAACCAAAACTTTTTATACTCATTATTCTTTCTGCAAATGTATCCAGTGCCGTTAAGGTACGCAACTGTAAACGTAATATGCATCAGCCCAAGTGTAACTTTCAGGAGCGAAGGTCAAGCTAAAACAAAAATATATCTCCTTTGGTCTACTTTGCAAAAAAACAATTGGATTTTTTAAGTCATGCGGTTTCCTTCTTCGTGTTTGATTTAATTTCCTGCTACTTAAGGTCCGGTAATACGGGCAACATTTTTGTTTAATTTGTCTCACAACATTGTTGCATTGCAAGTTGAACAAGTTGTTGCCCGTATTACTACCGCGTGCTCAACTTGTTTCGCATCAAATTTCAGTGTTGCAACTTGCAGCAACATGTTGCACAAAGTAGAACCGAGTTCTACTTTTTGCAACAATTTTTTTCTACTTGCAACACTAAAATTTGTTGCGAGACAAGTTTAGCACGCGGTAGTAATACGGGCAACGACTCGTTCAACTTGCAATGGAACAATGTTGCGAGACAAGTTGAACAAAAATGTTGCTCGTATTACTGGGCCTTTAGTGAAAGAATTTTTATGTCGGCTTCAGTGAACGTAACTTCTCTAGCATTCGCCATCTTTCAGCGGGAGTTTAGAAACGTTTGGAAGCCGTGCAATGGCGCGAAATGACGTCATCGATATCCTCACTAGTGAGGATATGGAAAATACGCCACTACTGTCCCGGATGTAATTTCGTATGCATTTTATCAGTAGTCTATTTTCCAGTGAAACATTTGCGTCTATGTAATAAATTCCTGTTAATAATCAATTTTGTTGATTTAGGTATTCACAGGGAACACAGACCGGGATAGTATTATATATCATGACCTAAACCCGCCAATCAGTACACGGTTCGTCCGTTTCTTGCCAGTTACTTGGCATCAGCACATATCAATGAGAACAGAGCTTTATGGGTGTCCGCAAGGTACTTAAAATACTTCATTTTCCAAATATATTATAACCTAACGTTTTGCGTATTCAGTATATACTATGCGTTTCTTTTCTTGTTAGACGACCTTGAGATTTTACAGGCTTTTCTAAATGGTTTCGTTGATCAAAAAAGGCTATAGATAATTCCTTTCAAGTTAGGAAATATTGGCATTTTCAAAAAGTTTTTCAGTTTTGGGATTATGAAACAGTTTTATCAATAATCAGATTTCGACTGACCATTTAATAAGGTGTATGTAAGGTTTATGTATTCCAGCGTTTTGTGACGTATACAATTCATTAATATTTAGAATGCAAAAAGCCTCTCGGCATGGAAACTGGTGCCATTGCTGACAGGCAAATTACTGCCTCTTCACAATTGGATGACAATCATGCCCCCTTCCAAGGAAGACTGAACTATCAAGAACGCCCGGGTATTAAAGGAGGAGCTTGGTCAGCCGCAAGCAGTGATGCAAATCAATGGCTCGCGATTGATCTGGGTCACACTGGCACGATAGTAACACGTATAGCAACGCAAGGAAGAAATCATCCCGATATTCTCATGCAGTGGGTAGCCTCGTACAAGCTTCAGTACAGTAATGATTTAGTGACCGTCCTGTACTACAGGGAGCAGGGACAGTCGGAAGACAAGGTGAATATTGAATTCATAGACCAAAAGCTTTTTATACTCATTATTCTTTCTGCAAACGTATCCAGTGCCATTATGGAACATAACTGTAAGCGTAATGTGCATCAACCCAAGTGTAACTTTCAAGCTAAAACAAAAATATCTCTCCTTTGGTCTACTTTGCAAAAAATCTTTGAATTTTTTAAGTTGTGAGGTTTCCTTCGTGTTTGAATTTGATTTCCTGCTACTTAGTGAACGGATTTTTATTTCGGCTTCTGTGAACTTAACTTCTCTATCACTCGCCATCTTTCAACGGGAGTTTAGAAACGTTTGGCAGCCGTGCAATGGCGCGAAATGACGTCATTGATATCCTCACTAGTGAGGATATGGAAAATACGCCACTACAGTCCCAGATGTAATTTCGTATGCATTTTATCAGTAGTCTATTTTCCAGTGAAACATTTGCGTCTATGTAATAAATTCCTGTTAATAATCAATTTTGTTGATTTAGGTATTCGCAGGGAACACAGACCGGGATAGTATCGTTTATCATGACCTTAACCCGCCAATCAGTACACGGTTCATCCGTTTCTTGCCGGTTACTTGGCATGGGCACATATCAATGAGAATAGAGCTTTATGGGTGCCTGCAAGGTACTTAAAATATTTCATTTTTCAAATAACATAACCTAACGTTTTGCGTATTCAGTATATGATATGAGTTTCTTTTCATGTTAGACGGCCTTCAGATTTTGCAGACTTTCTTTAATTGTTTTCGTTGATCAAGAAAGGACAATTCCTTTCAAGCTCTAAAATATTGGCATTTTCAAATAGTTTTGCAGTTTTGGGATCAATAATATTTCGACTGACCAGTTAATAAGGTGAACTTGTGTAAGGTTTATGTATTCCAGCGTTTTGATAGAAATACCTGGCACATAAGTCTCTGTAAAGTTTTGTGACGTATACAATTCATTAATAGCGGAGCTCCCCAGCGGCCCGAATCGCCACAGAGCGGAGCCCCATAGGTGTCGTGCGAGCATAGAAAATAAGAAAACCATGCGTTTGAGTTTTCATGGTCATCGTGGCTAGCGGCGTGGCTCGCGGGCGCGTGCGCTCTACGGAGTCGCCCAAAATGGCGGCCATACTCCAGAAAAAGCTTCACCTGGGCATCTTACATGCTTGATATTGACCATCCACTAAAAGTTACCTATTGTAGAAGTTTCTAGGACACTGCAATTTTTTTTCATGTTGAAAATCGACTAGGGATATTACATTTCGCCTACACGCCTACACGAATCGTTTGCGCGAAAAGGTGGCAAAATCGTTGGTGGCTGCTCACTGTGGGAATGAAAACTTGTGAAGAAGGTGAGCAGCAGAAAATATTTCTTCGTTATTATTTTTCACCCCATCACATCTCAAGTTTTCATATAAATCAGAGCTTTTTCTCACATTAAAAAAAATGATCTGGACATTTCATACCAGTAGTAGATAATATTAAAACAAATACCTAGCAAGTGCCTTTCCCTGCCTTCCTGCATATTAATAACTTCCTCCATCCATACTAATGTAGGGATTCCCGCTGCATATTAATAACTGCCTTCCTCCATACTAATGAACGGATTCCTGTTGCATACAAATAAATGTATTCCTCCATACTAATCAGTTCGGGGGATATCCATTTCTGGATATACGATTTCCTGTAATCTGATTGGCTCACACAAAACCAAAACATTGCTTAGATTGCGGAAGGACTAAGCTCCAGTATAGAGCGGTGAGCAAAACTAAATATGTCGTCGGCCCTCGAGTCTGATAGAAGAAAGAGTATAACAAGCTGCTTTGTTTTTTGTTTTTTTTTTCACTCATTTGAACGCTATAATTATTTCCGCGCTTTCTCAAATCAATTTTCGTTTCCTCCGTTCGATAAATCGGGATTCCACCGCACTGTACTTAGCAATTTTAACGATTATTTTCCACGTCCCGTTCTCAAGAAAAGGAAAAGATACTTCGGCTAAAAATGAGTTTAGAGCGTGGCTGTTTGCTGTTGCAATATGAAGAACTCTATTACATTTAACTAAAATAACTCTTTCATCGGGCTATAATGTTACTTGACAGTTGAAGTATTGCGAATTTTCGTTTCCGAGCAGTTTTGAATCTTCTCCCGTTTTATCGTATACTGAGGGAACGAACTCAAACTCAACTCTTTGTTATAATTATAGAATTTAGCACAGGTTAGAATTGCTTTAATATGGGAAGTTCATTCTATTGTTCCCACGTGTCGCCTGCAATGCTTTCGATGATTAAAAAAATCATGATATTTAGTCTCTGAAAATGTTCCAGGTATCCTAATGGAAAAGTTGTAATATTTTGTTCAGGATTACCCTGATTGTATATATAAATTCTCTTGCATATTGGGAAAAATTCAGGCAATAAAGTAAATTTTAAGTATTATTCAGTCCCAAAAATTTTCTGCCACTACAGCTTTTAGTCCCCAAAAATCTTTCAACTACCCAATTTCAGATACTATTCTTTCCTTTTGCCTCAGACACTGCAATCGCTTCTGTTTACAATCAAAATTTTGCAGTGTGTGTATTTTGTTTGCAAGATGGGACGAAACTAACATTTATGGTAACTTGTCTAAAGCATTCAACAACACTCATTCTAAAGCAATTTTATTATGTCCTTCTAATCATTCCATAACTTCCTTTTCCTCTTCTCTATAGCTTTCTTGCTATAACCTGCAAGATAAAAAATATTAATTAGCAAATTGTATTACTAAGGCAGTGAGCGCACCTTAACTAATATAATTATTCCTTTCCTTTAACAAATATTATCCAACACTGTGTATTGATATTGATTCTGTTAGCATTTCCATACTGTCAAGCCTGTGGATTTCTGCTGGACCAAGTCTCCCAAATAGTAAATAGATATATGCTACCCTACTAAAATTTCAGGATATGAGGCTTAAAAGGTCTGAATTGAAAAGCTATAGCTGCATTTGTTGAACTAAGCTTTCACACTACTACATAATACTTTACCATGTGAAGTACAAATAGTAAAACTTGGTGAAAAAGGTTTATTGGCATACATGTACGCCATGGAAGAAGATAGCAGAAAAATCCATTTTTCGAAGTAGTACATGTACTAGGCCAGCCCAGATCCTCCCCGGTAGTAACGAAAACGAAGACCCCGAAAACGAAGACCGAAGACCTAAGACCCATACGAAAACGAAGACCCATATGAAAACGAAGACCCGTACGAAAACGAAGACCCATACGAAAACGAAGACCCGTACGAAAACGAAGACCCATACGAAAAAGAAGACCCGTACGAAAACGAAGACCCGTACGAAAACGAAGACCCATACGAAAACGAAGACCCATATGAAATCAGTGAGAATTTTTCGACAAATGGAAGATTACAAAAATTTCAACACGTAAACGGAATGGAAAGATGCCGTTCCTTTTTAAAATTCCATTCTGATAGCACTGCGGGAGCCTAGGTCACAAAAAAAAACATGGCGATCGATGGTGAAACTTTTAATAGAAGTTAGACATTTAAGTGTGTAGTATCGCTGTAAATTTTTAAGCCAAAAATGATGAATAAAAATTTACGATACTACTACACACTAAAATGCCTAATAAGAGATTTATTATCCAACGTTTTCGTCTCCCCACTATTCTGACTTGCCAAGGTTTAATCTTTCGGTCGGGGAAATGAGACAAGTGCAAATATCGTGTGATATTTGTACTCGTTTCGCGCGATATTTGTACTCTACGAAGCAGTGTTGGATAAGAATATTATTGAAGCTGAGAACGTATTGATCAAGTTTCATTGAAATCCTACAAATATTTGTCTTAAATTTTGAAGTGTAGTGTTTTTGAAGCGCTAAAACGTTTCAGTTTAAAGCAGTGAGTACGCCTCGCTATATGAGTAAAATAATGAATGAAATGTCATTATTGAAATGACTACACAAAAGAAGCACTAACAAAACCTTTATTTACTAAATTTAGAAAATCTATCATTCATTTAATAACCCAAACTGAAACAAACAACTCTAAGTTAAACTAGATAACCTCGAAAACTGATGAGATCTATACGCTATGTAGCCCTGTTTGGCAAATATACGACACTACTGGCTGTTTAGTACTGTTTGTTCATTGGGTTAATTCAATGACTTGTGCAGATCCTAACCGTGCAGTACAGTACAGCTCAAACAGATTTGCCCAGTTTGTATTCTTACTGGCTGTTCCATCCCTATAACTATTGACTTTGCGGTTTCGATCCAAAAAAACTGTGAAGAAAATGAAATGTACTCGATCAGAATTGGTACGGGATATTTGTGAAAAAATAACGGGACACGGGATATTTAAACAAGAGATTCGAGGATATCGAACATAAACGTTGGAACAACCACCGGAATTAACTGGATAAGGGATATTTATTCCAAAAATTAATGGGATACAGGATACTCAGACCCCCCCCCCCCCCCCCCCCCCCCGCTAATATCATGGCCTCCAAAGGTAGTGTAACCGAGATCATTGGCATTGTTGGAGAGCATCCCAGCACAGCCCCCCCACCCCTCCCACGCTCCTCCCCCCGCCATCCGCACCCTTATACGCGGCAGTAAAGCAAGAAAGACTAATCGGGTAGCGAAGTTTATTGAAGCAAGTGTTGTGCGCGAGAAGACTGCTGAGAGACTTTGGCTGCCTAGATTTTTGATCACTAGGACGTTCTCAGCACGCTCAGTCTGCTTCAATATTGTTCTGTCATTATTATTAATGTCACGCAACTCTGTGTAACGCTGGCTTTACCCGGGTCTTCGTTTTCGCATGGGTCTTCGTTTTCGTACGGGTCTTCGTTTTCGTATGGGTCTTCGTTTTCGTACGGGTCTTCGTTTTCGTGAGGGTCTTCGTTTTCGTACGGGTCTTCGTTTTCGTATGGGTCTTCGTTTTCGTTCGGGTCTTCGTTTTCGTAAGGGTCTTAGGTCTTCGGTCTTCGTTTTCGGGGTCTTCGTTTTCGTTACTACCGATCCTCCCCATACCCTAATTATGGTTGATAGCTTGGCAGTTAAATTTAGGAGGGAACAGCATAAACAGAAGCTCTGGATATAAGGTTATTACTGGTCATATATCATAGAGGCTCCGGAAACAAGGGAGGTGCGAGTTTGTACAATATGTGAGCCAGTGAGCCATGCAAGCCAGGAATCCCTTATCCCAATAAAAGGCTAACCACAAGCTACTAAACTAATTGTAGGCTAACTGGAGTGCTATTCAGGCTAACCGAGTTCTTTTTAGGTTAACCAGTTTGGCTAACTGGAATGGCTTGCACGACTTGTGAGCCATGCGAGCCCTGCGAGCAAGAAATCCCTTATCCCAATATCAAAGCTAACCGGAAGCTACTGAAGCTAACTGTAGGCTAACAGGAGTGCTATTCAGGCTAACGGATGTGTCATTTTGGCTAACCGTAATGACTCGCATGACTCACTGACTCTCACTTTGCCAAGACCCACAAGGTGCAGGGGGGAGGGAGGGAGTTTGAAATTCTTATTTACAAATGACAGAGGTTTCAGTCACCCTCAAGTAACCAAGCAAGATATATCCATAAGCAATTAAGGAAATCATACAAAAATACTAGAAATGAGATCAAAGTTTATGCAGGTCGAATGAGTCAATGAGTCATGAGTCTATGATTCAAATGTTAAATTTTTGTGTACAGGTATTAATTTGAAAATAGTGCAGCCATTGCTAACAAGTAAAAGCTACCTGCAACCAAAACAGAGTGGAACTAAACCCAAACAAACCAGAGTGGAACTAACCAAAAGCAAACTGGAGTAGAATTAACACAACCAAATTGGAGTGGAACTAGCCACAACAAAAGTGGAGTGCTTCTAATTTGTATACAGGCAAACTGTGGCTCGAGAGGTAATAACCTTCTCTGTGTGAAAATCACTTTGAGTCATTGACTAATTTGACTCATAGAACAGGGGACCACAGTATGCTGCAGTGTGACCAGAATGTGAAGACCCATTAAACACAGGCAAAATTGCAGCCCGATTGACCAAACAAGTTTTATTTGTGCCTGTGCTTTTGAAGAAGAAGATGAATAGGTAATTTTTTTTTAATTTTCTGGACAAGTATTGTTGTATCTAGCCATCCAGGTCCTAAAAAACTGAATTTACTTACCCTTATTCTCATGCCAGTTGTTATGTTGACCAGGTTAACCTGACGCTTTTCGCAGAGAACCTTCGTTAATTGATACTGCCTTCAAACAGATATTTCAACGATTCGTTTCGAGACTTTTCCAACATAATCTTACAAAATCAAGGTGATTTTTCATTGCCTGTAAGAAACAACAAACATACAGCTATTTCAATTAACGTTGTCGGATTAAATCTTCAAACCTACAAGTCAAGACCGAATGGTGCCATGGGTATTTACTGCAATTTGCATATCACCACTGAGGAAATCTACAAGTTTGTATTTTTGCACGTGGAATATTTTGTTTTTCTTTCCGTGAAACCTTTCTTGCATCTTTTCTTTCGCCATTATGTGGTTTGGATTATTCTTTTTAAATGAAATGAGGCGAAAAAGGATCTTTTCTACACATGTCTGAAGAGAAAGGAAACGAAAAACTGGAAAAACGTCTCGTTTGCTATTTCGCTGTATCTCATTAGTATTCAGCACGCGTGGAACACTCTTTCTTCGCCCATACTACCTTTCGGTCTTGTCTTTAAGCTTTGAGCTTCGATCCGACAACGTTAATTGAAATAGCTGTATACACAACTTGAAATCGGGTCTACAAGAAAATTCAGAGATGCAAACCAAGGATAAACAAAAAGCTCGCACAGTGAGCAAGTAATGGTGCCGAAATTACACCGTGACACATTTTCAAAGGCCGTGCATATGAACTAAAGTATCGTGCATATGCATTTTGTTTGAATAAACAACAAGCAAATTTACTCTAGTTTTTAAAAGTAATTTTTCAAAAACCAAAAAAATTATTACAAACCTGAAATTTGCAAGAAATCAAAGACAACTCCACTCGGAACGCATCCAAAACACAACCGTTGACTTCAGTTTCGTCACATTTTTCTCGGCGATGTAGAGAAGGAAGCCATCTTGTCGCACATTCACGAGTTCCTGTGATGGTCCTTTAGCAATCACGCTTGGTCTCATGGGATAGAAAAAAGGGACTAAAACAATAGGGGCGAAAAAGTGATGCGAATGCTGATTTTCCCACTGAGGTCCAAGACGCCATTTTTAGTGACGTCATCATATATCCAGAAATGGATATCCCCCGAACTGCTAATGAAGGGATTCCCGCTGCATACTAATAGTCGCTTCTTTTCATAACAGTAAAACAATAGACCTACCACCGAAACGAGTTATTATTCACAAACGAAAAATATATATGCGCTTCAGTGACCCGGAACGTAAATAATAGCGAGCGCAAATAAACACACAGATTATAACTCAAGCAAAACTTTTATCTCAGTTTTTCGTCCAATGCAGTACAGTTTAATAATGTTCTTCTTGTCTCGTGGAATATTTGTAAGGTGAGCTTCTATGAATACGCCGGGATCGCCTGTAATGCCCTTCCGGTCTATCATCCAGGCAGAGACAATTCCACTGTGGGAGGACGGGTCAGGATCGATGGTGGGAGGGAGGGCGGGAGGTAAGGGAGTGGATGTTGCCATGGTAGATAATATTTGTGGGTCTGCCACTTTGGCTGCTGATTCAACATTTGGCGCTTGAGCCGGAGTCGCTGGAGCCGGAGCCGGAGCCGGAGCCGGAGCCGGAGCCGGAGCCGGAGCCGGAGCCGGAGCCGGAGCCGGAGCCGGAGCCGGAGCCGGAGTCGCCGGAGTCGCTGTTTTACGCTGATATTGTTACCAGTGGTTCTTGAACAGGGATTGGCGCTGTTGGTAAACTGCTTACCGGAACATCGCTAGAAATTTGATTCTGCTGCTGGGGTTGCAGCTGCTTCGGGTAGAGAATTGAGCTGGTGTTTGTATCTCAAAAAACTGTTTTACAGCTGCATGTACCGCCTTGCTTTATCGCAGTCTCCGAGATCTGCACGATACAAAAGATTATCCATGTTATTCTGCAAGCGCTGCATCTCCGGAATAACTAGGGGAGCCATCAGCTTTTGCTGTTTCAGATATTGTAATAGTTCTTGAGAAACCTTGTCTTCTACGTACTTTGTCTTCACCAGGCAACACGTTTGTTCGCAACCTGCAACTGTCGTGAGTGGTTGGCTTAAGGTCAACAAATAGATAACCAAATGGTCTCTGTGCCGCACCTTCGTACTGTTTCATGAACCAAGCAGTTTGACCAGGATCCATTTGTTTTGCTAGAGTCAAAATCTGTAGTTTGTCACGGGGGTTCTTGAAAAGGACCAACTAATGGCTGTTTAAGCTGATGCTTCGATTGGCTTTGCCTTGATGGAATAGGTTTTGCACGATGTAAATAACAATCAAGTTTCGATGATGCCATCCTTTAGTAAACAGGTTCACGACTCGGTTATCACTTCCAGCCTCGATCATTTGGTCATCAATGACAATCAAGTTTCGTATATTAACATCAAAGTATGAATCTTGTTTCAGGTTCTCAGGGATGCCCTTGATAAATTCAATTCCAGGTATCGTCATCAATAACTCGCTGTAAGCCTGTTGCCACTGAGAATAACACCAAACAATCCTCTTGGGAGGAAGGTGGATTGCCTTTGAGCTTGCTGCAACAAAGATTTAACCCAGACCGACTTTCCCGAACCAGTCATACCTGCAACCATACAGGTAAACGGGTGCTCCAAGTGAAACCGCTGACACTTAGCTTGAAATGGAGCGAAACCGAAATTAGCATGTTTACTGCTCAAAGTCCTTTTGACAAGTTAAGTTTTCCTCCTTCTCCTCCTCCTCCTCCTCCTCCTCCCCCTCGGTTCTATAGATTTCCTTTTCAATTATTTTGTCTTCTTTCCTCCTCCTCCTCTTCCTCCTCCTCAGTACTATTGTTAGCCTCCTCCTCCTCCTCCTCCTTCTCCTCCTTCCTCCTCCTCCTCCTCCTCCCTCCTCCTCCTCCTCCTCCCCTTCCTTCACCCACCATGTCCGTTTTAGGTAAATAAAAGAATGTAACTTACTTCCCTTCGTTCATTCTATGATCATGTCTCGAGTAGTTAAGAACAATCGAGGTTTCCTTCAACTCTTAGCTGATTGTCCTTTTCATCGGCGTCAGTTTCTCCTAAAGACAGCCACACCACAACAGATGCACGCAATAGTGCAAATTATTTATGTGCTTAAGGAAAACAGGGTCTGAAGAAGATAAGCTTAAATTGATTCCCTACAAAGATGCACTAGTTAAACTCGCTGAAGCAAATGTTCTCTTCAAGGTAAAGAAGCGGGTCCTTGTGCAAGAGGGTGGAGGATTTATACAAGAATTGTTGACCCCTGTTAAAAGTAGTTTGGGGCTTCTTATGTTATAAAGACAACGCGCTTCCTGCAAATTTTATCATTTGTATCTTGCTTTAAACGAGTGTTAGTCAATATGAAGAGAAAGATCGATTGGGACGAAGAGGAAGAAAGCGGACAGGAAGATAGCACAATCTCTGATGAAGAGAGCGATAGTGAAGAGCCCCGGATTAAAGATGTTTTGATAAACTTTCCAAAGCAGTTTCTAGCAAATATGCCTCTGAACTGTTGCATAGTATGGCCACATCCAAAGATATCTTGTTTTGGACACCCGGCGGGCAATTACTCCGAAATCAACGTATAATACCAGTAACAAACATTTCGGACCTGTTTGACTATGTGCTTCTTCCTCAAAACGATGATATTGCCAAGCCCCGGCACTCAATACCTTCATGGAAGGATTGGCAGGGCTCGGGATTAATAAGAACTTGATAAAGAACAAGAAAATTTCTGTTAGAAAAAGAGAAAAGGTACCGGAATGAAGAGAAAGAGGAAGAGTCGGACAACGGGGTCGATGACAGTAACTCCACCGACAGTAATGAGGAGGAGGCTTCTGAGGAGGGAAGTGGAGCTGAGGAACCTCACGAAAGCGCAAATGACACTGACAGCAACAGCGATGAATCAACAAATAGCGATTCTGAAAACACGACCATTATTCAGTCTAAAATTCCCAATGAACATTGTGAAAGATCTAACTTATACGAAACAACGATTTTTCGATGCCCTAAATGCTCTTGGCACGATACCCACTTGATTTGTCCTATTTGCGATTACAACATTCCTTTGAAAACAAAAAAGCACGGGAAAGAGGGCTTTCGTCGATATTATGCATGATTGTGGAGCGATCAAGCACAAAAACGGAAAGACATCAAAAATTACATATTATCCCCCTAGCAGTGACGAGGCCGAAGACGCTTATTAAACTGTACTGCATTAATCGATCGAAATAAAAGTGTGTGTTCATTCGCGCTCGCTATTATTTAAGTTCGGGGTCACTGAAGCGCATATATATTTTTCGTTTGTGAATAATAATTCGTTTCGGTGGTAGGTCTATTGTTTTATTGTCATGAAAAGAAGCGACTGTTAGTATGCAGCGGGAATCCGTTAAAGTATGGAGGAATACAGTTATTAATATGCAGCGGTATTCCGTTCATTAGTATGGAGGAAGCCAGTTATTAATATGCAGCGGGAATGCATTCATTAATATGCAGGAAGACAGTTATTAGTATGCAGGAAATCCACATTAGTATGCAGGAAGACATACGGAAGACAGGGGAAGACCGAAACAAGGACGAAAATGTTTAACATCTACTACTCATATCAGCTTAAACGAAGCCATTGCATGAAAAGGCGGCAAAATCTTTGGTACGCTGCTCACCTTATTTAAAGCTGAATGAAAGACGCGAAGAAAGCTGCTGGCCGGAGAGCATAGATCTTCCTGAATATTTCTCGCTCTATTTACTCATCTACATCATGGAAACTTATGCCAAAGATTTAGGACAACCGCGTAACTGGAAGATCCGAAATAATTGCCGACTTGAACATCGGATATATCGGACTACAAGACAATTAGGGCGATGTCCAGGATTCGACCTGCGGCTGAGCAACGCTGAAAATCATTTGAGTTGAGCTCAAATAAAAGTGAACTCAGAGCCGAGTAACTATAAGTTCACTGAAGTGAAGGACAAAAGACTGTTAAAGGCTACACCGATGGAAAGAAAGAAATTGATTTTCGCCGATAATTCATATAATGTAAATGTCGGTGGTGTTGGAGTAAGCTTACAATGGAACTGCCGTGTTCGTCTCCGATATTATTGGGCTGGTTTGAAGGCTTTGCCCTGCAGAATTTATAAGCCTTCTCCAATAATAAGGTAACAAACGTACATGTATGCACTAAGCATAAGCCTAATTTTGTTGAAAGAATTTTACTTCATTTATGAACGAATTTGAAGTTGTGTCAGTTTTCAGACCTTCCCGTAAATATTTCTCAAACCAGTTCATGTTTGTACATTTTATACAGACATTGTTTATTAAATATTTCGTTTAGACTAACTATTTTCTGTTTTACTTAGTGGAGTAACTGTGATGTTCATTATTGGATTTTGAAAACAAATTATTCAGCTTCACGGATCAAAATCATGATTTTGGCTCGCTTGCATTTGTTTTGCTTCTTTTATCACTGCTTATCAGTGAGTGTGTTGAATATCCTAGATGCGTAAACGAATATTTCGCCGGTTTCGTTGCGAGATAACTGTGCTTGGCTGAGTGAGTTCAGACTTTACCTACCGCATATTTACTTACTAGAAATGAAGACAATTCATTCAGTTCTCTACATAAAATTCTCTTAAGTGTTAAGCAACACGTTCGATAAAACAGAATAAGTTAATCATGTAACCAAACCGCAACGAAAAGAAGACGGTTCAAAACAGTCAAAACAACATTGTAAGCTTATTCTAAGTTAGTGTGTACCACTTCCCAAATCAAAAACTGCCACAATTCTTACGCAAAAACTGCTTTAAAATGACTTTCATAACTGGCACCATCAATTTGCAGAGTTTGTTTTGCCGCCATGATTTTGTCAGTTTGTCGTGGCGCGAGTTCATTTTGTTTACTGTGTTTAGCAGCGAGTTAAACTTTGTTTTTCTGTATTTTGTTTTTGCCTTGAGTTGATTTTCTTACCCTGACAGTTTTGTAGTAAATCAAAACAAGGTGAAGGTTCTTTTTACATTGAATAACTCAAAGAGGTCTTGGGCCCGGTTGCATAAAGCAACTTAAGTTTAAGTGGGATTTTATGCAGCTGTTCTCTGTGTCCCAGAAGATTTTTTCACACCAGCATTGTGCTTGCCTTACTCTTTTATCTACCTTCGGCTGATTAATCAATAATTGCGTGCAAGGAGAACTTTCAGAACGCAGGAAATGGTTGCAGAAAATCTCACGTAATCTTAAGTTGATTTATGCAACCGGGCCGGTGAACGTGCTGTTTTGCGCCTACGTGTAGGCTTTTGTACATTATGCTAGCATTTTTTCGGGCATTTTAGTGAGCCAAAAGCATTGAGCATTATTCAAGCATTTTAGTAGCATTTTCCCGGAAAATTATTTTTTCCAAAAAAATAAAAAATAAATTAAAATTAAATTTTCAGGGAAAATGAAGACTAAAACTCAAAAGTCACAAAAAACTTCAAATGCCAGTATGCATGAAGTACAACAACAAGTTAAGTAACTTTCTAGGGATCATCAACTACTTTCTGTACTTAGCCTTGTAGATGATTTCGAGAACTGTTTTTTTGGCTGTATATATGAACTTGTATACATTAATGTTGTTACTCTGTTAGTTTTTGCAAGTGTTAATTAACACCATGTCAAATACTTTGAAATTAATTTAAAAAAATCTGTTTGTATAATAAGCATTATCCGAGCATTTTAGTGACTTTTTTGGGGGAGACCGAGCATTTTCGTAGGAAAAATGGAGCATTATGGTGCAGCATTTTAGTGTGGAAACAAAAGCATAATGTACAAAAGCCTACCTACGTGCGTACGTGAGGAACCCAATAAAGTGCACTCGTCAACTTCAATTTAAGAACCTGTCACAGGCAAGAAAATTCAGACGGGTTAACCACGAAATAAATTGACGTCGCTTTCGTCAACAAAACCATGAGAGGTTTTTAGATATTAAGTTTAACCATGAGCGATTAACTGAGTTTATTTTGTACCTATATGGGCCACCGTATAAGCTTAGAAATAGTGTGGCTAGTTATTTGGTAACACTGTAATTAACTGGAGCAAAAAAATTAATAAATGAGAGCTCCGCTTTTAGGCCTGCCTAAATCTATATATTATTTAGAATGCAAAAAGCCTCTCGGCATGGAAACTGGTGCCATTCCTGACAGTCAAATTACTGCCTCTTCACAATGGGATGAAAATCATGCCCCCTTCCAAGGAAGACTGAACTTTCAATGGCGCTCATTTAAATCAGGAGGTTGGTCAGCCGCAAGCAATGATGCAAATCAATGGCTCGCGATTGATCTGGGTCACACTGGCACGATCGTAACACGTATAGCTACGCAAGGAAAGAATCATCCTGATCCCTACATGCAGTGGGTAGCCACGTACAAGCTTCAGTACAGTAATGATTCAGTGACCGTCCTGTACTACAGGGAGCAGGGACAGTCGGAAGACAAGGTGATATGTGAATTCATGAACCAAAACTTTTTATACTCATTATTCTTTCTGCAAACGTATCCAGTGTCGTTATGGTACATAACTGTAAACGTTGTATGCATCAACCCAAGTGAAACTTTCAGGATCGAAGGTCAAGCTAAAACAAAAATATCTCTCCTTTGGTCTACTTTGCAAACAAAGTGAGGTTTCCTTCTTCATTTTTGTATTTAATCTCCTGCTTCTTAGTGAACGAATTTTTATGTCGGCTTCAGTGAACTTAACTTCTCTATCACTTGCCATCTTTCAACGGGCGTTTAGAAACGTTTGGCAGTCATTAATGAGGATATGGAAAATGCGCCACTTCAGTCCCGGATGTAACTTCGTATGCATTTAATCAGTGTCTATTTTCCAGTGAAACATTCGCGTCTATGTAATAAATTAACTGTTAATAATCAATTTTGTTGATTTAGGTATTCGCAGGGAACACAGACCGAGATAGTATCGTTTATCATGACCTAAACCCGCCAATCAGTACACGGTTCATCCGTTTCTTGCCGGTTACTTGGCATCAGCACATATCAATGAGAATAGAGCTTTATGGGTGTCCGCAAGGTACTTAAAATATTTCCTTTTTCAAATATCATAACCTAATGTTTTTACTGTGGTGTAAAGCTTAAGTAAAGCTGGCGTAAATTTGGAATTTAATCAGCTTTACGCTGACTTTACATTAAAGCTGACCTTTATGCTAGCTTTATACTCAAGTGTAAAGGCATGTAAAGAAACACCTTTACACCAACTTTAAATCACATTTACACACGGTTAAGCGTAAAGGTGGTTTTACACCACCTTTAACAACATTTAATTGATGGTCTAAAGTTGGATAACCAACTTTACACCAGATTAAACCACCTTTAATTTCACGTAAATCCCAATTTTTTATGCTGTGATATTTATTTATAATTTTTTTCATGATTTGTTCTTGAGTGAAACAAAGACTTGGCAGACCTAAAATATCTAAGACAAGAACGAATATTAAAATGGTTGTTTGTATCGATGTCATGACACCTTTAGAATGCAAAGAGGCTCTCGGTATAGCAAATGGCGGGATAACTGACGGTCAAATGACGGCGTCATCGGAATGGGATGTCAATAATGGCAATCATGGCCCTAGGCGGGGGAGACTGCACTATCAAGAAACTGCATCCACTGTAGGAGGCTGGGTATCTGCCTTTAATGATGATAAACAATGGCTTCAAATTGATCTGGGTAACAAGAACACCAAAGTGACTCGTGTGGCAACACAGGGAAGAAATGGTTACAGCCAGTGGGTTGCCACGTTCAAGCTGCAGTACAGTAATGATGGGGTGAATTTCCAATACTACACGGAGCAAGGACAAACAGCAGACAAGGTGAAATAAAATTCTGAATTTCAATTAAGTTAGTTAAGGCTTGGATTTTAAGGCATCAAAACAGCAGAGAATTGAAAGATCCTTTCTATTTGAAGATATGAACAACTAAATCAGTCTTTACAATTAATTACCGTCGTTTGACTAGTTTAATAAGATTCAATGTTTTGGTTGCACGTGACATTCCTTTGGCAGTGACGTCACTGAATGCGTTTCATGAAATCGGGTAAAGTTATGCAGCAAAATTCGAAAAACAATAATTGCTAAATTATTAAACCACAAAGAAGGGACATAATATGTCTGGCTTGCAATCTTTGGTACTTGTTGTTTGTATAAGAAGTTATTTCATCACATATTATGTCAAGTTACCTATTTCGTCCAATTAAGCAATTCTCATACAACGAGGTCGCGAATACAAAGCTTTTCCTTGGAGTCCTTTTGTGATGTAAGCAAAGATACGCACAAATATTTAACTGGAGTTGTCTTTCTCCACACATTTTGTCTGAAGCTTCAAATCGTTTTACGATTAATTAAATTAATATTTTTCTGAGTCACGTGACATAACTTGAAATGAGAAATTTCTTCAAATTGTCAAGGACACCGATTGAATTGTGCCCTAAATATTTTAGAAAGATCGGAAATTACTGAGATCCACAAAAACGTAGATAAACGTCATTAATTTCATTTTTCTCTTAACTGGCGGAAAGGGCAATTTAACTGATGACCGTGGCCAAAGAGATTACTGACACCAGTTTACCATCTTGGTGATTTAGGAATTTGCTGGAAACACAGATATGGACACTGTTGTTTATCAAGACCTGGAACCTCCAATCTGGGGCCGCTACATTCGCTTTCGGCCAATAACATTTAATAAGCACGTATCAATGCGAGTGGAGCTGTTTGGCTGCCTGAAAGGTATTCACTGCAGCGTAATTATTCCTGTATTTATTTTTTTTACTTTCATATGTAAAAAGGAAATGTTTATATATTAATTTCATTATTCAATTATTACGACATTTGACCTTATATGGTCAGTAGAACACTGTGGTTTTCTCGTATTTCTCTGCAATAAATCCCGTATTCGATATGAGATAATACTTTTGGACATTTCATACTCATTTTCGCATTTTGCTCGCCCCGGTATGTGGGGCACGGAAAAATAGTACCAAACGCGAAAAATACAGCAGCGTGTTATTAGTAAAACTCTTAAGGGTGAATACGGTCAACGCCATTTGACCATATAAGGTCAAGTGAGCGTGTAAAATATGAGGCTTTGTCATATATATATATATATATATATAGCTGGAGTTTAGTTAAATCTATCTCACGCTCTTTTTGGTTGACTAATGGTCACGCGACAATGGCAAAATCTAAACATTGCCGGGCGGGCGACGTTGACAACGAGTAAATGTTACACTAAACTCAGCTACATAACAAATGCGCTGATTTTATGGCATGCACCTCCAGATTGTCAAGGCGCCCTCGGGATGGAAACCGGTGCTATCTCCGACGAGCAAATCACTGCTTCTTCCGACTGGAATGCTAATCATGCCGCTAAACAGGGTAGACTATTTTTTCAAGAAGATGCAGACAAATCAGGTTGTTGGTCAGCTCTCAGCAATGATGTTTATCAGTGGCTACAGATTGACCTGGTTCAGAACATGATAGTAACACGTGTAGCCACACAAGGAAGAAATATTTCTAGCTATTACTTGCAGTGTGTAACTAAATACAAACTGCAGTATGGTAAAGATGGAGTGGAATTTCAATACTACAAGGAACAAGGACAATCAGTAGACAAGGTGAAAATAAAATAAGACTAAGGCTTGTCTAAACGGGATTTCTCCGAGGTTATAATTGTTTTTAAAAACGCAATGACGGTTCGGGCAGTTTTACTGTACTGTTGTTGTTCTTGTGCGCCCGCGGTCTTATTTTTCAGTTAACCGCTGTACGTTCGTTGTCAACAGCGTTTCTTGAAACGGTTCATTCATGTTATATGGAGTACTTTGGCGTTGTGGATGAACCATGTTCTCTTACTATTGCGATCTTTCTCTAAATCAAAGAAGCGATTTAGGAAGGGTTTCCATTTAGACAAGTTTTCGATTTTATTTAATTGTTTTCTCATGAGGGGTTTGAAAAGTTTCAGACAAACCTTTTGAATGAATATCTACGGAATAAAACTCACTTCTTAATTTCTAAAAAGAACATCCTTCATTTCCGGATACTGACCATTTTTGATAAGTCATGTTTGAACTATGATGACTTTTATGATCACCAAACAGTCTTCACGTTGGAAGTACTTTCGTTTTGTCCCGATATGAACGTGGGTTGGTTGAATGATGCATCGATGTCATGCAGGCTTTATAACTAATACCTGATTCACACCAAGAAAACATGTTTAGTTGAACCAGGTTTAAGAAAATGAAAATCAGCAACAGACAACTCACAGACTAAATTTTACATAGGGTTCAAGTATGCTCTAACTTGTGCTTTCACTGGGGGGGTACACCTAAAGCCCGTTTTTCCACCGCTAAACTTGGGTTTCATGCGAATATCTCGTCCGCGTTTCAAGTCATCGAGAAACTCTATGCTCATTTCACAAAGCTATGTTTAGGGGGGTTTTGTAAATTTTTGGCTGATTTTTGGGAATGTTTGGGAAGAGATAGTTTTTCTCAAAGGATTAGTAAAATTTGGAGAAAAAAGAAATATTAAAGATTTAATGTGATTTTAAAATTACAATTTGAAGTTAAATATAAGTAGATGGACACCCAAACAGTCCCCTGACAAGCTGGGGTGCTCTTACGTGGGGGTCAACTGTCTGGTGGTGTTCCAAAAATTATTTTCTTTCTTCTATTCCTTCGTTAAACCTCTTAAAATTTCACTCAAAATCGGGTGTAGCCCCACCTTAATATCAGATGATATCAGAGAGTGGACAGAGTTTTTGATTGATTGATTCCGAATCTGGGTAGGAATATTTAAGAAAAGAATTTTTAAAGTCTTAACAATATTTTTATTTTTCTGATTAGGAATTTGCTGGGAACACAGACCCGAACACTGTTGTTTATCATGAACTTAATCCATCAATCAGAGCACGATACATCCGTTTTTTGCCACTCAGTTGGATTGGACACGTATCAATGAGGGCAGAGTTATACGGGTGCCTACAAGGTACGAGAGGTTCATTGCTTCTTTAAAATCAGTTAAGAACTACATTGTTCACAGCCTCTCTTTTTAAAAACGCAAAAGAACGCGCGCGAGAGAGAAAGAATAAGTTAGCGTCCAGTTCACTCGCCATTCTCTCCCCACGTTCAACGAAAAATTAGAGGGCTCAGAACAGTCTATTTTAGAAATTTAAATTCTTGGTTGCTCACGTGACGTCATCAAAATTCTAAAATTCAGAATCGCAAGACCCCTGAGTTTTTATCCTTCACTGGCCATTAGACATCCTTAATATACATCTTGTTGAAGGTTTTTAGCTCAATAGCATTTTGAATTTCGGAGTTTCACGCCACACGACATCCATGATGGCCGCCAAAAGGCTGTCACGTATGCTTAAAAAAATGCCTTATCCTGTGATTTTTAACAATCTGAACAGTTGAGGTTTTGGAAGAAGAGTTACTGTAAATGTTTACTTGTTCATGAGGGTGAACTGACGTTTCCAGACGTTTTCATTGATTTCCGGCCATCATGTTGATGCTCTCCTACTTGGGCACCAACATCTGATGGCGTTTTCACACTGTGCGCTGTAAATTTGTGTGGAACATTAAACGGATAACTCGAGTACGGAATACCGTACAAACCCGAGACTTGGACAAGCAGAATATCTAGTAAATTTCTACAACCTCTAATATTCTTGATGTTTTTGACTTAATAGTTTTGGATTTCCGTTTTTGCGGCGTGACAGTGAAAACCAACAATATGCACCAATCTAGATAGGCAAAGCTTCAAGTTTCTTACTGACGAATCAAGTAGCTAGTGGAAATCATATTAAATCCCATTCTTCGGAGGGACGAGAGAGAGTTGGGGGTAACTAAATATATATTTGATTATTAAAAACTAGCAATGGTATAGTGCAATTCCTGACTTCTGATTGGCTAACAGGCAATAGTATATGAGCTCATATACCATTGACCACAAATTTCGTAACCGATACGCGTCAACGAAAACAGCTGAGGAGCTCAAATATTGCAGTTCTTTTGGGCGTTTTTAATAAACTAATTATTCCACTCGCGCTTGTTGGATATGAGATCGTTGTAGCCAACGAGGCGCGTAGCGCCTCGTTGGCTATCTACCATCTCATATCTAACGCGCTCGTGGAATAATTGTTAAATAGAATATAAATGCCTCCATTACACCTCATAGGGTGCACTGCGCCAGCCGTTGGCATGGAGACCGGTAAAATCAACGATTCTCAAATCACTGCTACAGCTGGAGATCCGTTATGGGCCAGGTTAAACAAACCATTTGTGTGTTGTGTCAACCACGGTGGATACATACAGGTGAGCACGGTATGGTAACTCGCCATAAAAATGATGCTGGAATTTTCAACTTTTGCCTAATCGGTATTTTAATTAAATTTCCTTCTTCGTGGCCGGCTTACTATATATTTACTCTGACAGATGTAAATCTTCACTTAAATATATGTTGTTTTATCGCTCTTAATTGTTGTATAAAATTATTATAATGACCTTTTCAGATAGATCTTGGTCGACTTTATCGCGTTTGTGCTGTGGCCACGCAAGGTAGTCCTAGCGGAAACTATGATTATTTGAAGGAATACAAAATGAGCTGGTCTAAAGATGGTGTGACGTGGGATATGAGCACAGAGGTATGAACAACAGAAGAAATATTAGACAAATATCAGGAAGAAAGGAGCATAGCAGCAACCGAGTCCTGTCCACTTAACAGAACATCACACACTTGCACATGATCTGCAATGACTCGCGGGAGGGGAGGGGGTGTGGAGAATAGGAAGCATAAGAGACCCCCGCTATGAAAATTTCACCAGATCGGAAGTAAAACAAAACATTACTTCAACACAGCTTAATGTTCTTTATTTCCCGTCTGGAGTAAAGTTTCTTTTGGACAGTTGGTGATCCACACGACGGTGATAGCGTTATCATGTATATGTCCGTACTCCCATTGACCATAAGATTATTCAATAAACATGCAAGAAATTGAACAGTTATTGTAAAAAAAAAGAGATTTTCATAACCAGCTGCAGACTAAAGGATTTGATAAATTTTGTTTATATCCTGATCAATTTTATCTGAAATGCACAGGTTCTCAAAGGGAATATCAACTGGCGTGACGTATGGAAGAATTACATTCCAGTGATTTACGCTCGATATTTCCGCCTTATGCCGTTGAAATGGTTCGTTTGGCCGTGCACAAGGATGGAACTTTACGGAGAACCCTGGCCTGAAGGTAAATACTGAGTTCAATAAATTGGAGAATGTATCGTCTTTTCTCAAGTTAATACCCACCTTCGATTAACTGCCACTTCATCCCCCGTCTAATAAGAACCCCGCAAAATTATGGAGTATGAGGAAACAAAACGGATCTATAAGTAATATATCAAACACGAGAGACAGTGTTGCATCGGGATATCCAAACACCGAGAAGAGGGTTGAAAATACGACGCGTAGCGGAGTATTTTTGACGAAATTCGAGGTGTTTGGATAGCCGATGAAACACTGTCTCAAGTGTTTGATATATCTTCTCAATCGAAACAAAAACTAAGGAGTAAACGGAGTTACTGTAATAAAATCGTAAAAATCTATGCTAATTAGGATAAGATTTCCAAACCACCATCACGGTTCTGATTTCATCTGTTTGAGAAGGTAAGAGGAAGGTTTGTTTCTAGTTTGATGCACAAAGTAAAATCATACCAAACAAATGCTGGTTGGATAGTGAAAGATGACACTTTCTCTAGGAGATACTAAAATGTACGACTTGAAATATTAACGAACAAATATTGTAAGTTGTATTGATCATATAAACCGCACTGTCAGCTCGACAAAGCAACTTTAAAAGGTGCCTTTCCTTGTTTTTCACATGGCTCGTTTTCCTTTGTTCTTCCACGTTGATAATATTGAATAAATCCCGCTATTTATCAACTGCCTGAAAAGCTGGGGGCGGCTTTGATTGCAACAGGGGAGAGCGGGTCTGATATTCTAATATTCCCCTAGGGGAATATTAGCGTTGATAATCCCCTAGGGGAAAAGTAAAAGTAATATTCCCCTCGCAGCTCACCCACACGCATCGCATTACACACACTGACAAACAAAACCACAACTTTACTTGGGTAATTTTGAGGCAGTGCATTCCGTTCGGTTACCAATTCATTCCAAACATTCAAACACCAAAAGGTTACCTTTTTAGTGTTCTTTGGGATCCTTTCACTGTGCCTGAACAGCAGCCCTTTGTCATCTACGACGATGATATCCCTCTTCGACGTTTTCTTCTCATTTGTTTCAGCCTCCTTGTCAACGCTGGCGATTGAGACTTCTTCATACTTATCCGCCTGGTTGAAACTAAACAACCCTGCTGTTGCCTCTTCAATGCCGCACTGGGCGTTTTGGTAGTCCTCTAGCAAATTCTCCAAGTCTTTGCCAGAATTAAACTGCTTTGCGTAAGAAATATGTCTTCCTCGGAATCACTCATTTCTACCCTCGCTGTAGTAAAGTGGTGAAAAAAGTGGTTGCAGATTAAAGTTGTCAGTACTATTAGGCAATTACAAAATCCCAGTGCGTACTTTCGGAATCTTTATCTTTTGTAAGGCTTGTTTGGAACGCATATTGGTTGTTTGGTCGGCGCATCAAAAACGGAAAAACCAACCTGTTTATTATAAATTTTTACAATGTGGAAATCCCAGTGCGTCTTTAGGAACCTTTTTGCTATTGTTTAGTGTAAGTCCGGAAAATATTTGTTTTCCTTCAGCGTACCGACATCAAAGAAAAGCGTGTTTCTTATTGTTTTACGCCACAGTTGATACCTCGCCCATGTGAAAAATAAGCCGGTTATTTTTAGGCCCCCAAAAGATATGTGATTTATTCACCTCGGGCTGCGCCATCGGTAAAGAAATCACATATCACATGTATACCTAAACCTATACCTATGCAGATATGTGATGTGATAGCATATACTTTGTGCATGCACTCTTGAACTTTTATTGGAGAATGTTAAGGCTGCGATCATCCTTTTGTAACCTTCGCTGTACAAACTGCACTTGATTAATATGCGACCATCGTCTTGCAAAGCGTTTCACAACCACAGTGAATCTACAACTACAGACAATAGTAGTTGGGAAAGTTGTAAAAATATACACGATTACAGTGAATTTTGAATCCAACTTAGCGAAAACCAATGCGGTACTGTTTTAGGGCTCCCTCGCTCACCCTATCAATGTTGGATCCTCATGTTACAAACTTGCGTGAGCAAAGTTGCTTGTAGCTCAACATTGAATAGGGGAGGAAGAGGAGGAGGGGGAGGGGAGGGGAGGGGCAGGGGGAGGGGGAGGGGGGACTTTTGTCTGGGGCTGTAGCTGTAAGGAAGTACTCTCTGTCAATTTGCTCAATAATACGACTGTTAACATTAATAAATCTTGTTGAGTTTTGTCTGAATTTAGACGAGTATTGGCCAACTCCGCCTGCGGCCTCGTCGGCGAAGTAGTAGGTGCTATCCCGCACTGTTTCCAACTTTGACATATATTTAATTTCTTCTAGTCTCAGAATCATTGTTCATGCCGACTGGACTTGGTAAAGCCTTTTCTGGTCACGTGCTTTCATCTATGACTGCTGTTGACGTCCTAGAGTGCATGAAGTTGTGCTTGGTAACCGAGCAGTGCCAGTCATTCAATTTTAGCGACAAGCTACAGGAGTGTGAAGTTAGCGGTTCCAAAGCTGAGAAGTCGAGTCTTGAAGATCGGAAAGATTTTAACTATTACGAAGCGGTTTCTTATCTAGCGATATCCACGATTCCATCGGAATAAGAACGCTATTTTACATACTGTTTGTTTGTTTGTCATACTGTTTGTTGTGTGTGATAAGGCGGTTATATGTACAACTTTCTAAATTACAATTAGGCACATAAGTAGGCTCGATTTCCGCCGTCCTCTCGGGTTCGGTGCGATCATTTCCAAAACAGTAGCTGGTAATCGGGCCTAGCACATTAGTGGAAATCCAATCGCAGTTTTGACGCACACAGTAACAAAAAAAGATTTATAACTATGCAAAACATCCAACTACATACTGCCGATTACATGGCGAATTTCAGCCCGGTTGACCGGGCTGAGACTTCAGCTCGGCAAATCTTTTGGGCTAGATTCCAGCAAACGGGCGTACAATCCTTCACACGCAAATTGCGGTTGTGACTCTCTCCCCCATCCAAAATAACAACGGAGTACCTTACGGTCCGGTGCCTGTGTCAATTCTTTGTACCGCACTATAGCTACTGCTGAACAAAAACGAAGCACTTCAACATACATTCAACAATTCAACATACCAAGTGTTGTTCTTGGTTTATTTTGAAAGATTCATTTTCTTTCACTGGTAATATGAATTACTATGTATAGCAACAAATTAGAAAACACTAATTCCTACTTGCCCTAGCTAGGTAGGTCAGCATTAAAATGGTGCCATCCTTAAACTAAATCTGTCACAGAGAACTTATGCAATGATCACATCGTAACATCAACATCTACCGGATGCATTTTAGACATCGGATTTTCTTGCTAGAGGTTTAGACATTTGACATACGGGCTATACAGGAGAGGGGCTTTTTACTAACCCCAGGGATACGGAATTTCACTTCGTGGACCGGTGTAACGTTGTAGTTAACTGTATGAGTGAAGTTCGTGAAGGAATGGAGCATCGACTAGGTTTCGCTTGCAGATATATTTTTTGTTAGAATTGCAAGATTTAAGTTATTGGATTCCCTTTGATACAGCTCGAAGGATAATATTAAAAAAGTATTTCGATTTAAAGAGTACTTTACGAAATATTAAGTTTCTTTGCAGGTAAAAAGATAAGTTTCTCTCAAACTTCTATTGCAATGTTGTAAGGGTGGGGAGTTGAACGTTTAATACGTAAATTTGTAGGTAAAGGTCCCAGGTAATTTAAGCTGTTAACCCCTTTAATAGCATTTGAGTTAATTTTCATTGTCGTCCCGGGTATTTGTTGATGTTTTGATTTGATCACTGCATTTTACAAGGCAACTTATGATTTAGTAAACATTTTAATTTACAACGCGATTTTGAAAAGCTTGATTCCCAAGGATACGCCCGTTAATTAAGCAATTCTATTCTATTCAGCGATAAATACATATGAAGATCTTTTTAACGAAAATCTTCACAGAAGAAAGTCCTGTATATACGCAAACGTGTTTTCTTCAAACTTGAAGAGACACTGGTTAATTGTGGATGACCTCGCAGAAGAAAACCTTAACGACGATTTTCTGAGGTATTTTTACCAAAAATGCCGAAATTGAGGCAATGACCTATCCAAAAGTATTAATTGACTTTCGGTGAGCCTTTGTTTCCTTATCTTATATTCATCAAGGATGAGACCCCAGGCAACTGCGAAAGCCATATTAGGGAATGGCCTCGGCGCGGTGCACTGGTGATGAAAACATGAATCTAAAACTAGCTTTGTCGATCGATGTTCCAAGAGCACAGGGATTTTCTTCCGAGGGTCATCGACTCTTCATATTGATTAATACGGGACAAATTACTGTGATTAATAAGTTACAATAGCGTTATTTTAAAAAACAGGTCATTTTTAACATTGACAAAAACTACCACAAGTAGCGGCTAAGTTTAAATTTTAAAATTTAAGACGTTTCCTCTTCAATATATAGGAATTGCAAATTTTTTGTGGTGCAATTTTTTAAAAGTACGATTGCCTTTGGATTTTGTTAGGCGTTTCTTGCATTTTAACTATATAACCTTTTAGAACTCTGTATTTTGAGTTAAATAAAGGAACGAATTCTTGACATTTAAATTCAAGATTTAAAAAGTAAAATTTCGATGTTTCTTCTTCACAAAAGAACGTACAATAAACAGCAATTGTATCCAGAAACTTCGTCTGCATTTGCATTATATTAGCTACTAGATTGTATTTGGGGCTAAATAAAGGCTTGAAATGCGAATAGTACTACATAATTTCCAACAACAACAAAATTTAAAACTTTTCGGTAGAACTCAAAAACATTCCTACATAGTATTGTTTGGAGGGCAAAATCTACCATGTTAATCTTACTCTTGAGTAACGCCTCAAATATCAGTAACTTTCCCTAAAACCAGAGCTTAAACCTGTGATGTTTCTTTTTCCGTTAACTACAACTTCTTTAGATCCTTTCCGAAAACATTCGTTACAATTCTAAAGCTTTGAAACCTAGCAAGCAGCCAAGAAACGAACAAACTGACTTACTAGTGGTACTTTCGGAAAATGCCACTAAAACGTTTCATACATCAAATGAAAGGGAGCACGATCAAGTTTAAGCTTCGGACAAAATAAAATTGGACATTTCTTCGGAGATTCCGAATACCTAGAGAGTAGTAAAATTCCTGGGAGGTCGAGAAACATAGTATTAACTGAGCAAAGACATGCATAATACAACACGATGCAGTTAACAAAGTCGATTGTGCATGCACCCTAAATAAAAACCAAACATAATCAGAAGACAGTTTTTACAAAAGTCTTAGAAGGAGAAACAAACAATGTTCTCCTAACTGAGAGTTTCCATCTCTGTTTGTGTTGTTAATCCCTCGCGTACCTGTATCGTTTTCATTTCTTCGTCGTCTGGACGCAGAAGAGAGCAAATTCGATGAAACAAGGAACCCCCAGGGGCTTTAACAATCTTGTATATAGCAACCCCTGGGATCCACAGCATGGAAGACAAGGCCAGAACCCAGCCGCAGAACTCTGCCCAGTCCGGGTACTGATAGGAACCAAGAGAGACCCCGCTCCACTGTATAACGCTGAACAAGAATACCCCTGGGGAAAGAGTAAAAATTAATTAAGTGAAAAATTAATTAAATGATTTTTAGATTAGTGTAAGAGAAAAGAGCTTTTGACATTTTTAAAGGCCTTTTACTAACTAAGTGTAGTAAATGATAGACAAGATTCACGATAGAAAAGCCCGTTTCACCCCTCTCGTTACAACGCTAGTTTCAAGTCTTTTAAAGTCGTAAAAAAGGTTGTGGTTGTTCATCGCGGTAAAGTACAATAACAATAAAGTATTATAGTTTGTCTCACGATGCAGTCACTTGACGTGATGTGAATCGCGACGTTTCGACTGCAAACTGCTAGTCTTCGTCAGGCGATAAGGTCAACTGGGTTGAACTTTTTAATTTCATAGAACTCGGCATGCATGGCAGACACGTTTTTAAGCTATTTTCCCAAGCTCCGTTCCTTTGCACAACACCCTTAGGGACGGACCATTATTTTTTTTTGGAGGTGGGGGGGGGGGGGGGGGGGGGGGGTTGAAAATCTTTGCAAGGCAAAAATCTTTCATGTCTACAAACAATTTATTTGGGCTTGTTTTGCTTTGGCGAACAATTTTTTTTTCAGTTTCAGGATTTTTCATCCCCTACCCCCTCCAAAAAAAAATGGTCTGTTCCTTAGGAGGGGTTCTAACTACTTATTTATTAACCAACCTAAAATAACAAAGGGTGTGCAGAATTTCCAGGCAATGGGCCACCACGGCCATATCTTGTAGCCAATCATCGTCTCGATGTCTTTGGCAAACCGATCAGCTCCATAGCCCCAAGCCACGGTGAGCACTTCAAACAAGGCCAGGAAAAGCAGAGATACCCCTCCTGACTGCCAGTTATACAGGTGCAACACGTACATTCCGCCCTGTAAAAAGTGTAAGAAGTGACCTTTTGATGTCAACATACAACATACATTCCCCTTACAAGTCTTTATACATTACTATAGCAGCAGTTGGCAGAATTGCAGTGATACTCGACACTGTGCTGTTGCCACTTGAATGTTTATGACAAGTTCTTTTTAACGTTTGCAATTTACTTTTGATAGTTTTCTTACCTCTTACTTTACAAATTTCTATGGGTTAAAAAATCAGAACAGTTGACAGGGCAGTACGCGCCAACTAACAGGAATTATTTAAAACTAGCAATGGTATATTGCAATTCCCGAGTTTTGATTGGTTAACAGGCAATGGTATATGAGCTCATACACCACTGACCACAAATATCGTAGCCGATACGCGTCGACGAAAACAGCTGGGGAGCTCAAATATTGCGATTCCTTTGGGCGTTTTTAATAAAACAATTATTCCACTCGCGCTTGTTGGATGTGAGATCGTTATAGCCAACTCGGCGCTTGGCTATCTACCATCTC
Source organism: Meandrina meandrites (assembly GCA_963693305.1). Classification (NCBI taxonomy): domain Eukaryota; kingdom Metazoa; phylum Cnidaria; class Anthozoa; order Scleractinia; family Meandrinidae; genus Meandrina; species Meandrina meandrites. The sequence continues at coordinate 26,917,228 of OY855903.1, forward strand.
ATATCCAACGCGCGCTCGAGGAATAACTGTTAAAAATAGCACTTTCGTCTTGGAATTTGATTGGTCAAAGTCAAATGGAACCCATTGAAAAGATGTAAAAATTCCAAACACTTTACGAAGTGGCAACGGTACAGTTCACAGATCTGTTAGTAATTTTATCCCCTCTCTAGTATAGGGGCTAACTGATAATACAATTTGCTACGAGACACATGCTATTATCTACCCAAGAATCAGTGCCTTCTGTTCAACGAGCGTTTTCATAGCATTGGGTAGCAAACGTACAGTCATTTTTATAGAGGAGGACGGCATTAGAGAATTTCTTTCCACAAGCGTTGAGTTTATTACTCTCCCACACTCTCGTCAAATGAAGGTCGTTTGAACCGTGCATTTACGAACCAAGATATTGACGTCCTACCGAGGCGTCGCTCGATAAACGATATAAGACTCAGCCGGATTAAGAGAATTATTCAGTTCTTTAAAATTTCCTCCATCACTGGTCGATTCTTCATGGTGTTGAAATTTTTTATTTATGCATGGTGCGACGAAATTTGCTATTTAAAATTTCGTTAACCTTAATATCCGGATTTGTTGAAAAGTAGCAGTTTTCCTTAACAGAAAAACTAAATCGGCTTCTCTATCTAAAGCAGATTAAAAGTGTTAATATTCCGTCAATCCTTTCAGGTATCATCGCATCGTCAATTTTGACAAACGCTGATAGATCTCAAGAAACACACCAGCGAAACAAAACAGCTGTTTTCTTTATCCTAGATTACAACAGAACTGAGAATGCGATCACAAAGAATTTATAGAGCACGCACGCGTCATAACTGTCTGGACTGTGATTGAATATTACTTACGGGAAATGCCTTTTTATGCCTTTTTTATGACTTTGCCGCGAAATCCGTGCGGATGAAAACGAATTATAGCTGATTCCAGACTATAAGCGCTTTATAATTCATTCTTTCACGGAAGATTTTAGTCACGCCATTTCTATTATTATGGAAAATTAGGTCTCAAGGCTCTTTACCAATAATGATTCTAAATCAAAAAGCTCTTGTTTTCTCTAACAGCCTGAAATGTAATAGCTGGGTTTTTGTTTGGAATTTTGAGTGCATCCTAGGTACACTAAGAAGGAAGCCTACCTTATTCAAGACTGAAAAAAGAACGTAAAATAGTCGAAGTTCTGGAACAAGTGTAGCGAAACAACAAATAGCTTGGTGTATGCTTTGCTGCCCTGGATAGGTTATACATTTCACTGGGATTATTCTTTTATATTTCTGGGTTAGTGTTTGTAAATTGACTAAGATAATGTTATATAGAGCTCACACGAAGTAATGGCGAGGCGAAAACCATACAAAAATCTTTCAGAAGACTCGGAGCACTGGTTTGAAGTTCTTCTTGATTAGCAACAGATGCCAAAATGGATGGAGAGGTAAAAAGCAAAGCCCGTTTCCACGGTGCCTGCCCTTAACTCCGGTCTCCGTAGCATCCGATCAGCAGTATATCTACTTCCAATGAATGGGATCCAATCACATCTCAGGTTCCTCCTTCCCCTCTCCCAACCCCCCCCCCCCCCCCCCCCACATTCCCCTACATTACACCCCACGCGATCCCCGCAAAACCACCAGCGGCCTGAGACGAGTCAGTTTTTGCCTCTTTAAATTCATCAGTGTCCATTTATACTCCTGGGCGGAGAGGGGCACATGACAATTTAGAGTCAAGAATACAACACAAGGATCTTAACCTGGAACTGGATTTGGAGGAGAGAAATCAAAATATCTTACCTGCATGATCATAGGGATTCCCAGCAAGAAGCAGAGGAAGCATAGAAAAGCGATGAACAGCTCTTTTCGCTTTTTGAGAAAGCGCGGATACTCGTCCACAAGACCCGTCACCACTGCTTCAAACATGGCGAACTGAGTATCCAGGCCTAACGTCAACAACATGAAGAAGAACATCACAGCCCAGAATGGTGAAATAGGCATCTGAGCGATCCCCTCAGGGTACACCACAAAGGCCAAGCCAGGACCGGAAGTCGCCACATCTTTGACTTCTTTACCGGAAACGTGTGCCATGAAGCCAAGCACGCTGAAGATTACAAAGCCCGCGAACACACTTGTGCTGCAGTTTATGACGGATACTATCATCGCGTCTCTGAAGAGAAAAAATAAAACTGTCAGCTCTCGTTGTCCTGGAAAAAACGGCGATCACTGAACGATAAGAACAACTGATGGAAACCCAGTAGCGCCTTTAGGTAAATAAGAATTAAAATTTTCTCTAAACTGAAAATTCACCTGACATATGTACGTTCTTACATTTCGGGTTATGGTGGGCCAAATAGGTGACATATTACACAGCTCCGTGTCTTTTAATCCTTGCAAACAAGACGTATCGAGATGTGCTTGCAAGTTCATAAACTACAACAGATAGGCGGGTTGGGTCAATTTTGTAAAGAACAAAGTCTTTAAATCAAGAGGAATCCTTCAATTACATTTCTTTTATTTCTAAAGTTGAGTACAGCTTGTGAGGTAATCTCCAATGTTTTTATGAGCTACACGGGAGTGGATTAAAAAGATTGTGAATCTAAAAATTCGAACCGGGTTAGCACAACGATGCAATCCCTACCTTCCCAGTTTAAAATCCCCTGGTACGCACCAATTTTCTCATTTATAACTAATTGTCCATTTTGTACCCAGTTTATTATTTTTTTTCTTATACTCTAGTTTACAATCTCTCCGTGTTCCGGTTTATACTGGTCGTACCTGAAACAGTTGTTGTGAAACTGGTTGAAGCTGCCCATAGTAATCAGCGAGCCGAAGCCAATCCCAAGGGAATAAAAGATCTGCGTGGCGGCTGTAGCCCACACACTAGCATCACCCAGCTTCTTGAAGTCCGGCTTCAGATAGAATTCAATACCCTTAGATGCACCAGGCAAGGTCACCCCCCGGATAAGCAAAATAACAAGCACGACATAGGGGAAGGTAGCGGTGAAATAAACAACCTTCCCAGAAGATTTGATCCCCTTCCATAGACAAAAGTATACCAGGATCCAGGCTACAATGAGCGCTACCAACAGCTCGACCCGAATAGAACCGAGGTCTTCCATGTCGTCTGGGAGTTGAAGGACATAGTTTTCCCAGAATTCTTTGCTGGGAGAGTTGCCGCCTACAGCCGCCACGGGTGCGAGGGTGCTTGGTGCTGCAGTTCCGTTAGTGGTAACATTAAGGGCTGTGGTGACGCACTTAAGCAACGGCGTGGAGGCGTTTCCGGCAGTCGTGTTCCCGGAAGTGATGTTTCCAATGGTCAAGTTTCCAACGATGGTGGTGGTTTCGTTAAAACAAGACGTTGAATTCACAAGCGTTGTAGTGTTGATTGGTCCACCATTGATTGTGACAACCTTACCGTCTTTCTTGGACAGTGCACAGCTGGGTGTGTTCCACCAGTTGTTGCAGTTTGCCCACGGCACAACGCTTGCAAAGGATTTAAACATGTAATACAAACACCAAGCGATGATGACATTGTAATACACACAACAGAGGAAAGATACGACCAGCATCGCAAAACCCACACCTGTAAATAAAACAATGCATAAAAAAATAAATTGTTTAAGAATTTTGAGGCTATATGTACAAAGTTTGAAAGATGGATAAAAAACCAAACGTTTTCTACTAAAAAGTGATCATCAGGGCTATATTAAATTAATTTACACGCGTTCAACACAATGTAATTGATGTGGTCACTAATTTGGGGCTTCATACATATTTTCAGTACATAAAGGACGAAGGATAACCCGAATACGTCCATTGTGCAAAATAATTTAGACAACAAATGAAGATCTTGATAAATAAACTGTAATATTTTGGTATAGGCTATACCATCATCAGACTAAGAAAATTAACATACAAGCTTGATCTTAAATACTGTGGGTGAGGAGAAGGAACAAAAAAGTTTACTCAGGAGAATAGACAGAGTTCTCGCTGGATTTTAGTCCATTGTTGAGGGAAGGTGCTAGGCGTTTGATGAAATATGCCTCTTCGTACAGGAGAAGATTTCAGATACATATTTTCAATTTGTACACTCCACACGCGTTAAGTACGAGACGTCAGTTCAGTACACGCACTGTATGCCTTAGGGTTTTTCTTTAGGCGTTCTCGCCACTTCCTACCCTGTTGATGCATTCTCTTTTACTTCTCTTTATATTCGTTTGTGTGGTAAAAATTAACAAATTTGATTCATCTGGAAAACCTGTAAGGCCGAGTTAGACGATACAATTACTTTTCAAATCGATTGTTTCATGCAACCCTGTCGCGACGGATTTGTAAAGATGTTGCACAGTTGATTTAGACGAAACAATTCTCGTGGCAGGCACGTCATAACTATGGAGTGCGAGAGTTCTAAGACAAACCTCTTTGAAATTAGTAAAACAAAACAAACACTGCTGGGACAATAGATGGACCTTTTCTAACATTACAAAATTCAAGCCGAGCTAACAATCAGGAACCTTCCAAAGTCAGTGCGGATTCATGTTTCCTATTCTCCTACTGCCCTCATTCGACTCTGTGTTGCTGACTGAATTCGCATTCTTTACTGACTTTTTACATTTTGTAATAATGCCTTACAAATAAACGTCGCTTGCGATACCAATTGCCTGCATAGAGTATTTTGACGAAGAAGCCGGTGGAGTAATTTTCGCGTCTTTTCAAAGTATCGTGAAGAAGAAGCCAGCGAATCATTAGGCTGGAAATGTTGTTTTCCCGCCGTACAATTTGCCCCGTGCGTCGAATGACTCGAGACTTGACAGTTCCTTATCTACGTCATAAAACTCTCATTTTGAGTTTCAACAACGCCGAGAAAAATCGAGGAAAAGCATGAGATAGGCGGAATTCAAATTAAAGAACGAGAATCACTTTTAACAGCGAAAAACTATTCATCCAATTATAAGCGGCCTAAAAGGTGTGCCGAAAATTGAACAGTTGGTTATTCAAGCTGGCTTTGAATAACGACAATCTTAAATTCTGGGGCCCTGGTCGTTTCTTCTGTGAATATCGTAGGCTGTGGCTTCTTTCATCGTCAAAGTGCAATTTGCTTCAATTTTCTTGGGTTAGCGAAAAACCGCACTGCCCGACGTGACAAGGAAAGCAACGAGCGAAAACCACAAATTTATGCCAGCGCCTTAGCTTCGTTTCAGAAATTTGGTTTGAAAAAGTAATGAAAATTAATACTTGCTTGAAACGGTTATTGATTTTGTTCTTTGTGTTCAAAAGGATCGTTTGGCAAGAAAGCTTGAATGGGACTTCAGTTAAGATGCTAGGTAGTACAATCGCCATCGTTAAATTTAAAATAATGTAGTATGTTAATCTGTAAGGGAAAAAACTACGCATAGGTCATTACTTTAATAGAAATATCTAACGCCACAAGTTCGTAGGAGTGTCGCCTAAGAACTATATTGATGTTAGCTTATCTCCAACCAAAATCCGACAAAAATCTCGCCTTAACGAACACGACTGTCGAAATTCACAAATTCGTAAAAATGAACTTGTAGACAATATGTCGAAAAGAGTTTGTATGTTTACGCCACACAAACAAGAGTTGGCCAAAATATATTACTACTTTTTATACGAAAACATGGACATTTTCTAAGCTTCCCGCAGAGAAATATAAAAATTTTTCGCCGCTTGATATTTTGTTTGGAATAAGAGGATTAGTCTAGACTGAATAATTTTGGGTTGTGGTCTACGCGGAGTTGTAAATGTACATTTACGTTCTTTAAGAGGCTTTCTTAGTAATTGTAGACCATTTTCCGGTGCGATTTAATTGCTTCAATGTATAAAAATAATTTTTCATTTCTGACCAGATGTCCTTAAAAGGAATTTTTCATAATGAGATAATCATCGGTTTAATATTTCTCCGTGTTGAAGCACGCTTCACATTTTTAAGTGCTCATTGAAGCATCGCTTTCGAATTCAACTTTTCATTGATCGGAGCAAAAAATAAGACAAAGAAAGGAATTTTACGTGAATACTATCATCTAGGAGCAATAAATTTTAAAATGAGTATTGTTGATTTACTCGGAAATTTATCATGTAATCTTTACTTAAATTACTAGAAGATCATAATAAAAAGAAGTATTCTAAACAAGAACGGTTCTTCTTGTGGGAAATAAAAAAATGTGCTTGGTGGAATAGCGTCATTACAAACGAACTTGATTGAATCGTGCTGCGCTGAAAATAAAATTTCTACATGTCTGACGGGGGAAAATATGTAACAATGTGTAAATTGTTATGAATATTGCATGTTTTGCGCGTACAAAACTGTAACAGTATTCAACTTCATAAATTAATTATACACTTCATACTAAATTTTCTACAAAGAACGCTTGGGACCTGTTCTTTTTCGTTCGATCAAATGCCGTTTTTAGAAACTCTTATGCTATACTTCGAACGAATTATTTCCCTTCTGTCGAGTTAAATCATGCCCATCTTAGCAACTTCGTGGAAAATAAACTAATTCCAAGATTTTGCGGTATAATAGAAAAATTATTAAACATTTCCATTCATCTCTGAAATTCAATCAATGAAACCCCTAAAACACGAAATATTAAAGGGAAAATTCACACATACTTCCACGCAAACGTTGCTAGAATGTAAATCAAAAACGATAAAATCAAGCACACTGATAAATCACAGATTTCAATAAGATTCCTATAGTGCTATTTTTCACCGAGTAATATAAATTGTAGTATTTAATATTTTTTATAGTAAGCGCACACGAGCCTAGCGAATATTTATCAACAAAAGGAATAGCAAACGCTTACCTTTCGACAAAGGACAAATTGCAGCCCAAGATGTAACTGGTCCTAAACTCACGTACTGCCCTAAAGCAAGTTCCATGAAGAACAATGGCATTCCGCAGAGAAACAGCATACACACGTAAGGAATTAGGAAAGCACCACCGCCGTTCTCAAAACACAAGTAAGGGAAGCGCCACACGTTGCCTAAACCCACGGCATAGCCGATGCAAGCCAAGAAGAACTCGACTTTCTTGCCCCATTTTTCGCGCTCTTCTAAATTGATTTCCACCTCTACTTTGTAGTCGTCGTTTTCTTCAGGCGGAAGATCACCTTCTGCGGCACCATTGAGCGCCACCTTCTTCTCGTCAAGTTCCATGTCTTCTTTCTAGCAACGCAAGAGCATGAATCGTGCGTTTAATCAACTCGTCGACGCTAGAAATGTGTATAAATTAACGGGGTTTAAAGTGAAAGCACAACACCCAGCCGCGAACTAACAAGCGTTCCCTTCCTTACGCCATGAATATTTACCCTTCCTCTTAGTCGCGTTAGATTGGTCAAAGGACTACGCGCGCAATCAAAGCCCTCATATTTGGTTCCTTATAAAGAAACATTTAAACACCGCGTTCTCATTGGCCGGAAGACGCGCCATTATTTTCACCCTAAATGTTAGTTTATTTTGATAAAGCAGGTTGTAAATTTAGATTATTAACGGTCGAAGCCAGGTGTTTCACGAAACGCGCTCGGGAAATAGGTTTCTTATCTCGAGTACGAAGTTATTATGGAATCTTTCGACCAGTGAAATACGTTCAAACCTAGTGACGCAAAAGATATCTGCTACACTTTGATTTTCACCGTGATTCTAGAAAAGCTCACAAAAACTTTATTGTTTTAACCTGGTGGGAAGTTTTTTAGTGGTTTTTTTGTTTCGCAACATTTTCTGTGCTAATGAGCCCACAATACGAAATATGTCCGCGTGGCGCCCTCTTAGATATTTTCTTTCTAATCCCACTGTACAAACGATAACTTTTCACCGTAGCAATAAAATAACTCCGAAATAGAAAAGTTCAAGTAATCTTGTAGTTTAATTGACAGTTATCTTTAAAGGAATCCTTTGTTGAGTTCCGATAATTACGTTCAAGTGGAAGATAATAATCTCGCAGCTTTAAACAATAACGGTTTTTACGCCTATTTCAAAACACTTCTTAATATTACTGTTAACCGTCTTTGAAAAACCTTTCAAATTTGGCGCTGCGCTGTGTTTAGATCGATTGAAATCCTAAATCATAGCTTATAAATAACAAGAAAAGCTACTGATTTGCAGTTCATCAGTACATTTTAAAATCGGCCTGCAAGTTTCAAAACGTTCTCAGCATGCCATTAAAAAAATTACTATCACTTTTTTACAGTTTGAAAATAAATAACAGGGAGTTGTCCTAAATACCTAGACAAACATTATTCTGACTAAAAGTTTACCCTTAGGGGCCGCATATGTATCAATTTATGCAAAATTATATCTTGCACAACAAGGACACTCTAAATGTTCAGGACTCTTAAAACATCCTATCTGTAACACACTCAAAGGTAATTTAGCATTGCATTGTTACCTTACGTGAACTTCTTGAAGGTTGAAGTTTAAATTTAATTAATTAGCAGAATCTTTCAAAAGTCTGTGCGTAAGATTGGGTGAATTTCAGACTTTAAGTGTACGAGTCGTCAAAAGTATGATCGTTTTTTATTTCCACAAAAAAAAACACAAACGAACAAGGAAACAAATAAAGACCTTCAACATTTTTCCTCTCCGTATTCATGGTTTTTTTTTTCAAATTGTGACCCTGCCGTCACTCTTACACCGGAAGACGTTCGAAAGCTTTGATTATTGTATCTTTCAACATATCTGTGAAGGCCATGCAGAAAGATTTGTTGCCAATTTATTCTCTCAATTTTCGGCTCTGGCTTCAGATTCAGAGAAAATTCTGAGGCTTGGCTATTTGAAAGAAGACAAAGAGATACGTATAAAGCTTGCTCATTGTATGTATAATACCAGATAAGTAATCTGAAAATTGAAGCAAAAGACACAACTTACAAATTTGGTTCTTGAATATAAATAATTTAATCCCAGGAAGTTAAATGCCTTTTTAGGACTTCCGTTTTCCGGAGCTTATGATAAAGCCTTTTTGTCAACAGTGTAGGTAACTTGCTCAAAAGCTCTCTAGCCACTGGACGATCGATCATAATCCAAAAGTACATAAAAAATTAAGAAATTAAAAAGACAACTGAGTGATCAGTAAAAATACTACCTATCCCGCACACAAAGAACCCAATTATTAAGCTGTACAGATAAGCATTCTGTTAATTGATTTAAGGAAGTAATTCACGCGAATTTGGTTCTCTAAAATTAAAAATTTATACAACTGAAGTGCTTGTCTTTGACATTGGGAATTCCAAGATGATATTTAAAAATTCTTGGTCTTCAGTCGTGATATCACTTAAACGAAGACTCACTGACGAACCAGCAAAAAATCTAACAATAAATCCAAGTTAAAAAGACACCAAGCAACTTAATGAGAATTGTAAGTTCATTTTTTCTTTTAATTCGATCCGAATTGAAGACAACTAAGGGTATTTGCCTGTACGGAGGTTTTAAAAGTGCAGTCTTTAATAAATAAGGTGTAAGTTGAAATTAATACAAGTTTAAAGATAAATCTTTCCAGAGATGTGGGCTGGAGTGGGTGGCTTTCGGGACAAACAGTAATGTCGTCATCATTAACATCATCACCTTCCTGCTTTAACATTTTATCGATTTTTTTAGACACGATAGAGAGATGTTTTAGAAGCCAAAGGTTCCTGTATTCACTTAGGAGCGGAAATGACAGCAGGAAAGTTGTGGAGATTTTAAATTCTGCGAAGGGAGACCTTAGAGATCTCGATTATCAGCTCCACCCTTTACATGTAAAATGAAACTAATCCAAAGAGAGAAGTTTGGTCAAACAACTACTGATGTTTTATAATCATTACACGTTACCATTTTAATACAATTTGTCCAATCGGCTTGTTTGTTGGAGTCGAGCAGAGACGTAAGTCGTAATTCTTGAAACCCGTTTTAATTTTGTCGACAATACGTTTGTCTATATTTCTTTACGGAAATCTATATTTCATCTCGGAAAAAATGACCTTATCACTATTCCACTGAACACAAGAATAAACGGAGGTGATTTTTATATCATGTATGGAAAGTGGATGATGCAAAATTAATCAATAAATGGATCTGTTCAAAATCAAAACTGAATTGCTCATCGTAAAGCGAATAACACATGACTTCCTACCGATCCGAATGAAACAATTTAGATCGAATGGTTAACAACTAAATGGCTCTTACTGAACTGAATGAGATACTGCTGAATTGAATGGACCACCACGAATTACATTCTGGGCTTTGCCCTGGTTCCAGTCTTCCCCGCATGAAGCTTATTCAACATGGCATACGAGTTGTACATAATTATAACTATAACAAAATTCCTGAAACTGATTGGTTCTTGGCACGCCCTAGTTTTCACCAAATTGCAGCGCGCGCAGCTTACGTGTCCAATAAACATTACATTTTATTCCTTTTGAAACAAAATCGTTGAGTTCCCATACAACCTCTAATCAAGCGCATCTTTGTAACACAACACCGCTCGGCGTTCGCATTGCGTGTGCGCATCTTTGTAGCACAACACCGCTCAAAGGCAAGAGTCAGGTTCGCGTACATTTCATAAATATTTCATATTGTGAACTTGGTCTGCCTGTGCTGAAACAAATTTGAAACAATTTGAACTTTAACGATATGATTGCGAGTATTACAGTTCAGTGAGGTGCAAAAATCTTCTTTCTCCACCTCGTCACTTCAGTGAGCGCCCAGCTAGAGGGTTGTTAGTAAAACGCGTAATGGCGTAACGGGTAACGCCGTAACGGCGTAACGAGAATCGTCGTAACCAGAATTTTTCTGTATTTTGTTTTGCTTTGTTTATTTATCTATTTTTGTTTTGGCTGCGAACTAAATTAAGTGGCTGCTTTTGTTAACTGGTCCCAGAAAGAAGTTCTTTATCACTTCTGCATATATAACATTCCGCAAGTCATGAAGCCGTTTCGCGGATGTTACGCAAAACTGCAATTTTTCTTATTTTTCATGTTGACAAAAATACTTCACAGATCGATTTATCATGGCGAATTCAGTATGTGTATATATACTCAATATACCCAGTTCCATAACAACGCGTTGCAAACTCATGGAAATATAGGACTCCAAGCTTGTAAGTTTTACAAAGAAATGTATCGCCGAGGGAACCCCCAGGAACTGTGTGATCGTTAGAAACATTTGCTCGTAACTTGACCAAAAGTTAAAACAGAAAATTCAAACTTGATAGGAATACATTTCGGGTGCTTCGTTACACTGTGAACAGTCTCCCCTTTGCTCTAAAGTCCATGGGGACGAACGCGAAAGAGATGCGAGCATGTCGTCGAGGGCAGCACCCAAACAGCACGAGGTTATGAAGCCAACCGATATAAACCGGCTTTATCGATTGAGCTTAAAATTGGAATGATAAAATTGAAGCAAGAAACTTACCTCTGGAGAAGGGGTTCGAGCTGTTAACGCTGTTAGTAAGCTCAAGAAAACAAACTAATTTTCTTTACTTGACTGCCTCATTATACGAAACATTCTTGCTAAAAATCAGAAACCTCTTCAATTCACGCTCTGTTTCTCTTGGACAAAGCTCTTTACTAAGCTTTACTTAATGATTCTTAATCAAATAATGTCGCATTTCAATCAAGTTCCTCAGAGTCTCGAACCACATTGACATATCCGCTGATATCAAATTTCATCCTCAAAATCTAAAGTGCGTGGTGAATAATTTATAAAAAGGCTAAATAAAGCCAATTTCTTAACAATATCGACACAGTTCTCTTCAGTTTAGTGAGCAGCCAGCTGTCTACTCCGTCATATATCATCCCCTGCAGTTTTGCGCGACATCTGCGAAACGGCTTCATGACGTGCGGAATATATATATACAGAATAAACAGCCCCTTTCTGGCGCCAATTCACAAAAGTAGCTAAAACAGCACGAACAAAAAATTAAAACGAACAGACAAACAAACGAACGAACCAACAAAATCTGGTTACGCCGTTACTCGTTTTACTAACAACCCAGCTAGAGTACTCTCTCTTTTATGATCTTGATGCTCTCATTTTCAGGAGATTATAATTTCTGTGAATTCGGTTATTTTGCAGCAAACAAACATTCAGTTGGACGACTTTATTGTGCGGTAGATTAATAACGATTTCTCGAATTTAAGTCATCCTCTCGTCGATCAGTTCACAGTCATGTTAAAAAGAAATCCTATTTAACGAGGTAGCACAATTTTAAATAATATGAAAATAATAACAATCCTAATAATATACATGAAAAATTTACTCGATTCTGATTGGCTGAGAGCTGTGCAGTTCAGTTGTAACACCAGTGCAAAAAGTGTAACACCAGTGCAAATTACAAATAGACGCGGACGAAAACAACGACCGGGGTTTTCGCTAGGTAAACAACAGTAAAACACCTAAAAATAATTCTAAGAAACCAAATACCATTATTAGCACCTCATTCTGGCTAAATGTACGGAAAACGTCTTGCGAAGAGAAAAAATATCGCCAACAAAATAGAGGAAAACGAACTAGCCGAACTAAAAGTTCTGCCCTATAGTAAAAGGACAAAATAGTGACGACTTGTCTTCGAACCAGACAGCTTACAGAGTGATGATAGCTACACTCGGCAGGCATATAAATAAACAAGGATGCAAGTTTTCAATCAACCAAGTTCTTCGCCAAGTTCTTCGCCAGTCCGTCATGGTCGAGCATGGGAAAACGTCCAAATATAAAAGCGCGAAGTTCAACAGAAGAAGTGGACGTGCTAAGAAAGTAGGATTTTTTTGGTTCCAAAACGCCAGAAGCACTTACATATCTGTAGTTTGTGGTGGCTTTTTGTATTTATTAACTGCCAAGTTTCTTTCATCTTTGGCCGCTCGAAGCTTACATCTCGGTTTTCTTCAGTTTACGCCGAGCTTTCACAGTCTAAGATGTACATTGTCTTTAGTCGGTTATTGTTAACCGAGTTGTGCTTCAAAAACGTTTGAAAAACCTGAAAAAATCAACACAAATTCCCAAGTTTACAGTACAACTGAATGAAATTGAATATTTCGCTCTTGTGAAAGTTTGAACTTGACATGTGTTTGCTGTGCTTTAACCAATCACTTGAATGAAATATCAGAAAGGGCGCGCGGTGTCAAAATTCAACTGGTTTTCTTTTTCTCTCTGTCCCTTTTTTCATGAACATTATTAATAAGGGCCGATTCGCACTAGCGGACAAGTTTTAAATGTCATAACATTTTTAACAAAAACAAAATCGTCGCGACAAGTCAGAGACATTTTAAAGAAAACAAAAGGTGTAGTTATTATTACAATAGCTCTGCACGTGCTTCTGGCATCCTGGTACATTTCTCAGCACGGTCGTCTTGTGCAAATATCAAATAATCAGGCAGGTCAGAAGTACCCAACGGATCCGCTCCACAAAATATCCGCTCTTCAGGCTGACCTTGAGCTGGCTGGCAACTTTGGGAACGAGATCGAGTGTTTGCTGGGACTGTTTTTCTCAGAGAAAAATTTGCTGGGAATTTGTAGAATATCGACTGTGGCTGGGAAATAACAACCAAAATCTTTCTGCTGGCAAAACACTGAAAACAGAACACATGCAACGACGCGCAGTGATAAATAATATTCAGTTTAACTTTTAAAATGTAAACGACAAAAAAGTTATTTATTACTTTATTTCTATTGTTTTGTTATTCTGCCGTCACTGAAGAGTTAAACCAGATCTGTTCCCTTTTTCTGTGTAATACGAGCATGTGTATGATTTAGTGGCAGTTGATCGAGCGGCTAAAACGAATGCGTCGAGGTTTTTGCGACCCGGCTATCCACAGTTGTATCAGTTGTATCCATCGTTTTATGGAATAACTTCGCACAGGATAATCAGCTCCACCAATACAATTCTTGGTGAGTACTTAGTAGTCTACTCCCTTTGCAGATTAAGTAGCTTTGAGCAGTTTGAGCGGCTTTTGATGTTAATATCATGTTCAACTTTTCAGCCTGCCGGCACGATGGGATGATTCAAGTCATTCAAGGAAAGTATTACGGTATATTTTATGGGGTCTTTTATGGATCTGCTTCAAATTGTAAGTACAGTGTAACATGCTACTTGGGTAGTTATCACCTGCGTGAAACAAATGTTCGTTTGCTGGATGAGTCATGAACACACCTTCATTGTGTTCGAGCGGAACAAAATCGGAAATTGAAAGAGTCAATTTATTTGACCTGGAATAGCTATTAGCAGACAGTTTTCTTATTTTAATTCTTTAGCCGTCGACCTTACAATAGTGGATAGACGACAAGATGATGAACATAAAACTTTAAGTTAAATAAAAACTGATAATAGCCCCCGTTTTCATAATTTTAGCAAGTTATACAACGTACGTTTCAGTTTGAATTTAGGCGCGCGCGTGATAGAGAAACTCCGGCTGCTGTTTCTAAGGTTTCTTGGCCTTTTATGTCACTTACGTTCTAGCAAAGTACCTATTTTATGTTCTTAAATCAAAAGGGCCTGAAGGACTTTCAAACTAAGTACTGCAGTCAAAAAAATGGTCTCACGAAAAATTCTTCTGATTTTTCTGAAACAGGATCAAAGATCTGGCTGAATTAACATTATCCTATTATTTCCGGTTAAATAATTTAATATATATATATGTATTTTCATGTCGCTTTCTACAGAAAAAATTATTGAAGGGGTGAAAATATATCGTAAAGTCAACTGATATGGCGGTATTTTTAAGTAAATGTACATGAAATAATGCTGCAATGCCGGCTAAGGGACTCTGACATGTGACACAATTTCGGATTGCGTGACAAGGCACTGACCAACCAAAACAAGACGGAAGAGACGCCGTAAACAACTACCGGCTATTCATTTGCTTCATTTTACTGAAAGGTAATTACCTAATGTCATTCCTTTCAGTTTAAAGCATAACATGACAAGCATAAGCCTCATCAATTTCTCCGCGAGTCGTTTAATCTTGTAGAAGATTTTCTACCGTATGCCAGGAAATGTGACATGAAATATCTGTTAATTTTGTCACGCACTCTCTACAGTTCGCGGTTTTAAAAAAGGTCTCATCTGTTCGTAATTAATTCAGTGAATCTTCTCATGAAATTTTCCCTTTAAAATGCCCCTATAGGCGTTGGTGAGACCACAAAACTACGATTACAGTTTCATAAAAGTTTGCTGGCAACACTATCAAGCCTGAGCCACATTCTTGTATCAAAAACAAGTGATTATTGATTATCCGCTACAAAGCCGAGCGCAAAATCGACTTGTTAGTTACATCTGTACATGAACATCTGGACCGAGGAAAAAATTGACGTGAGTAGTAGCCAGATAAATAGCGATTTCAACAAGCGGTAACAAGAGGAACACCTGGCGGGAAATATGAGGTTGCGCAAACCGCACGTTTGTGTCATTTATCCAGGATGTCATAAAAGCAAGACAAAAGCACCTTGGTAAGTTACACTTTTTTATTTTGCTTTTTCTTGAAAATTTATTTGTAGAATGCATATCAATCTCAACTCGGGTAGTCATTGAATATCAAATCGAATTAGGTCATTTTTTTTCAACTATTTTGTTCTTACTATACTTGTCATTTGTGAGTTACATCCTTGTTTGCGATCTTACATCTAGTGAACGACAAAATAATTGAATTTCGATTCTCTTGATGCTAATTAATGCTTTCTTTTTTCAATTACTTTGTCCTTGTTAAACCTTTGCTTTCAGACTAGTTTTTCGTTGTGAGCCTCGACTTACAACCTTGTTTGCGATCTTATATCTAGTAAACGACAAAATAATTGAACTTCTAGTTTCGAAATTTTTCTAAGACTGTCCGATCGAATTAGGCCATGTTTTTCCTGAACGGCAAAATAATTGACTTCCGATTCTTTTAATTCAATTAAGTGACAATCACATCGATATTTCGTCGCGTGTTTGATTATTTTTTTCAATTATTTTGTCCTTGCTGTACCTTGCTTGCAGACCTGTTATTTGCGAGCTTTGCTTGCATCCTTGTTTGCGACCATATTCCAGGGAACGGCAAAATAATTGATTTCCGATTCTTTTAATTCAATTAAGTGTCATCGATATTTCGTGGCGTGTCTGATCGAACTAGGCATATTTTTCAATTATTTTGTCCTTGCTGTACCTTGCTTG
Organism: Meandrina meandrites; assembly: GCA_963693305.1. Classification (NCBI taxonomy): domain Eukaryota; kingdom Metazoa; phylum Cnidaria; class Anthozoa; order Scleractinia; family Meandrinidae; genus Meandrina; species Meandrina meandrites. Next base: position 26,933,350 of record OY855903.1, read on the forward strand.
CAGAGCTGTTATTTGCGAGCTTTGCTTGCATCCTTCTTTGCGACCATATTCCAGGGAACGGCAAAATAATTGACTTCCGATTCTTTTCATTCAATTAAGTGTCATCGATATTTCGTCGCGTGTTTGATCGAATTAGGCATATTTTTCAATTATTTTGTCCTTGCTGTACCTTGCTTGCAGAGCTTTTATTTGCGAGCTTTGCTTGCATCCTTGTTTGCGACCATATTCCAGGGAACGGCAAAATAATTGACTTCCGATTTTTTTAAATTCAATTAAGTGTCATCAATATTTCGTCGCGTGTTTGATCGAACTAGGCATATTTTTCAATTATTTTGTCCTTGCTGTACCTTGCTTGCAGAGCTTTTATTTGCGAGCTTTGCTTGCATCCTTGTTTGCGACCATATTCCAGGGAACGGCAAAATAATTGACTTCCGATTTTTTTTAATTCAATTAAGTGTCATCGATATTTCGTCGCGTGTTTGATCGAACTAGGCATATTTTTCAATTATTTTGTCCTTGCTGTACCTTGCTTGCAGAGCTGTTATTTGCGAGCTTTGCTTGCATCCTTCTTTGCGACCATATTCCAGGGAACGGCAAAATAATTGACTTCCGATTCTTTTCATTCATTTAAGTGTCATCGATATTTCGTCGCGTATTTGATCGAACTAGGCATATTTTTCAATTATTTTGTCCTTGCTGTACCTTGCTTGCAGAGCTTTTATTTGCGAGCTTTGCTTGCATCCTTGTTTGCGACCATATTCCAGGGAACGGCAAAATAATTGACTTCCGATTTTTTTAAATTCAATTAAGTGTCATCAATATTTCGTCGCGTGTTTGATCGAACTAGGCATATTTTTCAATTATTTTGTCCTTGCTGTACCTTGCTTGCAGAGCTTTTATTTGCGAGCTTTGCTTGCATCCTTGTTTGCGACCATATTCCAGGGAACGGCAAAATAATTGACTTCCGATTTTTTTTAATTCAATTAAGTGTCATCGATATTTCGTCGCGTGTTTGATCGAACTAGGCATATTTTTCAATTATTTTGTCCTTGCTGTACCTTGCTTGCAGAGCTTTTATTTGCGAGCTTTGCTTGCATCCTTGTTTGCGACCATATTCCAGGGAACGGCAAAATAATTGACTTCCGATTTTTTTAAATTCAATTAAGTGTCATCGATATTTCGTCGCGTGTTTGATCGAACTAGGCATTTTTTTCTATTATTTTGTCCTTGCTGCACCTTGCTTGCAGACCTGTTATTTGTGAGCTTTCTTTGCATCCTTGTTTGTTTGGGAATACCCTTCCAATGAAAAGGATGAATTATATGCTATCTTGCGTGAGTAAGAGCCTGTTTGTTTAGTCAACCATATCACCTTTGTTGGCAATGTTGAAAAGCACTTGCATGAGCTAATACGTGTGACGCTTTTTTTTTTTTGCAGTCGTAAAATGTAGCCTGTGCAGTGGCACAGAAAGCCCTTCAATTTGAGGCTTAGCGCCTTATGGTAAGCAGGTGATCAATTCTTAAATTCCTTTTCTTTATATAGGCTTCTCACCACAGTGAAACACTTCATATAGGGAAACATTGTCTGCTTCTTCTGCTTCAGTTAACTTTTTCTTCTAGACTGCTTATCATAGAAGTTATATTTCATTAAGCATAACAAGACCTCACGCAGTAATAAATTTGAGCCTGTCCAGTGTCAATTGCTATAAAATTAGCCTTGTTTTTATAAGCAGTTGTAAAAAGGGTGTTTTCCTTTTACAGTATAGGAGAGTAAGTTTTCGTACATCCGTTAATTAGACATTTCTATAATAAAGGCATGTGTTGACAATTGGCAATTAAACATCGAGACGAACAAATTAATACACCTATATTTCATAAAGTAGAACTGATTTGGAATTAACACTCCCTAGCGTCGACTTATTTAGTTTGTTTTTGCAATAAGTTTTAATTGTGCCTTTTCCTATCGTATTCCTAGATAGGGTTGACGCAAGCATTTGGTGAGGCCTGGGTGACCGAAAATGTCGAGATGACGCCTGAATATGACAAAGTGATAACAACCAATGAGTGTAAATCTTATTATAATTTATAGCTGGCGGTTTTGGCTTGCTAACGACACCAAATGACAGCTCTAAAGAAAAACAACATTAGCATATCAAATGATCGCCATTCTGTGTAAAATATGTTTCAATTTTTCAAACAAATATCTTATTTTATTAAATAAAGTTATTACCAAAAGAGCAGACTGGAAATTTGTAGTTTCATTAAAAGCTGAATGGAACACTGAGTTATAGCCACTTATGGTCATGGATTCAACATAATTAATATGCATTCAGTGACATTTTATTTTACCCTCGGCTGTTCATTACTGCTGGTTGTATCTTTGTTTGGATTAAGAGGTGTCCTATCCCGAGTATGCTTCACCGACAACTGTAGTGTTTACTTCATGAGGCGAGTATTGTTTTTTTGGCTTTTTAGTTTAAAAAAAATAACTGCAGCAATTAATTAATTAATTAGTTGATTAATTTAAGTTAATTAATCATTTGATTAATTGATTAATAAAAAAAATTTTAATTTAATAAATTAATAGATTAAAGTAAAATTGGTTTATAAATGATTTAACAGCAAATCATTTCTACACTTCCTGGCTGGCAAAATAGTCAGGTAAAAAAAATTGCTGGGAAAATCACCTTTCATAAGTGTTGCTGGCTGGGAAAAAAGCATCCTCTAAACGGACACTGGCTGGCAACTTCCCTTATGTATCCAGTGCTAGCTGGCTCTGAAGAGCGGATATTATTTTCCCAGGATAGTTAATTATTAACTGTAATCCCCTTATTACATGTCAATTAAACGATTCGAGCAAAGGCAAGTCAATTTTGAAATTTTTCTCGTTGGGTACTTCTGGCAGGTCCACGTGGTGAAAAATTTTGAAACGATTTGCATTTGAAGTGCGCGTGTAGTGATGTTTTTGTGTTGACCTGCGGGAAAATGTGGCAAGTAAACTATTTCTTTTCCCCTCCATTTACCGGCACAAACTGGTTCCCTCTGCATTCATTTCTTCCAACCCCGGTATTACCATCCTTCCACGACCTCACCTCAGCACACAAACATGTTTTGCCGCCTGTCGCGGAAAAATTTCGCGTGTTGTTTTTTAGTACAATCCAGACCAAACACAATAGCCAATCAACAACGTATTGTTATCTGGCATTACGAGGGGCGTTGGAATGCGACTTGTCATGACTTGTCCTGCCTTGAGGCAGGACATCAGCCCCTTTGAAGATTTGTCCGTTTTGACAAAATTTGCACTTGTCCAACAAGTCGTTCGCACTTGTTTTTGCGATTGTTTGACAAAATGTATCGCGCGTGCAACGCGGACCAATCATAAGACAACTGCTTCTTTGTTTTCCTGAATTGTTTGATAAGTTCTAGGTCTCAAAAAACGTATTCGCACTTGTTTTCTGTGACAAGTGACACATAAATGATGAAATCTACCGATTGTTACAAAATTTGTCCGCTAGTGCGAATTGGCCCTAAGTAATCACATGATTTTTCTTGTGCAATTAGGAATAAATAAGCACTTGTAAATTTTTCAAGGACTACAAATTGCACTCGCCCTACGGGCTCGTGCAATTTGTTAGCCTTTGAAAAATTTACTCGTGCTTATTCCTAATTGCACTCGAAATCGTGTGATTACCTATACTTACAATACAATACAATACAATTTTAATGTCCATACGTGGGACGAGGTTTCCCTCAATGTCCGAGCCAGAGGCTCATGTATAAAACGTAGGACTTAAAAATTTTTTGGCCCTCCAACACTATATGCAAGTTTAGGAGAGAAATGTCAATATTTCGTGGTATTGCCGTCTCACTTTTCAGGCTTGTGATTGACATCGTTGTACTGAAATGGTTTCCGCTCACGTACGCATCGAATTCAAACTTTTTCTGCAATATTTGAGGCCTTCCAAGGGGTTTTGGCGACACGCGACATCGCTGCAAAATTGCTAAAAATGTAGCGACAATGTTGTTCCAGAACACCGACAGCCGACAGAAACTGATGGAAAAAATGCGACAATTTACGACAGCAACATTTGCCTCAAGCCATATAGGCGACAGGTGGGCTGTTAAATGAGCGACAAAGTGACATCAACACCCCCCTTGGAAGGCCTCATATTTAGGCGGTAATCTCTTGTCGTTTACACAGTTCGAACAATTTGTACTGTACACTTATGCCTCTCAAGAAGAGGGAGATTGATGAAGACAAAGAAAAGCAAATTACTTCAAAACAGTCAGTTTGTAATTCACAGCGCACGATCGCTCGTGATAGATGGCGAAATCTTGCTTTTCAAAACAAATAGGTTAAATAAAGTTCATTTTGGTCAAGTTCTTCTGTTTTATCGTTGCTCGGCACTTTGGAAAACCTCGCTTAGATACACTGTATGAATTTCTTTTAGTTTCTGTATTAAGTAAGGCCCGTTCCAAACGCCGCTCCACTCATGTGCCGAACCTAACTGGTGAATTAAGTACGGCAGAAGAGCGGCGTTTGAATCAGTTTGGTCCGGCAGTTTTAATTAGGTTCGGCAAACAACGTTAGGTTCGGCAGGGTCTGCCGCACTATGCGGCATTGGAGCGGCGGCTGATTCATACGGCGTTCTTCTCATGTGCCGAACCTAATGCATGAATTACTGTAATGTATTTTCGATATAACAGCGCTCATGATTGGTCTAAAGTGGAGTGGCGTGACTAGGTCTGACCAGTCATGCATGAAGCACGGACAGCATAAAATTCCTGGGAAATTACTTCGCTCACCGGGCTCGTATTTTGTTTATCTTTTAAATATGTTTCAGCTCAAGAGAAGCGGAACTTCATGGGAAAATTGTTTTGGTGGTAATTCCTTTTTGCTGTTTCCCCAATTTGTGAGATCAGATTTGGAGATTAGCATTTACAAACTAATTCTCGAGAGAAAACCAGCTTAAATAATATAAATCTCGCGGAATGAATTTGCTTTTCCGGAAATATTATTATTATAGCAAAACTTGCGTAATAGTCTGCTGATTTCGACTGCAAAAACCTTTTATCATCCTCAACCCAGACGTTCAGTCAACGTTATTATTGTTAACGACTTGTTTCCGCGAATTAAGTTCGACACAAATACGCCGTTTGAATCAGCTGTCGCTCCAAAGTCGCTCCAAGGTCGAACCTTACTTAGTTAGGTTCGGCACATGAGTGGAGCGGCGTTTGGAACGGGCCTAAGAAGATTTACTGCTTAAAATTAAAATGACTCGGTGGAGTTGGTGCGAAATTGAAAATGTTATTACGAGTTCGGTATTCGTCTTAACTCTTCGCGTGTGGTAAGAATCAACAACAATGTTTTGTTCATTATCCGCTTTATAGCTTTCAAAAAATTACATAATTGAATCGCGATACAAAACTAATTACGATTATATTTTGAGATGCAATGTGGTATTGCCGTCTCAAAATCGCAATTAGTTTATAATATTGTAAAATAAGAATATTAAAAATGGCTTACATAGACACAAGTTTATAATGATGATGACAAGTACTTGTTTTGCCATCAGAGAATTCATATGGAATTTGTATCAAGTTTAGCCACAAAGCTCCGGAAACCGGGTCGCCCACTACCTCTCGGAACGAGTTACTTCATTGGTTTAAAACAATAGATAACAGATCATAACAATGCCCCTAGCCCTGAATAACAATAGAAGTAGTGTTTACGGCGGGCGAATGAAAACAGAGGTTCCAGAGAGGTAGTGTCTTACTGCGGAAACCTGGACATGCTGGAGATCAAAGTAAAAAAAACCCTCGAGATTGATCAACTGCCGGACAAAAATAAACCAGGTAATCAAGAGAAAATACTTGTTTCCTGTTTATGAATCACTTACTTTGGCAACACAAACATTAACGTTATTCCACGGCTTCAATTTAAAGCTAATTTACTCACTCGGGAATATTCCTTGCTGATGTCCGCCATTTTGAAATGTAACCAGAATGCGAAAGACTGGTGATGATAACCTTATTTGGCATATGCCTTCTAAATATGGTCATGGCTTGCGTATCAAGCGGAAAGACTGATGAAGTACCTTTCTACGGATTTGCACAGAATTGGCGCTAGACAATTACCTTACGTCAAGGGGTACCTTTTCTCTGTCAATTAACAATGGTATATTATAAGGTAAGAGTTTGGACCTTGGGATCCGCCCCCACCCTCCCCCCACCCTCCCCCCCCCCTCCCCGGCCCCTCCCCCTCCCCGGGAGTTCGAGACAAGTTTGGTGAAACCAAATCACGGCGCAAAAGAGTAAACTTCCTTTTGTAACAGTTGCTTGTATAGCAAACGTTTTGCCAGCTTCGGTTGATACACAGCTGCGGGTTTTAACTGGTGAACGGTTACGGCAATTAGATATTTACAGAGCTACTGTTGTGTTCGTGGTCTGTCTCCTTAGAATTATGTTTCCTGCTACGCTGTTTTGTACTGTTGCCAGATAAGAAGCATAAAACATTGCACGGTGTTATACTATATAAAAAAAAAACAATTGCACGATCTCGCTATTTGTACTTTAACAGTTGGCAGTGATCGATCGGAACATCGGGCTTGCAGTGTAATCAATATTATTCCCGAGCCAATCATATTCACAGATTTACTTCTACTAAAATGGCTTACCCTGTGACGTATCGTTTCATCTTTGACCAATACGTGACGGTGAGATATCAAATGTTTTTTTCTTTGAGGGCAAAGGAAGTAGAATAGTTTAAAGGGAAGGAACACATTTCAGATAAGTTAATGCTAGCCAGCGAAAGTGATCACAACCGTTGAAGTTTTATCCTATATCTCATTGAAATAAATATTTTGTGTTTAAATTTTTGAAGTACACAGAAAACGAATATTGGATCGTGCAAACTTCGTTCAAATATTCATCGTGAAGACAAGAGGTTTTAGAGAAACTGTAAAGCATGTCATGTAGATGTAATTTCTTGGCGCCCGTCCATAACCTTTTATCATTTGTTGTCCTATAATCGTTCCGATATCTTCCAGATATCGATTCGTACGAAACGAAAACAAACAATAGCAAAGCAATAATTTATGCCCTGCAAACAAGTTACTTGTAGTTCGCAATGACGGTTTTAGCAATAATCTCTTCCCAGGAAAAAAAACCAAGAACCTTTCTTAAGCAACAATTATCCTTTGTTCTTATGACGCAAGACAACCCGAGAATTTTAGACCTTGCGAATATTGTGCAACCAAATTTCTTTCAAGGTAGCGAAAGGTATGAATTCTAACGGTTAAAATGCTACGACTCAAACAATTGCTAGGTGAATAAAATAAAGGGCGCGAGCATTGTTTATCGAATTTACACTTCTTTCTTTTCGAAATGATGTGGCTCTCGCTACATGAACTCCATAGCTATTATGTGAAAAGGTTTACTTACGTTAAGCTGGACTGCAAAACAGAATATCCGGCTTTAAAAACGGGAAACCCACGCAAAAAGAACGGATAACACTATTGTGTTTGTATCGCATTGAAAGAGTGCAAAGATTTAATTAGTAAAACGTAGTCATTGTTTTCAGAACCCCGTGTTCATAACAAACTCGACGCTCGAGCTTCTTAGTGGCCAGAAAAAATCGTTTGTGTTCGGCACGCTTTCGCCAAAACTTCACACTACCTGTTACGTCTGATTAATGTTCAGAATAATTTCCTTCTTCTACCTCCGGTGCAAGAATGAAAGGCAAAATTTGAAAAAGCAAAATGAAAATTCACGTTAACGCTTCGTCAAAAATTTTCGTTTGGCAGAAACGGCCGATACAAGGTAAAAAGCATAATTCTTCGCTAAATGTTTTAATTATGTATGCTTCAGAAAATTAAACCAAAAAATAAAGCGTAATTTTCAAAGGCTTTCTAAAGTACGAATCAAGTTACTTCACATTTAAATAACAATTGTGTAAAAATAAAATTTCAAAATAAAAAAGATGTCACTGTTTCTAACTTGCATATTACTCTCAACCTGTAATTACTTGCCGTTATTTTCGAAGGCTCACAACGTTTTTGAGTTAATAACCTCCACAAAAGCGTTTATCTTAAAAGACCGCCTGCATTTACAGATATTTTAGACAGGAAGAACACTTTTAAAAGAGGTTTCTGTACAGCAAAACGAAAGCAGAGAAATTAACTAATACCAGACTTCAAAATAAAGTGTATTTTTAACCTGCTACATTTATCTGTTGTGAGTACTTTTCGTTCCGTTGAAATTACTATTTTGCTGCACATGTTTTAAAGTAAAGCATTCACGGAGGGTTATAATTCAGTTCTTTACCACCCGTATCGCATCACCTGCACTATGGAAGATAATTAGAATTTACATTATTCCTTTGTTGAAAATGAAACACTTTTTTCTGTCATCAGTTTACAAACATTAAAGCAAAGGAAACGTTATTCAATGTGCTACAAAAAAAATTCTTGCACCTTACTGAGATAACAATCAGAGAAAATAATTTTTAGTACACCTAACTTTCATTATAAGCCATGTGTACACGGGAGTAAAATTATACAATGAGGAATTTAGGGCCGACGAATGATCTTTAAAACAATAGCGTTATTTTAGAATCTTTACAGCCAGGCACCGACGCCAGCCACTTTAGAGAAAAAATCTATAACCCAAAGAAAACGGCTAGCCAGTCAGAATATCGCAAGAAAAAGAAATATCACGGATAAAATTGTACATATCATGTTGAACTCTCTGCTCGCGTTATCAACGAATAACATTGACTCGGACTAAACTGCTGCATACATGAAGTACTACTTGATGACTCTCACATTATCAACTCGAAAGAATATTATACTTGCTCGGGTCCATTATACTGAACTTTAAGCGTGAACTAGAATGATTGAGACTCTTTAAATTCTTCTGAGACGCAATTCCAGTTTTGAACGTTTCGTGTCAGTTCGAACGGCCAGCGAAACGAACAGGCGAGACACGTTGACGTCGCCGCCTCGCCGCCCTCGCGTGTGATCCCAACGCGCGCGTCTGTTCGCTCGCAGTCTCCGTGACAATTCCCGCGACTTATGATCACTTAATTGAGTGACGAAAGTATCACGCACAAGGCCTTTTTCCACAAATACGTGTTCGAGCTCAAACGCACAGAAGCTCTAATATAATTCAGTTTTCTTTCCCTCTTCTCCATCATCGGCCATGCGGCAAATTAAACTTTCCCGAATGAACACATTTCAACCCGCGACGTCGATTCCCAAAGTAATGAGAGGTTTTGCAACAGACATGTCGCAAGGTCAAGATTGCTTTAAAATGAAGTGGTCGAAGTGTATTTGATTTTTCTGACTTTGTTTAGCTACTGAGCCGAAAAACCGAAGTCTTTTATTCTAAAAATTATCTATCTGGTGATCTGCTAATCAAATTTAATATCTTAAACGGGTTGTGAGAAACTCTGAGAGGATCACACACCTTTCTGATATTTAGTTCAGCCGGCGGGAAAGCTTGGGGATTGACGATTTTTTGCCTGTTATTTAATACAAATATCAACATACAACAGATTTTAAATGCATTACAAAAACATTGAAAAACCTTACGTGGTTGACCTTCGGGCTGTATTTGAACTGTAAAATTGTTGTTTACTTTAGGCACATGCTAGAGAGATTGACTACAAAGGAATCTTTAGACCACGCTGAAATGTTTGAAAACCACCCCGGGAAAACCACTTATCGGCTAGCGCCTTTCAGACAGTGAAAACCAGACATTGACAAAATCGGTCGAACTAAACTCCGTTTCAGTGATATCTCCAAAGACCCTGCCCGCGAGAAATATCTGTTATACGCTTTCGAAGTTTTCAGCTGCGAAACATAAGCGGATTGCATGCTTTAATAGCCTTAGTTGCGCAACGACGAAAACTTAGGAGAACGTGCTCTTGAACACTGTTGAAGCTCTGAATGTAAATCTGCAAAGATGATTTGGCTGTTGACCTAATAGAGATTTTTCTTACAAGACTAACAAGTTACTAATCGTAAATAACACGCAAACAAACGAACCGCAAGCTTTCAGAAACTTGTGATGGGATTTCAAGTAGAATTGAATTGAAAGCTATCCCCGGAACTTATTGCAATGTATTGTTAATAACAAGGTTGTCCAAAACTAAACATTATGAAATTATATCACCTTTCTGCCATCGGATCCTGATTTCGTTGCTGTTCCATTCTCCTTCAAATCTCTCGGGTCATCCATTTATCTTGCTCGTTTATGGCTTCGGGATGAAAACCGCCAAGATCAATGTTAATCGCCCCGAGCTGCGATACGCATTTCCCAATGTTTTGTAATTAACCTCGCACGTCAAAAATTAACTTGTTGCTGCAATCCGGTACCACAGTGAGAGTTTTGATGAGTGAAGACTGTTTTCAGGAAACAAGAGATAGCGTGAACAGAAATGCATAACAAAGCAGCCGGAATATTTAAATCGTGAAGGAGTTCGGTGTTGACTTAAGACATTGCCTGACTTGTTGAAAAATAAACACAATTAGAAGAAGCAAGCTTTCTTGATGTATATATCCGCGTAAGAAATACGATCCAACCTCAGGATGGAGAGGGGGGGAGGGGGATGCATATGCTCCTAATCTTCACGTGACCGCCTACCAGGAAGTTCCGGCCATGATTCTAAATGCAATAAAGGTGTAAAAAATAGCAAGGACAGAAAATGAACAAGGTCTACCAATAACAATTACAGTACATGAAAGGCCACATCTGTGCGGAGTCTGTGAAGTCTCCGTATGCAGCATATACATCAACCACCCGCCCACCCCTGGTCCTGCCAATCACCCCCTCCTTCCATCAAATGAATATCTCAAGGTTAGGGCCACCCACAATTTTCTGCTTCAACACTTTCGAAACTAAAACTGTTTTGTGTCAAATCTAGCGTTCGCCAGATATACATATGACCAATCCCCATCTTTGAGTTAAATTAAGGTCATAGTGTCAACAAAAATAGGTCCGCTGTGCGTGCTTGTGAGGGGTTCATTTCCACCAACTTAATTCTGACAGATCGAAGAGAAGCAATAAAATAGACCTAACAAAGTAATCGAAATTAAAGAGACGCTGGCATGTCAGCGTTTGAGAAGCCAAGCGCTAAATGGCAAGATCTGGAACCATTCTATCGCCTAAATGAACTGGCCCCTTGAAGTGGTAGCCAATAACAACTGTTTGACAGCATTCTGACCGCAAGCACGCACAGCGAGCCAAGCCAAGTAGCTTTGAAGAGGAGCACCCGTCTCCAGCTCCCTAAATGGCCCGCTCATGGTTTGGTGGGATGGGGTAGGAGAGGGGAGAGACTAAGTGCCTTCTAATATTGCTGCCATAACAGAAAGCACCGTATTTCCATCAGGTATAAATTTCCTCATTGTTAACCCTTAATATGCTAAATTTACTCCAAAAAGCACGTTTTTTAACCCTTAAATTGATTTTTTTTGGCGCTACGGTGCTAAATTTCTCTAAACTTTGCCAGAAATGCATTTTCTTACACTGCAGTAAGATTTTGAGGAAGATTTCATGTAAAAATGTACAATATTTTACTTTGGCGTATGCGCATAAGTTTTTTTTCCTGCTTTCTTATTCTCTCTACCTTCCACACTGTACATCCTTTCTTTCACCTTAAAAGTTTCGATCTTTAGCAATGAAAAGTTGTGGAAAGGAGACCATGATCAAGTACAGGTATATTGGCCTGTTTTACCACCAATTTTGCACCAAAAACTGATCACGTTTTTTTTCGATTAGCTCTGTCAGATTGCAGTCGATCGTCAAAATGGACAGTCCTGTGGAAAGATCTATCCAACCGGTATTAGTTGCATATCCCAAGAATCTGCTGACGTGCAAATTCGTGACGTCACAAGTGGTTGAATGGACATTCCTCCAAATCCCGGAATAATCCGGACTAAGCATATTAAGGGTTAATATATCCCAGCTCAGACAAAGCGGGAAGCATAGCTAGAGAAGGTAAAGTCTGTATACGAACCTGGGGGCCCATCAGGCCGGAGCTTATCCCGGTTTCCGTAGCATGAAGCGACTAGGAGTATTGCTACTCCCCCCAGGCCGATGGGATGCTAGTCTATCGCAGGGTTACCCTCAGCAGTAAATTCGCCGGTACCCATTTATACACCTGGGTGGAGAGAGGCACTATGAGAGTAAAGTATCTTGCCCAAGAACACAACGCAGTGCCCCGGCCAGGGCTCGAACCCGGACCGCCCGATCCGGAGTCCCGCGCACTAACCATTAGGCCACTGCGCCTCCCACATAGCTAGAGAAGACGTAATATTAAACAACCGTGTGTTTGGTCTTTGCGTGGGATCGGAGGTAGCTTATCAGCGCATTTTATTTATTCCTTTTTTTATACTGAATGCTTTAAGATAGATAAAAAGGCGACTAATTGATTAAATTAATAAAAAAAAAACGGCTCGCCAACTTGGATGTTTGGTTAACTTCCTTTCGGTGACATAAAAGGGAGAAATGAAATTAACAGAGTTCCTTCTTCGCGGCAACGTAAACTGTTCAAAAGTATGCCACAACTGTGAAGAATAGGGGCAAAATATACCCGTCCCCTGTCAATTTTTAAAAAAAAAAAAACCGCTTTCACAAATGACTACACTGATAAAATCACAGGTAACCGAAGCCTACTATAAGATATTGCGTGGATTTAAAATTGAGTTGAAAATATCTCTTTTTCAGTTTCCTTTGAAAACGAATATAAATTTGCAAGGACCACCGTGGCGAAATAGAAGTACCGGATCCTCTAAATGTAGAAGATCTAATCAGCTATAACAAAATAGTAAACGAAGAAAAGCAAGGCTGATTGAACAGTTGGGAACTACATATATTTCTATATATATTTGAAAAGCTACAATAAAGTTTGAAACCTTAGGTTGGGGTCGCACTTGAGACAAATATTTCAAATGTCCGAAGATGTCGCGGACAATTTTGTCTCAGAACTTGCCCGAGGAAATTAAAATGTTGTCGTTTTACGGTCGCACTGTAGAGACAATCATCAGAGACATCAACGTAAAGTAAACATACGACTTGTCACTTCTGGCGCTTTTTTTTAATTCCACCGCATAAATTATTATTTCCCGCTCAATGTGTAGAATAGAACGGGCGCAATGAATCCGCGCCAGTTTGTTCTGTTTCTAGGTTTTTATTTTTATGTTCTCGACGTAAATGCAGCTAACGATGCTCAAAGAGTCATTCTTCTTGCTTCCCTCATACAAATACGGGCACTTCAAGCGCAACTTCTTTTGTGGAAGTCGTGGTCTGACATACATTATTTTGATGCTACAATTCCAGGAGACTATTTCAGGTGTCAGCTCCGCTTAAACAGAAATACATTCTCGGTGCTATTGAATTTGTACTGCCGTCGCTGGTGGAAAGGTGTTCTGTGGAATTTGCTGCCCTAAAAAACAACTGCCTTGGCCTATAGCGGTCTTGCGCTTCATTTGGGTTCATCATTTGATCGGAATGGATGTCCCAAAAACCGGGAAAATTGTTTCGAAATCCTGGTCCTGGATTCATGATTTGCCGTGAACGATACGAAGGTCGCAACGAAAAGTGAAATGTGAAGCGAAAAAAAAATAAGGTTCACTGAATTGACTGACAGGTTTATCACAAGAAAAACAATTTCTTGTTTTTGTTCGCAAAAAGTCGTGCTCCGAGGCAGGACGACGGCACCTTTGAAGATTTGTCTCTGTGGACAAGTTTTTGTCCGCGTCGAGACAAGTAGGTCGCACTTGGCATGGTCAACTGATGACAGGAATTTGACGTAATTTTTGGTTATCAAAACAAACTTGTCTAAGTTTTGTCTCAAGTACGACCCAAGCCTTTACCTGGTAAACACGTAACTCAGTGTTTTTCCTTGGGATTAGATTTTGACCTCAAATGCAAGGCTTACCTAAAGTTCAATTTCTGCAGTGTTCAGAATGTTATTGTTTTATTAAAAAAAACAAAAGATATCAGGTAAATGAATCTCCATTATTGATATCGGAGCGATGTCACCAGGCTGAGAACCATTACAGCTGTAATTACATTTAAAGTCGTTATTCATTTTTCTGCTTCTCAGAAAGCGCCGACAGTCTATGGGAAAACTTCAATCCAGACAAATGCATGGGAAGATAGTACTTTCCACTTTCGACCACTTTCCAATCCACTTTTAGTAAAAGGGGTCACAGTCCTCAAATTTCATAAGTAAAATCATCTACCTAATGGCTTATGCCTACAATTCATAAATGGCACAGCAAATGAATTTATTGAAAGTTATTTGACAAGAAACTCTCTCTGATTTCCAAACAAACGCTCTATCATGCTATGTCGCACTCGGCTCCCTTATTTTTAATACGGCGGACTGATTTAAAACGAAAAAATCTGTTCGAATCAAGCCCCGTGCAGTCAGTAATGCTTTTGCTCTCAACGTCTGAAATGGAGTAAAACTGATGAGATATAAAACGGCCGCTATATATACAATTATCTCACCTTTACCGCGTCTCGAGACCATGTCGAGTTACTTTTAATATCTTGTTGTGGCGGTAATAATGATTGATTCAATGACAACAGCAACAGTTATGTGGCATTTTGCTGCGAGAAAAGATAACTGTTTGTAGGTTCAAAATAATCGACACTGCCAAATTTAACGCACGTGTGTCTCCCTAATCACAGTCTTTCATACCTGTCAATCATTCTGCAGACAATGAATGTTTGAAACAGCGGTCAGCACAGGCAGCCCAAGCTCGATATATGAGTATCTGTATCTCGAAATACAGAGGATTTGTATGGGGAAAACGGTTTATTTTAAAAATGAAAATACCAAACTTGTTGATGCCCGAGTAGCCTGCGAGCAGGCTCTCGACTTAGATTCAGGACAGCGCAATTTTGGCAGCGCGCGAGCGGGATTCTCGCTTCGGTCGCCGACTCTTAGCTACTCTTTGGCTCGCTTCGCTCGCCGAAAATTGCTTCTTTTCCGCTCGCACGCTGCCAAAATCGCGCTGCCACGAAGCCAAGAGCCTGCACGCAGGCTAATGCCCGAGAAACTCCTGCTCTGTGTAGTTAGTTTGGTCGCATGTTCTAGACATGTGTACTTAAGTTAGTCACATCGCTTTTTATCTGTCGCCAAATTAAACTGGTTTTATCGGCTCTTTCAAAATGCACGAGAAACTCCTGCTCTGTGTACTTAGTTTGGTCGCATGTTCTAGACATGTGTTCTTAAGTTAATCACGTCGCTTTTTAATCTGTCGACAAATTAAACTGGTTTTATCAGCTCTTTCAAAATGCACGAGAAACTCCTGCTCTGTGTACTTAGTTCACAGTCACGTTGTTTTTTTAAATCGGTGGAGAAATTAAAATCGTTTTAACTTCGATATTAAAGTGCCTGAGAAACTCCTGCACTGTATACCGTAGTCATGTTATTCACGGGATAGAGGCATGTGTCTATCCCCCAGGTTTTCCGAGGCCATTTTCCCACTCGCGCACTCTTTCTTCACTGTGGGCACTTCAGTGCAGTCTATTCAGTCGGGGAAACAAGCAGGCTCGCGACACCCCGCGCGCCTTAATTTCGCTAGTATCCAATCTTCTTTCGCCCCCCAAAACACGTAAATAGCGACTGGGTACGAGGCTGGGAAACAAGTGCTAGTTGATGGCGTGATCACTTCTCCGAGAAGTGACTGAGCCCTCGGTTTTCGTCCCAGAAGTTGCTAAGCAACATGGCGTATTTGTTCGCGCGAATTGCTTCCGGAGTACTCGTGAGGGCTAACGTTAGTTTTTGATTGAATGCCGATGATAATTCGGAAAGTCTTCGAGTGCTTCAACAAAGATTTGCCAAAACTGGCACTTATTCTTGCGATTGTACTTGCAATTGTCTACAGTCTTTCACATAATCGTCAAATTTTATCTCACCACTTGCGTTTAAACTTTTTATAATACCGCCTCTCGTTGGTATAAATGTCAGACCGCTCACTTTCGTTATCAAACATGCCCTTTGTAATAACATTGCTGTCGCATTTTAGCAGCTGACGCACTCTAACAGAAAGATTGCCACTGTGATAACCGCCACTTTGTGCCTTAGTTTGAGAGTAAGCAGGTAAGATACTGCACAAAGTATACTTTTCGATATGAGAGGGGCCGATGCATATAGAAACCGTGGAAATTTAGATTCACTGATTCAAGAGTTCATTCATGAATTTATTCCCCTATGGTTTTCAAACGGAAATTCAAGGGATCCTTTGTGTGACTGAAGTAATTTTTTTAGCTGCTGAATTTGATCGAGTACAGTTTTAAGTTCTGTCACGTAAAAGATGGAGATTACCTGGCCTAATGGCTAAATATTCGAATAGAACCCATTAGCTGATAGGGATAATTAAATAATTTACCTGTATACAATTCAAAACCTGAAAACCGTGAAGTGTGTGGGGTGAAGTAATTTTTTTTAGCTGCTGAATTTGATCGAGTACAGTTTTCAGTTCTGTCACGCGAAAGATGGACATTACCTGGCCTAATGGCTAAATATTCGAATAAAACCCATTAGCTGATAGTGTAAATTAAATAATTTATCTGTATACAATTCAAAACCTGAAAACCTATTTAAAAAAGCCACTTGCGATGAAGAAACCATAGTTCTGAGAGAATTCAAGGAAGGAACTCCAGGGAGGAAGAGCAGAAAACCCTGTGACTCTAAAAAGTTGTGAGTGAACATTTATAACCTTTTTTAGAAAGTTATGCTGGCATATCAGTTAGCAAACTAGCGCTACCTAATGCCCGCGTTCAGATCAAGAAGCGAAACATGACATTTCAGACATTTGGAAATAAAATGTCGTATCGCCTTCGCGAGTGCCATCAAACGAAAGCTCCTTCAGTTGACTCAGTTGCCACTTGGATGCTTTTTGACTTAGTATAACTTTTTGCCGCCTGCGCCCTCTACATCCAGAGAAATTAAAACGAACTAAAACGAATGTAAATTGACTGTACTCTGTTGTATCCTATACGGTACGATGTCTTATCGTGTGGGGGCCGGATAGAGAGGAAGGTGGCAAAAATCTGCTAGTAACTGTTTGGCGTGTACACGCTCGACCGAAAAAACGTCCAACCGAACCGATTACTGGTGCAAACTAAACTGAACCCGCTGCAGTTGTCGTTTCTTTTCTTTTTTTTGTGTGTGTGTTATCACACAATTTAAGAATTCAGGCTTTCCCGGTGGCTATTATTGTCTTTTTTAAATTTATGCATAGTACAGGTGCTTGGTTTAATACAAAGGAAGTCGATTTGTACGGGAAGAGTTAAGACGCAAGCCGGAGGCGGCTGATCAGTGCAAGACAAACATTTACGCTAGTTGATTCTAAATATAACTACACTCATGCAATTTAGCTTTTTCGTAACGTAAATGAGACAAGTATGCGACTTATTAAAACTCCAGTACATGTACATGCACGACCTTAGGAAATATTGATTAATGGAGAGTGCGTAAAATAACTGGCCAAATTAAGCCTTACATTTTGCATTTCCTTCGATTTTAGACACTTTAATGATCTTTTGAGGTAAATTGTCAACAAAGACTGCATCAATGCATTTAAATAAAAGTATACTCACGAAATGTTTCGCGGCAATAGATTTCGGCATTTTGCAAAAAAAAAAAGTCGTGAAAATTGTCAATTGTCGCCGCTAGCACTTCGCTGCTATCCTTGAGATTTTTCTTCCTCTTCGCTTTCGTTTAGTAGTCTACGAACGCAGAGGCATTGCCGGAAATACGTCTCGGTTCGCTGGCCATAGAAACAATTGAAAAATAGCTGAAGAGACTGCTTGCGGTCTTATAAGCAGGCCAGTTTGCAATTACAAATAAAAGAGCGATATACTATTAAATTTTTAAACGCCGTACAGTTCACATATACGAACGTGCTTTTTATAAATTAGCAAAATATAGATTTAGGAATCAACCACGGAAATTTATACGGTACCATATGTTAGGGACATGCCGTGAAATGTCCAATCGAAAACCGGTTTCAAAGTCCCTAAATATTTTCAAAAACCAACAAGTTTGCCAAGGAAAGCTTTTACAGTACACTGTCAAAATTTGTGACTTGATTCTTATAATTGCTATCTCGACTGAAGATGAAGATATACTGGCAGCACGTGAAGTGACGTCCCGTGTTTTCAATTAATCTTCTTGAACAAAATTTAATGTGCACACGAGCGTGCTTAGCGTTGACTGAAGTTAACTCATATGTAAATAAGAACCTGTCAAAAAAATGAAGCTAATTCTAAACTTCTCCTAAATTAAAAACAGCATTTGCGAGGTGTTAAACTTTCAGTCAGTTCAGAAAATTCGTGCTGTCACGACGCTATAACGCTACAAGACGAGCTTAGGATACGGGAGCCATCTTTCAGGTAATATAAAAATGGTTTTTCAAAGATTTTTTCAGGGAACTAAAAAGGCAAACTTTACCCGATATAGAAACAAAACTTTTGCTTTTCAAACCATTAAATGTTACTATTTTAATATACTGCACACAAAATATGGCACAGTGGTTTTATCCATTAAGGAAGAAAAAAAGTTAAGAATAACCATTTTAATGGAAAAGACAGTCAGTTTCAGGGGAAACTTCAATTCAACGCCGCTGAGAAACTATTCCTCAACGGTAAAGCACCGCCGCCATTTTTTCTGGAATTTCAAAAAAAAAAAATTGAATGAACGCTCTACCTCCCAGAATTCGCTCGCCATGGCAAATGTTAGGTCAGACAGAAATGTTACACCTCAAAACAAAAGCGGGCTTTTTCAATTCTGCATGATCCTGACAGTGTTTAGTAAGCTAAGGATTAAAATTAAAGAGTTTTCTCAAAGAGGTCTGAAGTATAATATTTAAAAAAAAACATCGTATTTACTTAGAAAAGTAAAAATAAAGGGAGCGAAGTTTTACTCCCCCACACATTACTGATATTAAAGCTGACCTACACATGGCATGCCAGCTATGAATAATTAAGATTTTAATAATTTTCACAAATATTACCACCTTTAATAAGCTGCTTTATACATTTTCTAAAATTCAAAACATGAAATTCAAACGTCAGTTTATCCAATTTTGCTCCAAATAATTTTTAGTTCGCCTGTTTAGTTTATTTGTTTGTTTGTTTTTTACACGAAACTAATTTTAATAAACGGAAAGTCAAAGGGTAAAACTCACCAATGTACAAAAACCTTTTTCTGTTTTAAAAGTGCGACGGAACTGCTAGTATCAAATGATAACACAACAGCAAATTTTGATAATAAATACGGTATTTTCTCGATTAAAATACCCCGGGCGTTTTACAGTCAAAACAGCTAAAGCGTTGCTATCAAGGGTGAATTAATGAATTCATTTAACTTCTACCGCAAAGTTTGACTAATTAACCGCAAGTGCTTTAAAGTAAGACGTTTATTGGAGAGGGGATGGTTTTATTAGTATTAAAAAACTCAAAGTTGAAATCGTCTAAAAATAATAATAAATAGAAAAGAATTACTGACACAAGATGGAAAGATGCTTATGGGAAGGCAATTACACTGCTTATGAATGAAAATCTTTACTAATCTCCCTCGTAGACGGAGTAGCTATTTGGACGACCAAAATGACCTCAAAGAGGAGACTCGCGTGAAAAGGCCTGTTGTTCTGTTCAGCAGCTAAAGATGGCAGCATGTTCATCACTAAATGGCGTTAATTGTAACTATGCTCAAAGCAGCTTGTTTCAATACAGCAGAGGCGTTTGCGCGGCGTAATACACGCTAGACTTGCAATGTTTTTCTACAGCAGGCGTTGTAAAGCAAACCATACGCGTTTTTCATAGCAATCGTGATACACTCTGAAGCACAGAAAAGTGGGAAATCTACAATCAAAGCTTGGTTTCCATGTTGCTGATAGAGTCGATACCACGAAGTCAGTCATTCCTTTAGTGTTTTCTTGATCTTTATAGTCCTAAAAAGCGTACCGCGTTCTAATGTCTTCCAACTTCTTGGACACCTGCAGAAGCGAAACGCGTCCGTTAATAGGGCAGTGATGTTTTAAAAAATAATAAAAAGAAAAATAAACTGTTGAATAAAAAAGGAAACAATCGGCTTCTTTCGCAGATCGCTACACCATTTAGGAAGAGAACCTATAAAACAACAACAACAACATAATTTTGACTTGACCTCGGCTGGCGTACGATCAAGTTCTTCAGCAATGCTGCGTCGCTTGGAAGAATCCAGCGAGTTAAAATATTCACACAGATCCCCGTCAATCACGCTCTGCAATGCAAAAACAACAGAATGCACACGTCACTATTACTCAATACAAAAACATCGCTTTACTTCTCCTGTTGAACTGGATATCGAGTAAAAACAAAGTAATCTCAAATCACAATAGACAAACCAATTTCTATTAGCCTGTTTCCACACTTTCAGATTGCAGGAAACAGGAAAGACCATGATACGCGGAAGAATTTTTTGTTTAATTTGTGTGTTCGAGAGAATAGTTCCAACGCTGTGCGATGCCGTTTTTGATATTAAAACCAAGAAGTTATGGAACTCTCTAGGTTTTAATATTTCCGGCTTTAACTGTTTATGTTAGTAACGGATGCAAACTGCACTAACACATGAAAGGCCGAACAAACAGACCGAGCAGACAAGAGCTGAGAGTGCAGAAAGCCATCCACACGGCTGACTGACTACAGGGTGTTCTTAGTAGTTAAGTGAAGTCTTAAGAGTTATGTTAGTGTAACAGACGCAATCTGCACCAACGGCATTTTGAAAGAACGGATGGATGGAGAGCCAGACAGCCGCATAAGCACCTGAATGCCTGAGCAAACAAACCGCACAGACAAAGAGGGCCGAAAACGCATTATGCAAATGAATGACTATAGCTTTCTTACTTGGAAGTAACCTGTTGTCCTTATGATATTTTATCGTTTAGGAAAATTTACCTTTGATATTTGAAATAAGGAATTTAGAGAGCTCACTAATAAGTTATCTTGAATCGATCGGAGTACATTGGCAGTAAAAAAGAGATAACTTGCCATTCTCGTCAGAGGCAAAGTGACAGACCCAGTAAAAAGATCATTCGAGAGATTAAACACGACGCTCGTTTTCCCCGTGAACGGCAAAAATCCCACTTCTGCCGGTTGCCGTTTATTCATGGAAAAGTGTAGGTTTATGTGCACCACACTGTCATTTTTCCCGCTATCTTTCTGAGGTTTTTATTTTAGAATTCGATACAAAGGTAACAAAATGAAAGGCAAGCTCGTGTTTGCCGTATAACTTAGAATCGAAAGGCAAGGAGGAAGGCTGTTTTATTTTGTCTGCTTGGAACGCGTAATAATTTATAATCACCAAAGAGCAGGGGTGGATCCAGAGTAGTTCAAGTGATTTGCAGAAATCACTCAAATGTTTCCAAATATTTGCGTTTTTTAATTCTCAGGTTCGTTATGTAGTTCAAGAAATCAATTATCCTTCTTGTTTTATTGTTTATTATAAAATAAAACAAAGAAAAACGCGTCGTATCTCGTTATTCCGTTGATTAAACAGCAAATCCAGCCCTTCCCGAGCGAATTCGACGAGTCTCCGTTTGCGCGCTTTCGTCCTTTGTCGATACTTCCAGATCAACGCGAAAAAATTCGTAGGCACGACTGGAAAAAAATTGTACGCAGTGGGTGGGACTGGGGGGTATATGGATCCTTTCACAAATCACTCAAAACTCTCTCCGATTGGCCAGAAACACTCACATTGTCTTGCGAACTACTCAGACTCCGTTGTGATTGGCTATCCAGGAAGCAAACTACCGTGCAAACTAGTGACAATCGTATATAAAGGGAAGCCTCTCCCCGAAAGTCGTTCGTTTGTTCATGTTCCGACAAGAGTTCACTGGGTAACTTGCTACGGAGGAAGACAGGATTTCAGGGATTTTAATTCATAAACCATGATTCGAGGCGATCCAGTTTGAAAGAGGATTGGCTCAGTACGATGTTGGCTTGGTTTTCAAGGAAGTCAGAACATATTCGGACCAGGACAAGCTCAAGTTCATAGAGAATGTGTGGAAACCAGGTGAGCTATTAGACTTCCAGCGTCAGTTCGAATCAAACTGTCATTTTGTGTTGAGCTGACCGCTGAAAAGATTCCCCTGGCTAGCATGCTCTAAATATCTTGATGGTGCATTTTGTTTACCGTATGTTTCTTTTGAGGTCCATTGCGGGCGAAATACGAATAAACTTCTCAAACAAATTGTACAAGTATTATATCCACAGTTTCACATTTTCGACGTCCGCCAGCGGGAAATGTTAGTTGCATAATTTAGCAGTGTTTCTGTGTGATTGTAATGGCGAGTTTTCTCTTTGACCCGGAGCAACTATAATTTTACCAGCTCCGTTCTTCATGTGGCTTCCTCCAGAATCAACTTTAGAAGATATTTTTTTGGAAACTAAACTAGTGAACAGCACTTTGCGAACGGTATTTTGAACAACTGATTTATTCTCCTACGCGTGTCGTCCGACTGTCGCGGACTTCTTCAGGGGGTTTTACAAATGAAAATTTATTTATACACAGTATAAACCGTACAAATCATTTTACGGGTAATTTTAATGGATTTACGTATAGGAAACAAGTTAAATATTTACGCAAGGCTTTACTGAGTTGTAGCATATGCGTGACATATTTCTGTTGTGACATATGCGTGACATATTTTATATTTTTGGGGACCTCAGATTAAGAACTAAATTGAGTTCCAAAATAATTTGGGCTGTAAAGGGTTAAGAAACATGAATGATTTTTTGTACAGAATCATGCTTTCTGTGGAGGTGCTTGAGGAAGCATGCCCGAACAACCCCCCCCCCCCCCCCTCTTTTTAGTTAATTTGGTGCAAATCACTCATCTAAAATCCTGGATCCACCCCTGAAGAGGCTGGTCGAAAGAAAAACGATCCTATAAGAATAACGACCGTAATAACAAGTCCTTTTCACAGATGCGCAGAACCTTTGTTATTTTTTCTTGAGATTTGCTTCACCCCCACCGCACCACACACCACCCACCTCCTACTTCCACATCATAAAACAACAACTTCCTCTCTCTAGATTTCCCACTTTACTAGAGTCAAAACAGAGCAAAACATAGTAATTATAGAAAAGCAGCTGACCTTGACTGGCATGTAGTAAGATCTGTAAGACAAATGATCCCTGCCACAAAGAGACGGTTGCTCTGCGCGCAAATGCATCTCGAGGTGCTGAAAGAAGTCAATGTCCTGAAAAAGACGGAACAAGGGACACTCAGACGAAAAGTTCAAATAAAACATAATAATAAATCCAAGTCACAAGGGTGGTGCTTAAAATCATATTAGGCTGTCCATCGCTAGAGATGCTGACTGAGGAGAGCTACAATAATCGTTAAATTTCCTAGAATGCTGTTGTTAGAGACTAGCCCCTGTTCAAAACAACAAAGTGGGCAGAACAAAATGCAGACTGCTGGATGCATTTTACTATGCCACCGTTGAGGTTTGCAAAGATCGGTTACTTCTTCTTTTTCTTCGACTATCTTGACTGTTTAATTTGGCGACACCACATATCCAAAATTTGTGGTTTGTCATCATACATTCTCTCAAGTTTCTGCGCAAAAGTTGGACGACTTCAAATGCCTTGTAAGGTAGCCTTTTCCAGGCGTTTGGACCACCACAGGGTGGTACTTCTTCAGGGCGGCTTTTTTAAACTTGGTAATTGGTCCCAAGCACTTCATGGCCAGTCCATCGCAAATATGAGGGAGCTAATGCCTCTGTACTGGGAATCAAAGCTCTTGTTGAAACCGCAATGTCAAAAGCGCGGTCTTGGCACTGTTTTTATTTGCCGTGAGTGTCTCATGCACCAGAAGGGTGAGGGTCAATGAGAATAAAGACAAACATCAACGAAGAAATCATTGTTTTGATCTAATGCCAAATTCTCATAATTGCCTTCGAAGAAACAAAACGTACAAGGAGCTCTAAATGCTGTGCTTTTTATATCTCTTTTCTTTTCTGGTAATTTGGAAAATTACGTTAAATCAACTGCAGGAAACCTAAGAAACATGAACTAAGGTAGAACACATTTACGGTCGTTTGAGGGGGAAGAACGAGAAACTTGGAAAAAATTAGGTGCTTCCCATTTACCCAAAACTTTCGGAAATTTCGGTTGGAAGTCAAATGAAATGGTCCGTTTCGGTTCGATCCGACCCGAACATTTGGCCCGGACAGGTCAGACCGAAATTTACTGGGGGGCGGGCACTGGGGAAAGGAATACAAAATGAAAAGGTCCGTTCCTCTCGGTTAGCCCGGTTTAATCGGAAAATGCCGTTCCATTTTACAACTGTCGGTTCCTGTTGATCCGACCAGTCGTACGGTGAAAATGGAAAGCACCCATAAGCTCCAAAACAGAATTCCAGATATTCCAATAGAGACGTAGCTAGTATTCCATGTGAGACTGCCCGCTGTATTGGGTTGTAAATAAACCAGGACGCATCATCAGACTCTTACCTCTCTTGATGTAAACGGCACCAGCATGCCGATACCTCCTGACAGGGTGGTGTACACTAAAGACTCTGATCCTCCAGGGATGAGAGTAGCTTTCTGCAGGGACAGGACGGTTTCACCAACGTGGTAGTTACACAGCGTCTCCATCTGTTGGGAGAAAATGGAATCACTCAAAATATATCGAGATTATCAGACGGAAAAACAAAATATTACTGCGTATGGTTGAACGAAAACATTCCACAATTCAAAGTCATTAATATATTTTCGGCCAAAATCATTCTCGATCACAGAGTCCGAACCTCTTCGAGAAATTTTATTAAACAACATCTAACAATTAGTGCAAAATAGTCAAAACTAAACAAAAGAAAACAGTGAACTTAGTGTCAAATAGTACTTAATTGAAATCACTCTATCACAAAATTTGGCCAACAAAATACTGATAAGGCTTTAAGTAGAAACAAGAGAATATGAGGGGACAGTCTGCCCCCTCATTTTCTCTCGGTAGAAAGAAAAATCGCGTTACCTTTTGAGGAGCGCCGTTTAAAAGTCCCCGATCCCAGAATGCCTTTGTACCTGTAGGGTCTTCATCAATGTCGTCAGTTGTGTTCGACGTCAGGCGAACCTGTAAAAAAAGGTAAAGTCTGTATACGAGCCTAGGGGCCCAACAGGCCGGAGCTTATCCCGGTCTCCGTAGCATGAAGCGACTAGGAGTATTGCTACTCCCCCCCCTGGATGGGATGCTAGTCCATCGCAGGGCTACCCCCCAGCAGTAAATTCGCCGGTACCCATTTTTACACCTGGGTGGAGAGAGGCATTATGAGAGTAAAGTGTCTTGCCCAAGAACCCGGACCGCCCGATCCGGAGTCCAGCGCACTAACCATAAGGCAAACCTGTACATGTGCAAAAAAGTTACACTCCTGAACTACTTAACTCTATGTACACACCTCCAATAGAGTTGACATTGAAACAGTTATCGATCAAGTGAAAACTCTTCGCAGTCTATGGTTCATCGTATGAATTTTTACTAGGACCCCTTCCACAAGACAACTGTAACAGAACACTTTCTATCTGTTTGAAAATAATCTGAAATCTGCGAAAGTAACATACTTACCACAAAGACATTGCCAAATTTGTCCGCGCCTGCCACCGTATCATAATCCAGATAACCGCTGCAAGTTAACCATCTAAACAGAAAATAAACTTCCTATAAGCCCTACAGTGCTGACAAGTAATATCACCCACTATCACCAACTCTAAGAGCATAATCAAGCAAGTAACACTGGCGAGGGTTTCCATTTCCGCAAGGCATAAAAAAATATCAGGAAACCAAAAATTAATATGAGGAGATGGTAAGGGTGGAAAGTACGGTCACAGATCTCTGTTCCCTGTGGTTTTGTTGTTGATGATCTTTAACGACTATTTTAACATTGTCACGTTAAAAGACGCATGGAACGAAATTTTTATTGCCAAAAAGGCAAGACTTAAACATGTAACCAACGCGTAAATAAATAGCTTCGGGCCTCCTTAAGCAACATTTCAGTGAAGACAACTGCATTTTCCAGAATAGTTTAAGTCTCGTGAGCAGGCTTGGACTTCGGCTGATTCTTCATTATTCTGAGTATGCACAAGAATCAACCAATAACCGTTTGTTATGTCTATCAGAAGCCCTGTCGTGAGAATTTTACAGGATGGTCAAGAATTTTTTTTTTTTTAACAGCTCTCACGGGTATCTTTTTGAACTTGATAAACTTCCTGTGTTGTTAACCAGCACGCGCACATTCAAGACACGCCACACGGCACACGGAGGGGGTGTAGTTTTTAAGAGCTTTGACATGTTTGTTCCACTTGTTTGCAAGTTTCGTAACAGGAAATGAGTCACCAAGGAAATAACAAGCTTGAAGCTAAGAGAATTACAAAGAAAAACTTTACAGTCAAAAGTAACAAGCTGGAGAAATGTGACTGGATTACATAGCCATGAAATGAGAGCTTTACTCAGAACTCTTCCACAGCGACAAAAATGGTGTCTCAGACACTAAAAATTCGGTTAAATTTTTTTTATAAACAAATAGGAACCCATTCGAAGATGTGAAACGTTTTCTGTTCCGACAGGGCCAAACGAACTCATGCCAGATCAATAGACACTGCCATCACTTCACGACAAAAAAATGTCACGAACTTAATCGTTAAAACGGAAATGGACACCTCAAAATTTATAAAAAGAAATTTCTTTGGCAGTTGATATCTGCCGTGTGCAGTTAGAGTGTTCGTAAAGTTTTCTGCAATCCGTACATTGAGTTAAAAAAAAGGTAAGGTTCGGTGTTTTTCACAAGGGGAAAGAATGGATAATTAATGCCGGCAACAGATCCAAGAAATGACTTTTGCAATTAATTATAATTAAGAATAATAAAACAAGCAAAATAAAAACATTCCTTTCCGAGTACATTTTAGTGATTCATGGAATGTACCCTAACCTACTAGGTTCCTGGTGGGAGTTTACTGTCAAGAGGAAAAAATTTCATCCTGGTGTGTTTTTTCCGGCGGTTTAACTCCATTAAAAAGGGGGGGCAAAATGGAAATACTTATTTTGTTGACATTTAGGGGCAAATGCATGTTAATTGAATTTACTTCAGAGGCACGGAAATACGAAAGATTAAAAGCAAACATGGAAGGTTCCTTAGTTTCACGGTCAAGGGGTGAAACACTGCTTTTCGAAACTTAACGTCTACCAAACTAAACACAAGGCAAATGAAGAAAAAAAAGCTTGTGAAGTGCTGATTGATAGAAGAATAAGAGAATAGCAGTATTCGAAGCAGCGAGAATAGCAAATTAGTCGACGCCCAAATTCGAGAAGACAAAATACTGAGATAAAAAAAACTGTTTTGTCTTGTGAAATTGAAAATTTTATAAATAGTTTTATTCGAGCTTGTTCGTGCCTACAATGTTATTGAACGTATTTCTTGATGTCAGCCTTTGGCAAAGCTACACAGCCAGCATATTTTGCGTCAAAATCACTTCAAACGGACGATTAATGAAACTTTGATGTTATGTCGCATTGCTAATTTAGCAATTAACCAAACACACTGAAAGATACAACCTTACTGGCTAACGTGAGAACACCCCCGTGGAGCGTAATTGCCATTCACTGCAGGATAAACCTCATCCAACGCGGCAAGTGATATCAATCGCTGTAGGGACCGCTTAAGCTCTTTGCAAAAAAGACAGAACTTCAAGAGGCACCAAAACCGGACGAAATAAAATGCACGACTGCACGACGCGAAAACTGATATCTCGTAGAGGCTGATGAAAAGCGCGAGGGCGGTAACATTCAAACGAGGTAAGAAAGCATTCTTCATATTCACTTCGAAATGAATTGGACACACAAAATGGCGCATTTTTGGTGCTTGTTACTACAACTACGGCATCGATCTGTTCAGTTATATTAACAAATTTCTTCACCACTTTCAAATACGAAATCTAGAATATAATTACTCTTAGTTATTATGTTTAGCTTCGATAATTTTACCGTGTAAAATATGGCAGTTTTTAAAATGCCGCAAACAAAGCCCGGTGTATAGTGATATTCGGTGTTATCGGTAAGAAGAAGGATCGGACAAGGTTGAAAAAAAATATATCACACCGCAACTTAACCTGGTTATATTTAGTACTTGAAATGAAACAAAACCACCTTTTTTAGCATCGCAGCACCTGTTCCCGCGAAAGTTATTAACAAGGAGTTTCGTGCAAACATCGCCTAAAATGAAATGAAATTTTAAAATTTAATCGGTTATAAAATTACGAAATATGTCATGATAAGGCCAAACAATATATAGGGAATTATTCACCATCCTCAACTGAACAAAGAGGGAAATCTTAAACAATCTTTTTTAGTAATGGCGAACTGGTGCGCGCCGCTTTTCGTTGTTGTTACCGAGATCGCTTTGTTATCATAATCTCCGTATGTCATTTCCAACCTCGAAATCGGTATTCTCCTTACTGGAATAGTATATATTTAATTGATGTGTGTTGTGAGTTTTTAGTGGTCTATCAAGAGAACATCCGCTGAAAGATTATTTTCTTTAGTCTAATTATTTGTGTCTGTTTGAAAATATATTGGCTTTGAAAGGAAAGCTTAGATAATCCATATTTGGATTTAACAAATGGCTGAGTTATCCTGGCATCGTAAGACTGACAAATAATAGTGATTCTAAAAAAAACAGGACGCTGGCTTAACAGGTGATGCAGGAAGAAATGATTAAACGCAAGCGGAAATCCTCTTCAACAAAATGAGATTTTAACTCATTTTTTAGTCAGGCTACGATAAGATTCGACAACCGAGGTGCAAAATTTCAAAAAACTGGTTAAGAATTGATTACCATAAAAAAGAAGTCCTACTTTGACCAGTTTGTAGTTTGACATTTTTGGTGAAAAAAATAGCGAGAGGATTGAAAGCTTTTTCCTTCCTTTGCAAACAAGAGGCTAATGGAAAGACAGCACCATTTGGCAGGTGGTACCGTCTATCAAACAGAATGAACACATTCAAAATGTTTCCGTTTGGGAACAAGTTTCGCCATTAATATCACAAGACGGTGGGCATAATTTCTGCATGTACTTTGACGAATTATCTCGAAAATGAACGCAACTTCAAATAATGCTCGAGATTACATTAATTTCGAGTGAAAACGAAAGCATTTTTGGCTTCAAGCAAAATGCGAATTAAAAAACAAGCAAAAATAATCGATCATTTGATAACAAATTTATTTTAATGCAAATCAGTTAATGAGTATACTTGGGGAAATTTACAAAAAGCGAAACCCGCATTGTGGTTGGAAGCCAAAATAAGCATGAAAGCTTAAAGTGGCACGACCTGTTTTGGTTTCCCAAGAAACCGAATATTTATACAAAACTAAAAATTTGATTGTAACGTTTCACCGTGTAAATTGTTGAATATACAAGACTGGCAAATTTATAGAAAATAGCCAGTACGTGTTATCGTTGTCGAACTGAATCAAGCCAGACTAACAAATACTGCATTGAAAATTATTTTGTTTTCTGAAGGGCAGTTCTTCACTGAACACACTCAGAACATTTAATTTATCGCATTGTTTATTTACGGCAAATGAACTCTCTGATCTGTCTAAAGTGGCGATTCTGGCCGTTAAAATTACAATGCTTTTAGCTTCAAGATTTACTGCAAAAATCTCTGATGACACTTTCAGCTGATTCCACAAACGAAAGCCAGCACGTTGGATTTATATTCGTTTGCACAAAATCATTTGTACACTAAACTACTTATGGTTTAATTGAAACCTGGTTAAATCTCAGAGTTTTCGTAGGCACAGTTTTTTACGTATTGAACTGTCAAAAACAGCCATGCTTGACAAATGACGTATTTAACTAGGAAATGAAATCTTCATGGTTAATAAAGCCTTTTTTGAGCTTCAGAACGATTAGACGCCAAAATATCAAACTTGAATACACTTTGTACAAAGGAAAAGAAAAATTATCTAATATATTGAAACGGAATTTTTCGCTGCAAGATAACACCACGTTCTATTGTAATTCTGTTTTTAAGATTATTATCGGTACCTTCACGTATTGGGCACAGAAGAAAGTGTGTCTAGAGTCATAATGATTTGTAGCGATGCATGATTTTTGATCAGCACCTGAAAACAATTGTCAACTGCGTTTGACAAGGTAAATACAATTTTTAATTTCTTTGCATGAAAAATTTGTACAAAAAGCTATTAGTGGCTATGAAAAAACACAGGCTGCAATAACAAACCTCGCTCAGTTGGGAACTTGTAGTAACAACTGCAGGGATGTTACATAGACCGACCGTCGTTAGGCACAGTGCGTGAAATAACGGCTTTATGTTCTTGCGTTAACAGGGCAGAAACCATTTCACGTCTCCGCGGGATCTCGCGAGTTCACAGAAAGAGCCGCTACTTTACACAGCTGCTCTGCCGATTCGAGTTGACAGCGAACCAACTGAACTTATTAAAATGGAGAAATTGACAAGAAATGCAACCGGAAATATAACGCGAGTAAAAGACGACAACGATTCGTACGGAATGGAGCCTCCAGGCGGGCATTTACTGCACCAAACACAATCCGGACAGGCGATTATCGTTTTCTTAGCTTTACAAGGCGTCCTCATCATCTGTGCCAACTCACTAGTGTTCCTGTTGTTTGCCAGCACTCGGTATTTGCGAACAAAGACGAACTACTGCTTGGTAAGTCTGGCAGCGAGCGACTTTCTGGCGGGGTTTGTTTCCCTGCCGTTAGTACTTGTTTGTTCGACGACTTATTCAGGAAACGTTTGCACCAGCATGGACCTCTTCCATCGCTTCCAATCAATTTCCACAATTCTTCACCTGCTGGTGGCGACATCGGAGCGCTATTTTAAGATTAAGAGACCTTTTAAGTACAACGTCCTGGTGACAAAGCGGCGCGTGGTGATTCTGTTGGTCGGCGTGTGGATCATCTCTTTAAGCGCTTCTTTTGTTCAGCTCACCTGGATCACTGGAAACCTCACCAAAGAAATGACCAAGAAATTCGATTTTGGCTATGCAGCTTTCTGTTTAGTCGCACTAGCCTTTCTACCATTCTTCATCATCATTTGCATCGATGGCCATATCTTTTACTTCATCCACAGGGAAAACAAAATGCGACGCGCTTTAACGCAAGGAACACTACTCAAGAAACAAGCAAAAGAGAAACGGAAACAAAATGACAGAAAAGCGGCCGTGATATACGCAGTTATGACTGTTACATTTGTGCTAGGATGGTTCCCGTATTTCATAATCGCACTGCTCGAGGATTTAGGTGTTTCTACGGCTCCTCTTGCCGTGCAGACAATCTTACTGTTTTTGAAGTTTAGCACGGCGCTGATCAATCCACTGCTGTACACGTTTTTCAAGACCGACTTTCGTAAGGCACTGCAGGCATTGCTGGAACGAGAA
The DNA here is from genome assembly GCA_963693305.1 of Meandrina meandrites. Classification (NCBI taxonomy): domain Eukaryota; kingdom Metazoa; phylum Cnidaria; class Anthozoa; order Scleractinia; family Meandrinidae; genus Meandrina; species Meandrina meandrites. The sequence continues at coordinate 26,964,830 of OY855903.1, forward strand.
AACGGCTCTGATGGAAGCAACGACGTAATAACCACGACAGTTTAATTAAATGAAGCAAAACAAACACTGCTAAACGAGGAACGGACACAAGCTGGACACAAAACAGTGTAGGCGTTTAACTTCAATTATTAATATGACTTGTGAACAAGCACGATTGATACAGTTTAAGCTTATTCAAGGTTCACTGATGGTTAGTAACGAATGAATGATCTCGCGCACTCTTACAGGTTTCCAATACTCGATAGTTAGAGACCTTCGTAAACAACAGTAGTGAAATTTTCGTTCACGATAATAAACGTGATTTCTTTCTCTTTACGGAGCTAAGGTGTGGTTTTACAATCTTGTTTTATCCCCCAATCTTAACTATGGACCCGAACTTACTGGAAACTCCAAATCAAACTTTTAGATATTTTTTATACATATCGCATTTAAGTACACTCATTTTAGTTTTTTCTTTAAAAGGACGATCATATAAGTTCTACAGCAAATATTATCTTAAATTACAAAAGCTTGTTTTGAACGCATATTGATCGCGAGTCACGAGGCACTATCTTTTTATGCGCGAGATATTAATGTTATCGAAACTGGGAAAATTAACGACTATTCTCCCCATCAGATCATATTTGCACCTTTAACGGGAGTAGAAATGACAACTGATGGAGATTTAAACAGCAGCTTCTTATCAGCAACAAAAAAGGTTTCATTACTGGCAAATGATAAATGTGTTTCGTACAACATGCAAGAAAGACGCCACTTTCAAAACAACTAAAATAGCCTCGTTGAAAACAACCAACTTGTTCAAAACAACTGAAATCGCCTTACTTCTCATTAATATTCATTGTATGGAAAATTCACAGATTTTAATTCCTCTCGGAAGAGACAGGGTGAAAATACGAGAGGAAAAAGACAAATTCATTCTTTGTAGTACATTTAGCCACCTGACTTGACGTTCTCTAACGAACAGAGGAGACTGCTAAAGACATGTTGATGACTTCATTGAACAAACTTGTCGCCAAAATGATTGACAGAGGAAGTATTCCATATCCCGATCGCCAAACGTGCTCGTTTTAATAACTTAGTAAACGTGTTAGTGTTTGGCAATGTGTCATTTTAGTTTCCGTCCAGAATACTTAACTGTTTAATTTACACTTTTCTGGTCCCTCCATCTGGAATAACTTGGATGAAGAACTAAAAAGTCTATCTCTCCATTCATTTAAGCAGACTATGAAAAAGCGTTATGTAAGTACTTATGGTTAATGCTGGCTTAGTATTTTAACTTCCTTTTCGCTTGTATTAAACTTATATGTTTTAATTCAAACATTAACTGGTACTGTCTTTTCCATCTTTTCTTTTCTTTTTCTTTTTTTTCTTTTTTGCGTAGTACTTAATTACTTATTACTTGGCTTAGTTTATTTTTGTCTTCTTTTATGTACAACCTCGTCAAGCAATTAAATTCCTCTTTTGTAACTACTCAGCTCGTTTAGTTTATTTCTATTCTGGGTAGTTTTTTTGCCTATTCTAGTTAATTTATATTCTGCTGTAATTTTTTCTCAATTTAATTTGGCAAAATAAAATGGTTGTTGTTGTTGTTGTTGTTGTTGTGTTGGCAAAGTAATTCTATTTGCGTAGTTGATACAGCACTTCTATTTCAAGCCATTTTACAAAAACAGTTCTAAATATAGCACCATCACTCAGGAGTAGCCCCGAAATTGCAATCCCAGCATGCATGCGGTGCAATGAAGATCTATACGTCATCATTGTTGCTTAGCAACTTCGTTGGTGAAAACTACGGCCTCAGCCAAACCGGCCGGGAGCGATGAGAGGCGGCTGTATTCGCAGGCTAGACGATTCCCGCAGAACTTATTTTGACCCCAACTTAACCCCGACTGTTTAAGTTAATCCCCTTTAATTGAACAGTGTTTTAAATAAATTTATGAAAAGAAACAATTAGATACCTTGGATTGACGTCATCTGCGAAAATAACCAAATGGTTCTCCCTTGCTTTGAACTTGACAAAGTGAAACGACTCTTGAATGTCACTCACAACAATACGAGTTCCCATTGTATTTAGACCCATAATGAAGTTCGGGAGTTTCTGGAAGAGAAGAGAAGAAGACTTAAGGTGGTGGCAAACGAGGAAGCAATGTTGCGGACACAAATGTTTTCCCTGTTTGCCCCCGCGCGCAACATTTGCTGCGGACACAGTTCAACAAATGCTTTGGATAGGATTTTCAAAGATTTTGGAAACTCTGTTTGTTTGGTTTTGTTTGCACTAAGCTGAATGATTGGATCAGAAAACCCGTGCAATGTGCTCCTATCAGTTACAGCAAAGGGGTTGTCTTGTCAGCCAATCAGGAACAACACAGGGTTCAAAATAAAATTTCGTTTTTAGCCTGAATTTGTCGGCTTTTTTGTCAAGGCTCATTTTTTTCCCGGCTGTTAAGCTAGAGCGATGCGTTTTCAAGGGACACAATCCATATGCATACATGACGTACCCATGGGCTTGCAATGCATTCTGGGGCGATTTCAAATACAGTCGGCCATTTCCAAGTTTTCCGAACTGAAAATATTTTACGGCAAAGCGAAATAATGGATTGGAGCAATTTGACTTCTTTTCTTATTTTGAATGTTTGAGAAGTAAATAAGATCTTCCAATATAATTTTTTGGAGGGACACAATACCTGAGAAGGTGGGGCGGCCCGTTATTTATCTGAAATGAAGTTGCCACATTGGCGACTAAACCGCAAAACCAGAAGTTTTAGTCGCCAAAGATGAAAGTTTGGTCGCGTTAGCCACCAGTGAGTCGCACTTTCTAGCCCTGTAGCTGCTTTATTGTCTGATATAAAATGTTTCCTTCAACTTACAGCAACTTTGATTTCAGTTGACCGATCAAGGCATGATATTTTATATTTCTTCGGTGAAAAGTAGCCGGCAAGTGTCGTCAAAGTGCCGGCTACCGCCGACAGCCGGCTGCTATTTTGAACCCTGCAACATCAGACGCCATCATAATGTAGCTTATGCCATCACCGTTCCCGAGGCTTGCCACACTTTTCCCGCGCTTGCCACCAGTTATAAATTTTCTACTCGGTTCGCTGCACTTTCTGTGAAAGGAAAGAGGGGAGGGGGGAGGGAAGTGACTGTCCATTCGTTACCATATTCTTTTGGCCTCTTAAAAGCGTTCCACTATAAGTGCTTTTACTTTCGAGACAGCAATTTCATGGAATGCCTACCACAGTTTAAACAATTGTTTCGGTACTAAAGAAAAATACATCACAAAGTACCTTGTTTTCACATTTACGAAGAAGCTTCTTCTTGCCGAGATCATAAATTCTTAACAGACGACCAACACCAGCTAAAAGGCGGCCCTGCAATGATTTAATACAGGAATATTAGGAATAAGTATTTGGGTTGTCATGGATTATGATTATCTGATATCACAAACAAACAAAACTACCAACCTGAAATGGAGCTAATGCTCCTGGAATATCATCGACTTCAGTCTGAAACAGAGCAAACAACAAATGTCAGGAGTCTGATAATAACAGCTCTTACACAGCTATGTGTAAGACAAACCATTTTGATGTTTATAAACCTCTAAACGATAGAACACTGTTACTTCTTTTCAATTACGGGTACTTGGAAAGAAACTTGTCTTAGTTGTTGATGTTACGACCACCGAGCACCTTACAGTGGCGGATCCAGACCTTCAGCTAAGGACGGAGCCCGCTTTTGAAAGCTTGACTATAAATGTTGAAATCTGCGAAGGTCATTCCGGCACGTCAAAGAAAATGTATTATTTCCGAAAAATAAGATGGGAGTTCGGGTCCCCGGGCCCCTCCCCTGGATCCGCCACTGCCTTAGTAAGACTTGGCTTTTGATTAAAGCTGCTTTTAGGTTTAAACTGATTTCCGCCCATATTCGGGCAGCCACAAAATTGTATTCACTTCGCAGATTTCTGAAAAGTGTGCATGTATTTGATTGGCTATTGTTTGGTTTGGACTTTTAAAATTACAGAACTGCAAATAAGAGACACAACGCAGAACTCATAAATGCTACATCATTACTATGGAAATTCTCTCAGTGGTAAAACCAAAATGAGCTTGCGGCGAGAGTTGCCTATATTTTTTTTTACCAATTGTCCTACTATGTAGGGTGGGCTTGGAATAAAGTGCTCACCTTATGGACAAATTCCAGTTTGTATCCTCCATCAATAAGCTCAGCTATCTTGTACGTGTGAATGAAACCTCCTGCGCATGAGCGCGGGTTCAGAGTCAAGTCTTTGGCTGTACCGACTAACGCGTACGTCTCATCGGGCCGACATGTGAAATTACACACGCACACACTGTGAAATATAACAAACAAGAACTCATTCTGCAGTCTATAACCAATGTCTTCTAAGACTTCAAACTATTTATGGTACATAGATGTTATCTGATTAATATCTACCGCTAGGAAGATACAGACAACTCAGCAATCCTTCACACGATCTAAATACCGACTGCTTTAATAGTGCTTTGTGCAACGCTTGCGCTTTTCAAGCAGATCGAATTTTCTTTTTGTGACCCATTTTGTCGTGTGCATACCAACTAGATCCCCTGCCTTCTTCTCTAAATCTTTCCAGTTGTGGGAGGTGCATTGCTTTTAATGTATATACGCTCTTTTAACACATAAAGAGTTAACATATTAAGTCAATTTTACCGGACGGAAAAAAAAAACATCGGATACTGAGTACAAACACAAACCTGACAGCGGATTCGTTCTGTTCCAACCGCACCTCGTCAATTGTTTCACCCTGGAAAGAAACATTACAGAAACGATGTTTGAAGGTGAAAAGAAGGTGGATAAGAAAATAAGAGTTCGGAAGCGGAGTATAGGGATTTTGGAATAGCGAACATGCAGCGAGTGGCAAATGGCAAAACCCTTCAAGTAACTAACTCGACATGTAACGGAGACAATTATTTCCACGAGAGAAATACAGATCATAGACTCCATACAGCGAAGGACAAACAGAGACTTGACTAGCAAAACAATTCTATTGTCAACATTACCACAACATCGTTTTACCTTGATCGGGTCCAGCATTCTCACAATGGAGGCCCACATTCCAGGTCCGGCTTTAGGCGCGCCAAATTGCTGCTCGGACAGATCCTCGTTGAGAAATTCGGCCGCCATTTGCGCTGCAAGCTCCTTCTCATCATCACCGGCTGCTTCCACCATTTCCTGACAAGTAGAAAAGAGCAGAAGTGATCAGTGTGTACCTTCTCCTCACAAAATCAAGTCAAAGTCAAGATAGTAGGTTAAGAGAGTTACGGAATTCATCATAATAATGAAATTCTTACTACACACCTCAGCGATTTGCTGCTTCTTCTCTTCCTTGACTGCGTCAGAGAAAGCATTATGATCGCTTTCTATGATAATTAAATTATTACTCTGGGGGTGGATGACAAATTTTCGAGGCGTGTACTGTAGCGGAGTGGCCACTTGGTTAAACACCGCGCCTAACTTCTCAAGGGCTAAAATCCTGTGAAAGAAAAGAAACGAAAAAAAAAAATTAAAATGTCGCTGCTTATGCTCAACCATGCAAACTGTACTTGACACAGAAATACAAAGAAATTCAGTGTAGTGTTTGCACAATTTCAAACGAATGTGAGGCACGCTTTGTCCACATTTCCACCCTCAACAAATTCAGTCATCCTCAATTTAAAATGAAGGCCTGCCATTTGAATACCGTCCTACAAAACTAAATTATTCACCCCCACACAGAGTAAGACAGATTTGAAGAACATTCTCTGCTATGTTAACAATCGCGGCGTAAAAAGATGCTTACCTCAGCGTGTTAGCAGAGATAGCTACGATTCCCTCCGGGCACTGCTCAGAAGAGAAGCTGGACGCGTATTCCAGCGTCTCGTACGATAGTGGAGTAAGATGAAAGCGAGACTGATACGAATAGCTGAGCCATGAACGACTTGACATTGCAAGAACCTGCAGAATAGGCCAAAAAAAACAATGAGCAACAAACACAGCAATTTGATCCTAGTGACTTCAAAAGGCCTGTCCATGCGCTTTACTATGAATGCAACGCAAGTTACCACAAGTCTGCGGAAACTTTATGACACATACATGTACGTAAACAGCAGTTGAGCATTACAGAAGCAACGCAGATCAAGTTTGTAAATGATAGAGAAAAGCGCTATTAAGTTTTCCATGGAGCTACGCACTCAAAAACTGCGCTTGTATCGTTTGTTTTATTCATACTATGTGCATTACCAAAAACTGACATTTATTTTTGTTCTGTATGCTCGTAACAAACGCATGCGGGTCTTCGTCAACAATTAACTTTTTCGAAACTTAGTTGAAATCATAACTGAGTTCATACAACAATGACTGACAGAGCCGGAACTCACCGCATCTGATCCGTGCATTCGAACTTTAAACAACTTCACCGCTTTAGAACCAAGATATCTGAGTAACAACAACAAAACACATTTTATTAATAACATGATCGCCTCAAGAGTCTTTGCATTATGATTTTAAGTAATCCTGAAACCTTTTTTGTCTTTCCTGAAAGTACTGACGGCTCCAGAAAGGCGTGCACGATAACAGTTGAGCAGTGCACAGAAGTGCAAAATGTATTTTAAAAAGTATTTTACAAATACGAAGCCGAGGCTTAATTTTTGTATCCACTGAAAAATAAAAACATGAGCGTTATAGTCGTTTCTTCCTCCCTCCATCTCGAGGTCTCATGAGTGATCTAATCCTTCGAAAGTAGTTATTCTCCTCGCTATTGTCGACTTAGACTGTTTTTGTTTTTGTTGTTGTTGTTGTTGTTGTTGTTGTTGTTGTTTGGGGGGGGGGGGGGGGTCCGGTAAGAAACGAAGAGCTTCCGATGCTACTTATTATAAACAATTCTATAAACTCCTTTGATGTTGCACAAAAAAATTCTTCGCTCTCCAGCGTATAAATTTTATCAAACGCTGGATTTTCCACTCACTAAATTACGATTTTGCAACTTGTTTAAGCTAATACTACTTTACAAGATAATTAATTCTCCTACCTCGTTCTTGTATCGGACAAATCCCCAGTAACAAGATCTAGAACTGTTCTTAGAAGCACACCATTCTGCAAAACAACAATGTTCGTATCAGCACAACAGCATCAAGCGTACGATAATCACCGTGAAGTGTCAAAAAACAATCAAACAAACAGCTTACAGATAATCCAATGTTAAGGAAGAGTCCTCCAATCCTCCCAGACTCGCTCTCTAATCCTCCCATGGCCATCTCCACAATACATAGTGACTCGGGGGTTGCGGGTAAGGCTTGCATACTGAGTGGCTGTAGACAGTCCTGCGGGTCAAGGGATATGACCCGCACAGTGTTGTCACTCAGACCAATGGCCAGAAACCTAGAGCGCTGCTCACCCGCGGGTACTGTCCCGAGGGCCATGCACTGAACGTCTGAGGACATTTCTTTCCGCTCTGTATACTCGTTAAGTTGGCCGGACTGAAATAAAATAAAAACATTTCAAAGGAATATCGAGCGTTTCCGTTCGACAACGAAACGACATGTAGAACGTTGAGCAGTAGACAGATGACAAAATATTGTCCACGTATGAAGATAAGTGACGGGAATGAACAGGTAACAAGCCCTCTATCGTCTATCTTTTTCAATAAATTTCTTCCCATTTTTTGCATTGTTAGTTTCAACAGACGTAATAACGGGTAACCTTTGGATCACAAAAAATTACAGTAAATTTTATGGTGTTTCAAAGTTTCAAAGACTGAAATTTGCACTAGAAAGAAAAAGCTTCGAGACACTCTTAAAGTTTCTCACGTCCAATAACAAATGTCCAGGGTCGTTTGCCACTAATATTATTCATTTGAATGTTACTTCACTTACCGGATCCATCTCAAAATAAACAATTTCTCCTCCAGTTAATGCAATGACAACCTAAAAGGTAAATTAAATACTAAATTATTGAAGTAATAAAAACGTTTCGGAGCGATTCCGCCTTTACGCGTCAAAAGTAGCGCACAGAATTAACTTGACGGTTTGCCCTTGTTGTTCCCATCGGCATTACCCCAAGTAAAAGAAATTCCTGCGTCCTACTTTCCTGTTCAGTGAAACGTCATTTACATGTACAAGACCACATCAGGATCTTTCAAATTAATTTTTATTAGTATTGGAGTTTGAATTCTCGCTTAAAATACAAAACGCAAGCAACAATGAGCAAAAGCGACAAGTTTCATACTTTGAAACTAGATATTATTGCCAGAAGATATGTTATGCTTTGCCTCAACGTACGGAATCTTCACACAAAGAACTTCTGGTTGACGTGAGTTATGGTTTTTGTGTTTGCTATACAAAATTTGTGCCACTTTTAAGCTACATGTAATTCACTCGATTTTCTCTTACTTCCCACGGTTGAAAATAATAGTTATTGTTGTTCATTCAAGATATTTCTTCATTTCTGACTGGTTTTCAATCCCCGGCTAATTCCAGCTAACCGGCTACCAATTTGGAAGACAACTGTCAGTATTGGACGATTGACGTAATAATTATTGGACGACTGACGTCAATTGTCCAATAACAGAATATTATTGGACGACTGACATCACGCAACTACGGCTAGCTAGAAAGATGGCCGCATGGTTTGAGCATTACGACAAGCAAAACATTTTCAAATTGAAGTTATTAGAAGACAAACATAGTCAAAACACGAAAAAAGCAACAAAGGGGAGTCAATCGATTTTGAAAGCGTATCTTCAAGAGAGAAAAATCCCTGATCCAGCCACAGCGGAGGACTTGGCGCGGGTTTTACGAAAATTCTACACCGAAGTGAGAAAAAAGGATGGAAAAATGTATTCGAAAACCTCGCTTTGTGCCATCAGATTTGGCTTGAATAGACACTTTAAGCAAGTGCTTAACGTCGACATTATAAAGGACAAGGAATTTAACGAAGCAAACCGAATTTATGAAGCACAGTGCGTAGAGTTGAAGAAACAAGGACTAGCAGACACTGAACACAAACCTCCAATTGCTGACGAAGACATGAAGAAACTGTATGGAAGCGGTGTCTTCAACACAGAAAACCCTGCCACTCTTCAAAACAAGGTATTCTTTGAAATAATGTTTTTCTGTCGCTGTGGCAGACAAAATCTGCGCCAGCTTAAAAAGAATGACTTTGAAATTAAAGTCAACTCGCTAGGAAAACGCTGCGTGGTGAAAACAACTGGTGAACTGACAAAAAATCACCGAGTACATGACATTCAAGCTGAAGGAGGAGGAACGATGATAGCAAACGATGGTCCCTTCTGCCCTGTTTTTTCGTTTGAGAAGTATTTGACTCACTTGAATCCATGCAACGAGTTTCTTTTTCAGCGACCAAAATCATCTTCCGACGGTCAAGTTTGGTATGACAACATGGTTGTCGGCGAGCACACTCTCGGAAAGAAGATGAAAGTTATCTCACAACAAGCGAAGTTGTCGACAGAATATACAAACCATTCGATCAGGGCAACGACGCAGTACACAAAGCAATTTAATTTCTTTATCTGCAAGGATGAATTCCATTCGTAATGAACTGTGTGGATTATGATTTTGAGTGTTGAGTATTGAGTGTGTGTATTGTGTACTTTGCCTATTGTTAAAACCCTGTTAAATACATTTTGGGTATTTAGAGCTCTGGAAATATTTTGAATGAATAATAAAACAATTATTGAATTCAGCTTTCGTATGATATGAAGGGCTAAACTTCAGAATACCCGGCCACGATTGCGTGACATGTTCTGCTCCCGCAATCAATAAATATTTGCATATGGAAACATCAAACAGTTTAGTTCCGTTGCTAATCGCGCGTTAGCAAGAACAGGCGTGTTACACATGAATATACTTCGTTCTATAATCGATAAGGCGAAACAAGCACGTTACACATGAATATACCTTGTTCTATAATCCATGAGACTGCGAATTCAAGACCGAGACTTTGGTGACCTTTGGTGTTTTTTATCAAATCCGAGACCAAAACTTTGCTTCTAAAAATTCCGAGCCCGAGGCTCTAACATCCGAAGATTTCGAGGTAATGGTACTAATAAAGTTTTTAGCTGTTACTTGTAAAGCTCATAGCTAAGAACAAGTGAAGTGGCAATGACTATGACAATGTATATTTGCTGAGTCACTAAGTTTAATGTTTAAGGTAGTTCGCATTCATTATGTGCTGTGTAGCCTGCGAGCAGACTCGCCTTTGGGTCACACGCGCGTGCGGCTTCGCCGCGACAGCGAGCGGCGAAGTCGCGTCACGCGATCGCTTCGCTCGCAGATCACTCGCGCGTGTGACCCAAAGGTGAGCCTGCTGGCATGCTGTGTTAGTTATTTACCGCTGCTGACGGTAATATAGTCAGCGTCTGTATTTCATTTTAACTAAATTTTGCCCTCAAAAATAATATAGCTTAATATCGGGTACAATTTTCAAGATTCCGAGATCCAAATTATTAAAATTCGAGACACCGAGACGAATCAATATTTGGCGAGCCTCAGATTCCGAGATCGGGCCAAAATTTTCCGAGGCACATGTTTTTCGAGGTACCGTTCTCTACCCCTACATGAATATACCTCGTTCTATAATCCACGAGCTTCCATTGAGCCATTATTTTTAGCTAAATGCGCCTGCAGTAATTGTTTTACCACAATTATGAAAGAAAATGCTTTTTGACAACATAACAGTCTCATAACTCACCTGCCTCTCGTTCACTGCACACTTCACAATAGTCTTCTTTCCAGGAGTTTTCCATTCATTTACACGCTTGTCGGCTCTAATGTGTCGAATACCGTCAGTATAAACCTAGTTAAATAATGAGACCCCGTACGATTTTAAAAAGACTTTGAATTCATAATTTCTTTACTCCAGGAGCGTCGCAACGCAAATAAATTTTTTCGGCAGGATGTGTTACGTAATGCGACTGTTGGATAACGTTTTATTGTGACTGTCGACATCATTTTATTATTGTGAGAAACTGTCGCTGTACTTTTCAAATAATCAACCACTGAAGAGTTGTCATACACGCGAAAGTTAGTCTGAAGTGTCAGCCGTCTTCTCCTCCTTACCCCTCCGGGCTTTACCCCCGCGCCCCTCCTCTGGGGCTAAGGAAGAGAAGACGGCTGACACTTCAAACTAACGCGAAAGTTTGCGCTGAAATTTTCTCTCTAATTCGCCAGTAAAATCTTGATGTTGCTGTGACCCCAAAAAATTGACAGCATTTTTCCACGGTCTACACTCAATCGTACAAATTACGCCTAACGTGCGACTAATGAATTTGAAGTCTCCATGTACCTGAAGAGTGCAGGTCGTGGAAAAATGTGGTACAATTAGTACTAACAATGAATAAGAAATGTTACACTGATGCTGATAGCTGTTGAAAATTACACGTGAATAGTGAGTACTGGACATGTAAAGCGTACCTGAAGCAGAGCCTCCTCGCCTAGCTGCGAACAGGACAGCGTGGGCGTGGTGCCGAGAAAACCGCTATCAGTGACTTCTTCAACTGTTTCTCCAATGGACAGCACCAAGGTAGCGTTTATGAAGGACACCACGATATAAGAATCAAATTCATCTGTCAAATTAAGAGAATACAGCATAAGTATTAGACAACAACACCTTGATATCAGAATAAGAGATAACTGACTTGAAAAGGATAAACCTCCCAACATTTCATTGGATGCAAGATTCTTTCATTTTTAAGGCTTGCATTATTGAAAGTATCCTGTTTGTTGAGAAAGGTTTCAATCAGTTAGTGACACAAGATATTAGGGACAAAAAAGAATTCCACCCTCTTCCAACAAGCTAAGACCTTCAAGCTATGACCTTCGGCCCAATGTTTAGATCTCTACCACTGAGCTACAGGAAACTCGTGAGAGGTACATAATATACAGTGTACACTGTAACAGGGTTCAAGTGTGACAAGCTTCCCGCATAGTTTTAGGATTCCTTTTGTTGATCAGTGACAATGTGTAGAAAGAAAATTAATGATGGTATACGTTTTTCAAGTAGCTTGAATGTTCTTAATTCTCAACAAAGCTTAACATTATACAATTGAATCGCGATTTGGATAACTCGAATCTCCCGCTTACTCGACGTTTTTTTTTCCTTTGAAGGCATGAGTTATCGGAATTAAACTGTACCATATTCTGGCTTTTTGACAATAACTCACCTTGTGAATGTGTCTTGACTGTCCAAACAGCATTGGGATTACCTGGTAGTTCTGATACAGCCATTTCAGAAACCTAAAGCATCCAAAACATACAGTAAAATAAAATGTAAATTATACAGCAGGCATACATGTTAGAAGCATACCACATGCATAACTACAGTGTGCGCCTATCCAAGCCAGATGTGAGATTTTTCTTTGATATCATTTTTTGAAATATAAATAAGTTACCTGCAAGGTTTGTTTCTTACCTCCAGGCCATGTCGTAAGACCCTCATGGATGAGCGAGGCCCCCTGCCACAGGCAGCGTACAGCTGAGGGGTGTCTTCATTAGCCAGATCAGCAATCTGAGGAAGGAAAAAAGTCACTCGTTATAAGAACAACATGTACTACAAGATTGACAAATCACACAAGATCTATACACTAAAACAATAATAATATTATTATTCTGGCACAGTGAGCAGAGCGCCAGTTTGGGGGAAAACTTTACAAACTGAAGAACATAATTTTGGCTTATTATTGGTGCAAAAACCTGTAAAATCTCAACAGTGACGTTAAACAAGTAAAACAAAGAAAACAAAAGCCCTATAGACAAGACAGAGCATAGCAAAAATAGTTCCAAACAAAGAAAAACTTCTCAAGTTTCTATACCAAGGTAAACCCCTTATTTCTGGCTCAAAGCAAACAAGTTGACCTGTATTATGAGGATACTTCTGGGAAACACAGTGATCTGTTGTTGCACTTGAATCAAGCAGAGTCATCCTGTTTTGTTTGTTGGGAAGACACTAAATACATGTCAAGGTCTTTTCTTTCACAGTGGCTTTCTCAACACAGGAGACAACTTTTATTAAATAACTGCTCGCAATCTGTTACTAGGGACACCTGGCAAATGCTGGGGATGCCGATAAGGAGTAGCTTGCAAATGACTAGCATCCCATCCAGTTGCTTCGTGCTACAGAAACTAAGCTTGAATTAGCTCCAGTAACATAGGACATGTCCACTTGAGTGTAGCATGTACATGTACGTTTTGGGAGCAAAGTATATTACAGTCAAACAGAGGACATGTTCTTGATCCTATACTTTGCTCATGAGATACAAAATGAATACCTGGCATGTCATTATAGGAGCCAAACTCTCCATCTCATCCACAAGCACCAAATTCTTGAGACTTCTAGGAGTAAAGAAGAAAGTGGTCCCCTCCTCCAGCTCCATTGCACTGGAGAACTCAGGCTCGTCATCATCATCACCAAGATGTGCGATCTGGTACAAGTAGCTGAAAGGTGGATGGGATTCATTTAGACCAAGAATTACAGGATGGGCTAGCTGCATAGTGTAATTAACATTCTCAACTTAAAGGTAGACTCATTTCTGAGTTTTAATGTCACTAGACTGTACCCGAGTGGTTGCGTTGCATGTAGCATTAACCCTCAATTTTGCTGTCAGATCTCTATTCAATCAATGTACATTGTATGTTTAGAGCTTGATCTTACAATGTACAAAACTATGTACATGTATGGTTGATCTTGTTCTAGATGTACATAAATAATTAAGGGGCACTTAAAGGAACTAGAATGCTACACTGTAAATTGAATCATTAGTGAAAGAATGAGTATACCAAGGCACATGTGTACACATGTACATTAAACATTTGTATGTATGCTATACTTACTGGTTTCCAAATTCAGATGCGCAGAAAAGAAAACCTGTCTTCAAAACACACATGGCAGCAGCAACAGGAACAGTGTCAAAATACTTCATGCGAATTTCTGTTACCTGAAAACAAAACAAAAAGGAAGAACAAACACTGTAAGTATCGGATGTGCATGTGCAGAACTGTTTTAAATTCAATCATTGCAATTTACTCACCATATCCTCATCAACTTCCATGGTAATTTTAAAAATGTCACCCTGTTCTGTTTGCACCAAGAAGAAGAACATTGACTAGAGAAGAAAATCTTTCTGTTAATATAAACTTAAGTCAGTTATACTGACAATAGTGTATTTTTTGTGGTCTATGCTGCTTCTTGATATTTGTGCGAGGCACAGCGACGTAACAGTCAGTGTGTGAGATTCCAGATAGAGGAGTCAAGGTTCGAGCCCTAGCTAGGGTGCTCTTGGGTAAGATAGTGCCCCTCTCCACCCAGGTGTAGGTGTATGAGTAGCAGTGAATTTAATACTGGGGGTAACCCTGCAATGGACTAGCATCCCATCAGGGGTGGGGGGGGGGGAGTAGAAATACAGTGTACAGTCATGTACTGCTAGTCACTTCATGACTTCATAACCCAATGTGACTATCTAGATGAAACAGCATTTAGTGCACAAATTTTGTATTTGGAAAATGTTCTTTTATCTCAAGAATTACTTACTAGACGTATACTTAACTACATATACATGTACACATAAGAAAATTCTTTGTGCTGATTTATCTGTGGCTAAAAACTGTGTGTCCTTTAATTTTTTGTGCATCAAATAAATACACCTCTGCATGTAAGCTACAACAGTATTTACTGTACATGTAATGTTCGGAACGACAAATCAGAGTGTGATTGGTAATGTACAGTAGAATATATATTTTACATTAGAGTTATTAATAAAAGTGATCTACCCATTGATTGAGCACTACTTGTATGACTGGTCAATAACAGATGACTGTATGTTATCAGGAAATGGAGTGAAAATGTTTGAACTTAGAGAGCTAAACACAATAGTTTAAAATGAATTTCTGAATCAGGTCAAAATGACCTTACATGTACATTAGCTTGAAATTCACTTAAAACTAGAACATATACATGTACGTACAGAAACACCAAGGCAAATTTATAATCTGAATATTATACCTTTGTCTTGTGAGTAGCACTGCAAACAAAAATCATTCCTCGTTCTGGGTCATCTAGATCATACTGAAAATATCAAATAAAAAGGCACTACTTGTAAAATCAATGTGTAAAAATAAACATTCCCCTACTGTACTTATAGTTTATGTTATGCAAGACATTCCAAGGTACATATAAAACAAAATTATTAACAGTGAACTGCTTTTTATAAACTTTTCTGTTATGGGCTTTGACTTAAAAAAATCCCTTTTATGTTCAAGTTACAGTTTAAAACACAATGTTTAGGCATTCCACCCCCAACCCCCACCAATTACAAAAAAAAACAGAAATTTGCCCCACTTTCAAACACCCTGTTTAATATCACTTTACAACTGTACAATGCACATTTACTTGATTCTTGATCTTACATGCACATGTACTGGGTGAACAACAACAAAAAAAAGCAATCCTGACATATTGTTAAACATCATTTTTTAGGTCACGAATGATGTTATCCTGTTAAAAAATTAATTTACGCATTAAACCTGGATTAATTGAATTCATTCATGAGCTGACTCCAGGAGCCTTTGATTTTTTTCTGGATTACTCCTGTAAGATTTACAAACCTTTCGTCGTGGAATGGGCATTCGGATATCTGCTTGATCTCCAAAATTTTTGTAAGTAATGTAGTTTTCAGAGCAGACCAGCACTCCACTAGGCCCATCATTTCCTCCAGGGACGGGAATAAGGAAGTTTCCATGTTCTTCAAGAGGTTCACTGTATTTACGCACCACATGGTTCAAGCCCAGATCCAACTCGTAAAATGTCAGAGTTTGTTGAGTTGTATGTACAGCCTCTCCAGTTGGATCACCATCAGCATCCTGAAAGATAATTATGATAATCCACGATTTGACTAAAAATCAGAATTGAATAAAAAATTAAAGGGAGTCACATTCCAGTGTAACCATCCAGTAACAAGCTGAAAGTGTAAATTAAATTGAATTAACAACTGCATCACAAAATGGAGGTTAGGTGCCTGTGACATTCAGGAGCGTCCACTATTGGCAGCCAGTGAGTTCATAAAATAGATATTTACAAACTAAGTTTAATAACATGTATTACATTTTGTATTGCAAGCCCCAAGATGAGAAGGAGGCTAGAAATCAACACATAAAGCTGTACAAAAAATATACAAATACATCCCAATCTCTATCAAAAATTTCTGCCCTTACAGTGTATTGCCAAACACATGACTGTGCAAGAAGCGCAAAGCAAAAACAAAAGTTCCTGCCCAATCATGAGTTGTGCAAATGTCAGCAATTTATACTTGTCTAGCTAGTATAGTATATTTCTTCTTTCTTCTGTACAAAATTCTACCTCATAATCCATCTCCAAGCAAGCAAACATTGGATTTTCAAAGCCAACATCCACACCCACAGTATGATAGACCAAGGTGTGAGACTTGTGAGCTTCAAGAGGAGATGAAATTGTCAAGCGAGCTGCAGCATCTCGGTTCAGGATATAAACCAACTTCTGCTTTTCCACAGCACCTATAAAAAGAAACATTAATCAGCATACCCCATTATATTATGATTTAAAAAAAAATATTGTATACTACACATGCACAGGTATGTATGCTGTGGTTTAAATTTATCTTTGGTTTAAAAAATTTCAAACCAGTTTGATTGTGGATTTTGTAGGGTCTCATAATCAAATATTACAAACTGTAACAAATAGAAATAAAAATCAAACTGGATTGGAACATTGTAAACCAGAAAATACATTATTTTACACCACAACATGTACAGTACATTACATTGTACCAGCACACTATCTAACAGACTAAAAGCAATATTTGACTAAAACATAATTTGAGACTTTTTTCACAAGCACTGAATACATACAGTGTACATGTATATAATTATGTACATGTATGTAGATGTAGATTAAAGTTTACGTGTACATCAAAAACACATGCATGTTTCAAAATAAAGCAGGCAAATTCTGTTCAGGTTCTGGTTGAGACTGATAATGTTATTACTCTAACTTTACAAAACATTACTGGAATAGGCAAAGTTCACAAGGACATTTTACAAGGATTAATTTTGTTTGCCAATATCTAATCAATAATAATTAAATTTGTCAAATCCATGGATTTGATGCATACCAATCATTATAGCACGTCCTTTAGGATCAACAGCTAAGTACTGGCCAGGAACAATACGACGACAACCACTTTTACCAAATGTTTCTTGGTGAATCTGTAGGAGAGTAGAAATGAATGTCAACAAACTTCAGAACGACAGTTCTACCCTAAATTATTGAAAACTTGCTCTGGCAATGTATATTGCAATTCCTGAGTTTTGTTTGGTTTATACGGCCACAAAATTAATAATTATGGTAGGTGTAAACATAAACAACAACAGCTAGGGAGTTCAAAATAATATTGTAATTCTTTGGGTGTTTTTAATAAAATAGTTGTACATCGTACAACCCTCCAAGTTTATTGTTTTCTTAGTGGCCACTTGGCCACCAACTGCTCAAGTTTGGTCGCCAGTGAAAAATTCTAGTCACTAAATTAAACTCATTCCTTCTTCTTAATTTTAGTCGCCAGGCTGGCGACTTCGGTTCCAATTTAGTCGCCAGCTCCAAAATGTTAGTCGCCATACCGACTAAAATGGTCTTAACTTGGAGGGTTGTTGTACAAAATTCCATACTGTATTAAAGATGCAGCTACCAATGCAGCTACCAATTATCTGAGTGAGAATGAAGACTTACAATGAGAAAGTCATGTTTGAAAGTTAGTTACCTTCTCAAAAGTGTTCTTAGAAGGAATGTATTCAAGGATGACAATTCTTCCTGAATCACTTCCAACCACTACATAATCTGAAATCACAACGTGGTAAAATGTCACTTCACTATTTAAGTCAAAAATTAATCTAAATTTTAAAATAAAACTAAAAAACTACTCTTTGATATATTACAATGTGAAGATGACTATTGAAGTGTCCCAACTAATACAACTTTATTATTTCTAAATTAATGTACTCCATATCACAATGCGAGGCATGGTGGTCTACTCGAAAAAGCTGAGGAAACACTTGCCCATCAGCTCGTGTTCCCACAAAATTTCTCTTTCTACCAAGCTAACACTTCACTTATGTTTCTACGTGTACATGTACATGTATAATTCAATAGAAACATAGAACATGTTTTCTATTTCTTAATCAGCTCCTGCAATGTCCCAGCCTCTATTAGTTTTGTAATAAGTTGTAAGAGCAAGCAAATGTTGTAAATAATTATTAATCTAAAAAATAAATAATAAAAGTTGAGTTGAGAACCTCACATAACCAGGCATTCTTGGGACCATAAAACTATCCATTTACATGTAGGAGAGATGTCTGCTTATGGGAGGTTAAAAACATAGTGTTTGACAAACTAACCCCCTCTGGAAGCTGTCTACCTTCATGACTATCCATTAGCAGCCATTCAAAAACGGCATTACAAGGTTTTTTGTAAACTATAAGCACAATACAAACTACATGTGCCAAGCTTTACATGTAATTATGACCATCTTGCATGGTCTACAAATTGCTGTTTGATAACTTTTCATAGAATATTAATTATATAATTATTTCCTTATAAGTTAAATCCCAATAACTCGACCGTCAATAACTTGAGCCCACCACTAACTCACACCTTTTTCGATTCCCCTCCAGGTCATGTATTTTCTTACCAATTTTAACCTCAGTAACTCAAACCCTGCTGACTCCAACATTTTTTTTATTTCACTTGAAGTTTTGAGTTAACAGGATTCAGCTGTTCATGGGATCTATCAGATGTACAAGCTACATTTAAGTACTTATGGGTTAGAGACTGTTGTGAGTGTTTTGTTTACAAATACACGCACGCGCTGGCTGCACAATGAACGAGAAATTTTCAATACTGCACGAGGCGTAGCCGAGTGCAGTATTGAAAATTTCGAGTTCATTGTGCTGCCAGCAAGTGCGTGTATTTGTAAACAAAACACGAACTAACAGCCTCTAACCCTTTTAATATACAATCTGAGTACACTGCACGCAATACACAATTTCGCGAACTTTGAACAAGAATTTTTAATAAATAGAATAAGAATTCAGTTCTAGCTAAGTAGCACAAAATTATATTAGCGTAGTTTAAGAATATAGAAATTACAAAGCTAAATTAAATATAAGTGAGGCTTAAAATCATTCACAAAATCGTTCAAAGTTCATATTTGTTCTTCCACTATTTCTGCAAACCTGTCAGCTGAAGCCATTGTCAATAATGCACGATTTTTATGCGTTATTGTCAATAACGCACTGTCGGAGTTTGCTGACGACAGGTAAAGTAAAATCACGTGCTCGATTTTAACCAATTGCGCGCGTGGATTTTGAACAGTGAACGAAGATTGTATATTAAAGTGTATTAATTGGTATCAATAATAATTTATTGGTCTTACCTTTTGATCCTCCAGTGAGTCTAAATGCAATAAGATCTCGGATAACACCAAACATTTCCATTGCTAACAATGGAAACACTTTGCCAGTGTTTGGGTCAGGACGGAGAAGTTCTATGATCTTTCCTCTACTGATTACAATCTCTTGCTGCTTGGAGCCAGAGAAGTTGCCGTGTATTGCATGATTGATGGTTGATGCTTTCTGGAGAGTTAATGCGTACAGATGCATGGTTGCCTAGAAGAAAATTCAATTGGTAGAGTAAATACATGATGTTCTGTACTCGTAACAATCAACTGAAGATGAATCAGATGTGCAAATTATATTCTAACCAATGTCCATGTACATTACAGGTAGAGACGTTGCAGTTTAATTTTATTATAACTAGTGTAAACTTTGTAAAACAAGTTTCATTTTTATTTTTCATTGTCTCATTCATTCTGATCATAATCTGAAATAGAGGGAAATAAAAATCAAACTGGTTTGAAAAATTTGTATTTGTGTACCAGGTTCGGCATGCAAAGAAAATCCTGCCCAATAGTTTGGGCTACTGCTGGCTTGCAACTGACGTCACGGTGGCCATGCGGTTTTCCTCCGCTGGAAACTTATTAACTTTTTTATAATGCAAATTCTACGAAAAAGCTTTCTATTGTTTTGACCACCAACATGGCTGCCTTGTCACATGGTTGCAAGTGATCAATTGGCGTTGTAGGTCAAATTGGTTTTCAGGCATAATCTGTTTCTAACATATGTTAATCTGGTATCCAGTCACCTCGCCACCAACCAACTCGCCACCAAAACTGGTGTATTCCTCGTTCTTTAACCCATGAGCCGAGGTGACTTTGCTTGGTGGCGAGGTGGTTGGCGGCAAGTCTTCCTGGTGGCGAGGAAACCGGTAACCGTTAATCTGGTTCAACTAAAATGAAATGAAATGGACATTGTATGTGTATGCGTACGTGGACCCTGGGTGTATCATTCAGTCATTCTCTAACATCTTAACTTCATAATTTGGCATACTTATATTATCATGCTCAATAAAGTCAAGCAAAGTAAGGGGATATTTGAAAGCAGAAAGCTCAATCATACATGCATCTCAGAGAACGATCTGACAATTCATTTTTTCTCCAAAGTTTGATCTTCTACACTGTAAATGGTTTTCTTTCGTACATTAACAATTATTTCTTGTTAGAATGACGCTTATAACCCTTACAAAATAGTCTTCAGCATTCATTCTATCTAGTATCAACTCAAATGTACTCTTAAAAACAGTAGGTTAAATAAAACATTAAAGTACGCATCAGGTGAGCTTACAAATCATTCTGACAGCATCTCGCTTACAACTAGGAGAAAGGTTCATTTACTTACTTTATCGCGCTCACAGTGTGAAAAAAATACACCAACAGCTTTTAGAAGATATTCCTGCTAAGACGATCCCAAAACATGAAATACAACGACTTCAGATTCTGCAAAATACTCCACAAGAAATAAACAACCACAAAGTTTAGAAGAAAGCCGCCATTAACGTTTGACGCACGTGCAGTCATGCGCAGACAGGTCCTGTATAACAGAACCCAAAACAGAACCCAGTGCTGCTCGACCGAACCTGAAGTTACTCGAAAAAACACCAGAAGCATGGCGGGTGTAATGAGGAGATCTTGTGCAATTTTGCCCCAACTTTGCAATTTATCCTCGAAGAGAGCTGTGTTATGTAGTCCCAACTTTCAAAGTAAACGGCTTCTACACGTTGCAAGGCTGCTTTTAGCAGGTAAAGTCAAACAAATCATATTCCCGCACCGTGATTTGCTATATTGCGCAAAATTACCTGGACGATCAACGTGGAAACTGTGGCCGGGATTTTGTAGTCAATCGCAATTCACCTCTCGGGCCTTCAGTATAAGACGCTTAACTTCTAGAAGCTCAACTGACTTTAAAACATAAGCAGGCACATATAATATTTGCATAAACGCAACTTTATATGTTTATTTAACTTGATTTGCCTCCCGTTCCCGGGTCCGATGTCCACACGTGTTCTAATTCTAGTTCCCCCGCCAAATCGCTTCATTCAGAAATGAAATGTCTGAATTTCCATGCGGTTTTAATTTAGTGGTACATTTCATTTAATGTCTACAGAGTCGAAGAGTATTGTGTTCATTATTTATCAGCAGGGGGGCCTGGTGGCTGGTAGTTGGGAAGTTTGGGCTGCAACAGTTTGGCATTCCTGTGAGGGGGTGGGTGGGGGAAGTTTTTTACTTTTTGACAGGGTCAAAACAAGCAAACAGAAACGAGGATAATCAAACTGCTTCATAATTCAGTAAACTCAAAATCATTAAAAAAAACACACAATCTAATGCAACCATTCAACAGAAGAGAGCCTCAGAATCTGTTATTATCACCTTTCACTTGTAACAAGAAAGTTGTGCATCCTAAAATGTTTCATGTTCATGCTAAGGAGAGGTGTTGGGAAACCTCTTCATCAGTAGCAAAATTGCAAATATTTGCAAGTATTTTTTTGCAAATGTTTTGGGACTAATAAAGGCCCGTTTTCCTGAAACATCTCCTTTTGAAGTATGATAAGCACTTTTTGAAAACTTTGGTTATATGCAATGACTGCAATGCAAAGTGCTACACAGCAACAAATTTATGTAATTATTTTTATATAATTCTTGCTTTTGAATTTTAGAGATGAAATACACAGAAAAGCATGAATGGATTAGAGTGGACAATGGGATTGGAACAGTAGGAGTAACTGATTATGCGCAGGTAAATAAGTCGAGCCAAATAAAATATTAAATAAATCACTTTATGTAAGTGTCAGAGTATTAAGCACTGTTGTACTAATTGTGGACACTGTAAATAAACAAATAAATATTACAAATAGAACAGAAATTTGTTAAAAATCCCAACTGGTAGGAGGCTGACCAGCTGGCTATTTACAAAGCGTGGAGAGTTGAATTCGGGACCACGGAAGACAAATCCATCTAGTGGCCGGGAGGAGGATTTGAACCTGGGACCTCCGAACAAGCCAGCTTGTCCTGTTTTCAATAATCACTTTGGAAAACATTTTTAAATATTTAGTTCTTTTATTTTTGTTTTAGCGTCAATTAGGAGATATTGTATATGTTCAACTTCCTGATGTTGATGATAGTCTAGATGTAGGAGGTAAGAAGCTAAGGAAACTGTCATCCAGTTGACAAAATTAGTGATTGAGCCTTTGTTAAGACGTTTGAGTGGCATATTGCTTGTCATGCATTGTCGAACCATTTGATGCACATGCTTCCATAACCATATCAAAGGTTTTTATAAGGATTGCTGACAGGTTAATCATCTTAAAATTCATGTTATGTTTGGCTGCTTATAAAGATCTTTTGATAAAGCAAAAAAATTTTGTGTAGTTTGTTCACATTGTGCAATTTTCTATGAATTTTACGATTTTTGATTGATAATGCAAAATCACACCATCGCTTTACATTGGGTACATGTATATCAGAAGCCCTGCTGAATGTATATAATAAATTAAATTGCATGTAATTTGCCAGACAAGTAAAGGCTGTTTATGTTGTTGTTTCATTGTACATAATTCACACATACAGTAACAATTGATTCAAATACTAACAATGTTACTGTCACTGTCACTGTTACAAATGAATGGTATGAAATTTACTGCACTGTGTACACTGATTTGCTCCTAGATGTATTTGGTGCATTAGAAAGTGTTAAAGCTGCAGCAGATATCTACGCACCAGTCGCAGGGACAGTTTGTGAAATTAACGGCGAATTAGAGAGCAAGCCAGAGTTAGTGAATAGTGATCCTTTTGGTGAAGGTACGCAAATCCATGTAAATATTTTGGTGAGGTACATGTAAGCACACATGTTTGATCCATGATGTGACTCTACTCTGCTAAGCACATAGCTAGATATAAATTAAAGATGTGTACAAAGGAATTGAAATCATCACTGTCTGAAAAGATTCTAATACAATAGATAAAAATATTTTGGCGAGGTCACAGTCGAACACGCTGAACTGTAGCCACCCGACTAACTTTTTTACATATTTTTGACAAGTTTTTGATTAGTTTGATGGCTTCCGGTTGCACGACAGTTTATACGAACAATCTGTGAAACGTTCAGTTTCAACTGGTTTTACAAACCCAGAAAACATTTCCTGTGCGAAAAGTTAAGTTTGACCAAATTTTTGTCGGTATAAAATTTATTTAACGCCAGTTGAACTTGGCATAATCGCTCATGTGAAGCGTTGTTTGAAACCCTTTCAAACTCTGATGTTTGAAGACGAATCATGCAACAGTTGATACCCCTCTGATTGGCAGTTTAAAGCAACTGGAAGCCGTAAAACTCACCAAAGTAATCAAAAACTTGTCAAAAAGATGTCAAAAACTTTGTTGGGTGGCTACGGTTGAATGCGTTTGACTGTAAAACACATTCTGTCAGATCCGTGATATGACTCTACTCTGCTAAGCACATGGTAAATTTAAGAAGATGTATACAAAGGAACTGAAAGCATCACTGTCTGAAAAAATCTAATGCAATACAGTAGATCCAGAGAGAAATGATTGCTTCTTGATTATCCATTGAAACAAAAGAACAAGAAGTACATGTACAGTTCCAATTTATTACAGTGAAACAAGCTCAACTGGGGCCACCCAAAGATTTTTTAGCTGATCACCAGATAAGTTCAGAACAAAAGAATTGGACTCCCTTCATCAGCGAACGATCACAGCAAGGGGCAAATTTAACCAATTCTTTTGTTCTGAGCTTGTCTTTTTATTGGTTAAAAAACGTTGGGTGACCCCAGTTGAGTTCATTTCACTGTAAGAATAAATTTATTGGTTCATGCTTGGCATGCCGCATATATCAAGTTATGGATGCTCAGAAGGAGCACTCTTCAAACTCCCAGGGGTATCTCATCATTGACATCAATGATGTACATGTATCAATAATGTCAAGCATTTCATGAGTTATTGATGGGTAATCCGTTAATTAGTCATTGATTATTGCTGATAATCAAGGAGTAAGCAATGAACAATCAATAGGTCAGAAAATTGATGAAGAAAGGAAAATGATTCAAACATGAATAAATTATTGTTCAACGTTTTTGTGGTGAGTACTGCTTTGAGTCGGTCTTGCTTGCATTATACCAAGAACAAGAACTTAATTTCCAAAGAAACATCATCTCACTAAGAGAAACTGTATTTCTGGAGAATACTTGCATGAGAGGGTGAGAAATAGATGAGAAATCAATACATATAGGTAATCAACGAGTAATTTAATTGATGACATCGATGAGTAGTAAAATAGGCCACAAAATGTTTTGTCTTTGATTGGTCATCAATTATCCATTATCGGCAATAATAAATTACTAATCAGTTGATTACTCATTGACTACTCATTAATTACTCATAATTTGTCAGTGTCTTGCAGATCCATGATTATTACTCATCTGAATAACTGATCTGCTCACTACTTACGATATTATGTTTTTTGTACCGGTAAAATAATGTAATTTTTCTCTGTTTGCAGGTTGGCTAATTAAGATCAAACTGGAAGAGGAAAAGCTGCCAGATGATCTCTTGTCTGAACAGGAATACAATGAATTACCTGAAGTCAAGGATGAAGAACACTGAATCTAAATTTAAGAGTAAAAAACAATACCAATAACTTAACTTGGTTTGAACAATTTTTATTATATTATTCTTCTACCGTGTACAACAAAATGGACATTGTATTATTAATGCACTCGTATTAGTAACACAATCAAGTGCATTTATTAATAATTATAGTAAATTATAGTTGATTTTGTATTAACAAGAATGATCAGTTTGTAAGTGGGAAATAATATCAAGGATTTTATGGTAGGGGTTTTTTAAGTCCTTTGTTTTTGCCATTTTCTTGACACCTTTTCTTTGTGTGTGCATTCATGAAGTTGGATTTTCCATTTCTCAAACCTTAAAATTTTTCAAACCCTCCATAACTTGAGCCAAAAGTCATTTCTCTTCCATACGTCTTGAAAACACTGCATTTTTATCTTGTCTGACTTCCCAGACCAATTTTCGTTTCCCTTTGAGGTTCAAGAATTGGGATTACACAGTTATTTTCCGAGGGAGATTGATGTTTCAAGAAATTGTAATTGCTGTATGACTGAAGTTATGTGACCAGGACCTCTTGGGGTCCAGATAAGTTTTAAAGGCCAGGTGTCGACAAGGAATTCTGACTGGTCAAATTACTGCCCGTACCAAATCATTAGAAGATTTCTAATTTGTCAGCTCAGGTAGCTGCTGACTTTGTCAGGCTTTTGACCCGAGGATCCTCCTCTTATTGGGACACTGTCCTCTTGAACAAGACTAGGGAAGTAACATGTTAACATTGCAAGCCAAACTAAACATTCTGCCTTTCACTGGACAACTGCAATGTAGAAATATTGTAAATCACAGAATGCAACAAACGGGTGAACAAAGATAGGTTAAAGCAAGAAAAGTAAAAACAGTGTTTCTTCTCTTTCCTCTTTATAAAATATTCTCCCTCAGCTTGTTACTCATTTGCTTGGTTCTTCTCCCTCAACTGACTAAATATGGACTACTGGTAGTCACAACAGTGCAATAGTTTATTTAAAAGCTAATAACTTTGTTGTTGTAGACTTATAAATACCTTACAGTTATTCACCAGTGTTGTTTTTTTTTGCAAAGGTGGTGGTGACAGTATAATACACAGTAAAGGCACTTAAATTTACTTTTTTAACTGATAAGCGAAATATGTATGAAATGTGAAATTTACATTGCAGTAGACTCACAGAGACTTTGTTCTTAGGCAATAACAATAGACAATAAAATTATTGTTACTAATGATGACTATTGCAACTTTTTGCTTTCTGCAGTATGGTTTGATTCAGTCTTGGAATCTGTTTCAAAACAGGTTCATTATTGTTCTTTTTGTACTCAGTGACATATTGTTACACAAGGTTGAGCATGATTGCAAGAATTAAGAAAGCTGGGGTTGGAGCTATCATCCAAGACTGAAGGCTGACAGTGGCGGATCCAGACCTTCACCTAAGGGGGGGCGGCGTCTATTTGACATGGGCCTTTATAGGAGGGGGGGCGTTTAATACAACCTTTGTACTTCAAGGGGGGCGCTTAATAGATATGAAGCGTTTATTTGAGAGTGGGCTGTTATTAGATCATATATCTTAATTACTTTTTATTTTGCCCTTATTGTCTCATGATAGAGAAATTAACCACCTCAGCCAATGGCAGATCCAGGGGAGAGGCCCAGGGGGAGAAAAAGTGCATTTTCTTTGATCTTCTGGAATTACTTTTGCAGAATTCAAGATTTATAGTCAAGCCTTAACCCCCCCCCCCCCCCCCCCCCCAAGAGGCCAACAAGATGCCAACATGGTTGGCCCTGATGACAATGAAGACATGGATATCAAACTATGAACAACATCTGTGCAGACTAGATTAGCTACAAACAGTTTTCTGTCTTACTCCACTAGGAAACTATGCATCTTATTTGTTTTGTTGACATTGTAAGTTAAAGTGACATAAAATAGAAAGAGAAATGAGAAATGCCGATGAAGTTACAAGTTCAAGGGTTACCGGCAAATGGTGGGAGATGCCATGGCCTAATGGTTCATGTGCTGGACTCTGGATCGGGCAGTCTGGGATCAAGCCCTGGCGACTGGCCGGGCCAGGGTCATCGTTTTGTGTTCTTGGACAAGGCATTTTCCTCTCATAGTGCCTCTCTCCACCCAGGTGTATAAATAGGTACAGATGAATTGAAGGGGCAACCTGACAGAATTCTGTGGGTAGCCCTGCGATGGACTAGCATCTTCAAAGATTTGGATCTAGAAGAAGAAGCAAAGCCAAGGAGTTTGGTCCAGAAACTATTTTGCACGCGAAGCGAGCCTATAAACATTTGCACAGAGACTGGTATCTAGTTAGGAGGACGCTGGGAGTTGTTGGGGAGGGGTGGTTACAGCGACAGCCTTGCACCATTGTTTGCTGTGAGGGTCGACTTGGGTTCGCTTGCTTCTCTTTTTCCAGAGAAAAAAACAGCTCAGGAGTTTTTAGCGACCGAAAAGATGAGCGACAACGTGATAGAAGAAGTTCAGCCTACAGCAAGTAGTGAGTCAGGAGGACAATCCGAGCAAACCGCTGAAGGAAGCGAAGTAGAAACGGCAACTGGATCAGGTGGAAAAAGTGATGTTGTTGATGATGATAAAGAAAGAGACGAACCGCCGAAGAAGAAGTCGAAAAAAAGCTCTTCAAAGAAGGCTGCAAATGCAGAGCCCGCTAGTGCTGGCCAGGATAAATATCCGTTTGCACGTTCACGAGGTATAAGAATCTTCAGTGATCGAGAGATCGAGTCCCAGGACGCGGAGATGACCAAAGAATACTGGCGTTTTTGGAACGACACAGCCGAGGAACTGTGTAGCGATCGAGCTTACAACGACTGGGGAAAACGAGATCTAAAGCTTTACATCGATGCTGCCTGGATAATACATAAGACTTACTTGCAAGAATTACGCGAACGAGAGTTGGCAGGTTTGCTAAAAGAGCTGCAAGAGAAATATGGATATGCTGAGCTGCCAGCGAAACTGAAAAGCCAAGATCAAGCTGTCACGAACGCCCTGTCAAAGGTAGCAAATTATTTGTGTGTTTGTATACGTGGTTTGCGAAAGTTGTTTAGCTTTGGGTGCGATCGATCAGTGCTTATAGGTGCAACAGAACTCAAGGTTACACGAAAGTTTATACAAAGTTCCCCCAGGGCCCTGGGGAAAATATTTGTGCATCCTTTTGGGAAGTCCCAAGTGTTAACTTAGGTTGGGGATATCATTATTTTCTTTGTATTAGTATGACAAAAAGGCAACAACAAAATAAGAATTCAGAGAATTGCAGTAGCCATTTTAAGACAGACAAATGATATGTACATGTTTCAGTCAAATCCAAGTGGCTATGATGCAACCCCCCTCCCCACCCCCCACCCACCCCCAAGGCATTTGACCATGTTTTTAAAGAAAAAAATTGTCAAATTCCCCCAATATGTTGGCAGTTTGCACAGTCAAAGTGCTCTACAGAGTGTCAACCCTTTTCAGATTTTCTAGCTCTGTTAATACTTTATTTGCAAAAGGTTTCTGGTAATACCTTATTGATACCACGTTTAAAAAGTGAATCCACATATAAATGTTTTTCTAAAGAGGTAAAAGGATATCGTAACAAAAACAGACTGAGGTGGAATCGTGGAATAATACAGCATCCATGGTGAATGAACGGATTTTGAAACCTTTTAGCTTGACACCGCTGACTAACATTTCTTCCATGGCCAAAAGCCCAACCCAGCAGGTGAAGTTTTGCATCAAATTTTCCACCATATGGAGCTAACATCAAATCAATCCCCCAGGGTATGCCTTGGGGGAGGGGGGGGGTACTCTTGGATTTGACTGATTATATGTTTTGCATTATTGTAAGAGTACATGTATTTGAAAAGCAGCAATTTTAAAAAAAAAAATTAACTCCATTTCTAAATATGTGTATAAAACTAGTATTCAGTTTGATTTAAGCATACATGTACATCTACCATAAAATTCTGAACAAGACCTCCTCCCACTTCACGCCTTCACCCCACACACACAAAAGAAATAAGCCCCCAAATATCAAGTACAAAAATCAATTTCAAGCCCGATTTTAAGTCACTGGACTGAGTTCAAAATTATTTTTATCCTCCTTTGTTTTTATTTTGTCAATAAAAATATTTACACATAATTAGAAGCCAGTTAAAAGTATCTGTTCCAACTACTAGCAATTTCTTCCTTGCTTCTATATTTGGTTTTGTTTTCTTTGCATCAAGTCTCTTCTGGGAATTAATAGACAAAGGAATAATTGGAAAGTTAGCACGTTTAACCAGAAAGCCTCTGCTCAATGATTGGTTAAAAACTCTTACATACACCCTAATTTTTTTATATGAGTTCATGAGTATTTTTAACTATCAAGTATGGAAATTAAAATTTCTCTTCATTATCCCTTTGTTATTTTAACATGTGTTTATGACTAGCCTTTTTTGCACTTATTTCCCAAAAAATATGACCAGTCAAGCCAGTTTACCATGCTAGCTTCATGTGCTTGCATATTCTGCATGTTTGTGTGCTTATTTGATAAACTGACACAGCAACTGAAGTAATAAAATCAGTAATTCCTTCTGTTTACTCTTCTTTAATTTCAGCTCCAGGATTCCACAGCCAACTTGAATGAGCTGAACCTGGAGTTATCCCGCACCAGAGGCAAGGCCATGAATCTTAAGCAACGGGCAGTTGGTGATTCTTTCCCAGCCAAACAAAAGGATGAAGAAACAAGAGTAATGAACAAACAAGTCAGTGAGCTGGAGAAAAATCTTTACGAAGGCATGTCTGAAGTAAAGCGGGATCAAGACTCAATGAAGAAAGCCCTTAACAGACAGAAGACCTTGGTGTTCAAAGCACGTCAGGAACGACCTCTAGTTGGGGACAGTTAAGGCTAAAACAGTCTTTCGGAAGAAAAAAAAATGAAAATTTTTGTTGGAAATCATTAGTATGGACAATTTGGCATTTTCTACATATTAACATCTTGTACTTTTTTAAGACAAAGGATTTTGCTTGTTTTAATGAAAACTTTTAAGCTATTAATGTACTACCAAATCTCTTGAGAAAACACAAAGGGAGGATAAACAGATGAAAGAACTTCTAGCAAAAAATCAAACTTTTACACATAGCTTGCAGAACATTCATTACTGACAAAATATTTATCATTGTTTTATAGATTTGAACTGGGAAACTGTATGAACAACACTTTGATCCATCCCTGTTATGACAAAAAGTGCCTTTGGAACATTTAAATCTACACAAAGGTTAAATTAAGGTGGAAATAAAATATCAAACAAAGGTCTGCATATTTCTCAGTTTTACATTTTTTCTTTTCAATGGGACTCCAGAATTCTCTTCTTTATTCATTTTACTCACTCAACCAGGCTCTACATGTAGCCTGCATTTGCTTGTAATCTTTCCCATGTGGGCACATTTCACACTCAATTACAACCAACTGGATTATTGTTGTTGAATATTATTGTTGAAATACTCCTTAAAAAAAGAGGTTGCCATGATTAAAATGTGGCTTCAAGTAAGAGTATCTTCCCTGTCCAATGTTCCCCCACCCCTGACTGACTGACTGACTGACTGACTGACTGACTGACTGACTGACTGACTGACTGACTGACTGACTGAATGACTGACTGACAGTAAATTATATACATGCAAATGGGTGTTGTCAGTTCTTGCATTCCAAATTAGGGGTTTTTGGGATATAAAATTCATAGTATTTTGTTGTTTTACATATGTTACTAGCATTAGGGATTATATTATTTAACCACCCACCCCCTCCTCTTGATCTTTCTGATTAGCACGTCCGTTCAAAGAGATAGGCAGGTGTGAGGCACTCGAAAATGGAGCCTAGGCACAAAGGACCCAGAACTCGAAACGTCTCCCTAATCAGTCACTTGGTTCGCTTTGCATCATGTGGCATGAAAATGACAAATCCATCAGGGCGAAGGAAATCAGAACCATGGTTTGATGCATGATCTTTACACAATGTATAATGATTTAAATTCCTTTCCTTTTTGATGCTGATTATAGAACTCATTTGGTAGCATAGTTACTTGATAACAGCTGCATCAGTGTGGGTTACTCGGAATTCTTGGTGGGGGTGTGTAAACCAATTCTCCAAATCCTGATCCTATTTCAGACCAAAACATGCAATTTTCTACACCTGTTTTCAGACATCAGCAGCTATCTGGTCAATGGATCAGAAGTGAATGCCAACTAAAGATGTGGTAAAATTGAGCTTGGTTGATATGTTTCGATGACTTCTCATTCTCTCTTGGTTCATATTTGAGTTGAAAAGACAGATATGTTATACACTCTACTGGTTCCTTAAAAATCTTATCCGATTTCAGACCATAATGGTCAAAATCTATACCCAAAACGGCTCAAAAACCACACCTTTCAGGGTGCCACATACCTACATAGCTTTCAAATGAACCTTTTGAATGCATGGAGCCATAAAACGCAGAACAGTATTTCCTGAAGAAGACTTGTTGTACTAGTCAAAATATTGGCCTATTAAAAGTGCCCTTTGCCTAAGTGCCAACCTTGCATTATAATTGGTTTTTCAAGAGAAAATGGTGTTTTTGTATTGCTTATATAGGGGAGTACCCCCCCCCCCCCCACTCCTTCTTAGTCCCACAGTAGACACTTATGGCCTATTAATATCTGCCACCTCATATGGAATCACAACAGGTCTTCAATTGCTCCTAGCTGTGGTACCGTTTAATAAGGCGGGGTTTTACCTGAAGTTGAGTGAAATTTTAAGAGGTTTAGAGAAGGGATAGAGGAAAGAAAATTATTTTTGGAACACCACCAGACAGTTGACCCCAACGCAAGAGCATCCCAGGTTGTCAGGGAACTTTTTGGGTGTCCATCTACTAATTTTTAACTTTAAATTCTAATTTTAAAATCACATTAAATCTTCACCATTTCTTATTTCTCTAAATTTCACTAATCCGTTGAGAAAAACTATCTCCTCCCAAATATCCCCAAAAATCACCCAAAAATTTACAAAACACCGCAAAACATAGATTCTAGAGATGAGTGAACAGTTCTTCGATTGCTTGAAACGCGAACGAGATATTCGCATTAAACCTAAGTTATGCGGCGGAAATACGGCCTTCAGGTAAAACTCCGCCTTAATTCGTGCGCAGAGAGCTTGCTCGCAGGCTGCCAGGGTCAGGGTTTAGGAAGCCAGGCCATGCCATGCCCCCAGGGGGGTTACTTGGGCCAATCTTTGCTGGGTATGTGCCGCTAGCCTCTCAGAACCCCTACCCCATTATAGTCATATTCTATGGCCAATTATAGACCCCATCGTAGTCACTTTTGGGTAAATGTAATTTTCATGACCCCAACTTAGTCACTTAATGGGAGCCGTTTGTCAAATATTAAACAACAGCAATGAATACGGTAACTTTTTCTTTTCGGCGAATCTTTCCGTTTATAAATCACAACTTGCCAGAATTTTCTCACTCTCAAAATCCCAGTCACCCTATAAAAAGTGCTTGAAAAGGCGACCCCATTATAGTCAGTCCAGTCGTGAAAATGCGACCCCATCCAGCGGCACATCCCCATTAGCCCATTTATAGGAAGTGTCCCCCCCCCCCCCCCCCCCGGGGCCATGCCCCACAGCTCCCTACCTGAGATTTTGTTTTGTACTCAACACCCACCCCTGCCGGGATCGATGCAAAGGTAGATATTAAATACTAAATCTACCGATTGGAAATGAATTGCTATCCAGTGGACAAAAACAAACTATGCTATCCACTTATCCACTGGAGAGGGTTGGCATCCTTTGAAGAACTGCCCGTGTGGGCCCGGGGCCTGGAGTCTGGGCTCCAGGAAATACAGACTTTCATCACGTGACAATGGCATTGAATTTCGCTTGATCATGGCGGCCGTTGTTGTTCGTTTCGGTATGGCGTTTTGCGGCTTCGCTTTGGTGATGCTTGTTTTATGCAGCAGTGGTAAGTCTTGCTAATGCTTTTTTACAACTTTCTTTTTGCATAATACATTTCCTGGGGAGAAATTTTAGCAGAATGTTACAAACACCTCGATCAGCAATTTTGTAATTTGATATTGGTTGGTGTTTACATCAGCCTCACGATCGGTTTTTTGCTGAATAATTCAATAATTGATTTGAATTTCGGAGTACTACTTTAGCTTGAATTCTGGTTATTCTCTCGAATTCATTCAAATGTTCAAAAATGTGATAAAGGAGGTAGTCTATATTGTGGGATATAGACACGCAAAGGCCGAGTGCTTTCCGATCGGGCTGAATGTGATACAAATTGCCAGCGGAGCAAAGTACATACACAGCACTTTGACAGGCAGAATATTACTACAAGACAATAAGTGATGCTTATTTGAAATAATAAAATGCTCAAGTAAATACACGAATATATCTTAATTTGGCTGGGACCCAGGTATTAGTCTTCATGAGTTTTTCCGCTTCGATTTTGAGCAGGAATTTGAGATTTGAGCGGGAGATGTCATGCAGTCCTAAAATAATCCAAGTCATGGAGATCTATTAAAAGAAATTTACTTGCCTCTTGTTTACCTGTAAATTTATTTTCTACAACAAACAGCAAAAAGCCACGTGAGGAAAAAATCAAGGCGATTTAAAGTTAAGCTTACTCTCGTACCATGTAATAGTTTCATAAGTTTTTTTTTCTTTTTATGACAGTTCCTATCATAATTCCATTTTTTTGAAAATCTTTTACAATACTTTTCAGTAATGCTTAACATTGATTTCTTTGCATTATTGTAAGCGAGTGTGAAGAATTAGCAGCTTATTAATGTAGATGTTGCCAGCCTATAATATGAAACTAACTGCAGTGACATCAGTTTAACCATCAAATGTTAGAAATATTTCTTAAAATGTGTATTGTGTTGCTACCAATCAGAGCCCAGATGAAACATAGTTAGTAGATGAAACTGTGAGAGTAAACTACAAACTGTAAGAGTGACAGCAATTATTACTATACTTTTTTTCTATTAACACTGAATGAGGTTTAGCAAATATAATGTTGTGTCTATTGGGAGGATCAGTCAATCAATCAATAATTATTATTAATTAATTATTATTATCATATCCAGCATAGACTGCTTGGAAGTCTATTACGTTATCTATTGTGCTACAAATGCACCACATAGTAATCAGTGAAAATTTTGTTAACAAATAGAGAAGCGACATTGCGTGTTATGGACAAACCATTATTTTCCTGGAGGGGGGGTATGAAAAATTTTCCTCTGCAAACTTCTTTTTTAATTTATGCAAACATTTTGTTTACGAAATGCAAACTAATTTACACATATTGTGTTTGCACATATTGTATTGTGTTTTTTGGCTTTGCAAACAATTTTTTTCAATATTTTTCATACCCCCCCCCCCCCCCCCTCCTTCAAGAAAAATAATGGCCTGTCCCATCCAAGTAGATTGCTCTTGAATTACAGTGTAGTTAGCATATGCATGTTTTCACTGGTCATTGTTTGTAGAAACAAGAGGTTTCTTTGTTTCATCTTAATGTGAAAAGCATTGCCAAGAAAGCCGATACAAAATCAAAGTTTTTTGCATACATTATTTCTCAAAAATGAAATTCAGCTATTTTTGACCACTTTCAAAAATGGCTAAAAATTCAAGGGGGACGTTATTGCATGCGGCCTTTCAGTTATTCACCAAAGCGGAAGGCTGAGGCAAATAATTGATCCACAAGACACTGACAAATCAGGATATATTGTGATAACCAAGTTAAATAATTGTTTCTGACAGCTCTGAAAAAAGTGCGATTTTTCTTAAAAGTGGACACAACTACACATTCAAGCAGAACACTATCAGCAAAACACTGTCTGGCAGAAGTGTGTAATGGGATTTTTGGTTTTGTGGATTTGGCCATTTTTAAGATCCGTTTTTCAGTTTTCTCACAAGAACATTTTTGGTAAAAATCGTGGTTTTTTTTCGTTTCATTTTCTTTTCGGTTTGCAGTTTTTCCTTTTTTTGAGCATTTGGTTTTCGGTTTTCAGCAAAAAAAACTAGGGGTTTTTCAGTTTGGTATCCGATGTGGATTTCAGTTTTCCCTTTTGGTTTCTAGTTTCTGTTCAGCAAGAATGATCTTAATAATATGTGCCCAACGCCATGCCAAGCTCTCAAAACTGCAATGTGATATTTGAGATTTTCAATGGAGGTTTTCTGAACTTTAGCTTTTTGCGATTAGAAAATTCCCTCAAAGTCCTCTGTTGCGATTCGATAGAGGATTTTTGCAAATTTTTCTGACTAATTTAAACAGTCTAAAGAGATGCATATGCAGGATTCAGGACCGTGACATCCACCAATGCCCTGAAGAAATATAGTTTGGTTAGTATGCTCCATGAGTCACCAATGTATCCGATCAATAAGTATAGGGTTTTGGAAATCGTTACAAGTGTACATTTTGGGTTCTGATGGTTTTGTATGCAGTTTTCGGTTTTGTGCAAATTTTTTTGCAGTTTTGGATGATAAGCCCCTACAAACAGACCATTATCTGTAGGCAGTTATTTGCAGATTTTATGGTGGGCTCTAGACCAATGAAAAGGAAGAACAAAAAGTCACGATTGAATGAAAATAGCGGATTTGTTCATGCAGACAGTGCTTGAAGTTATGAATTGGGGTTTAATATGTTTAACAATAACTGTTATTGGTGATTCAAAGAAATGGTTTTGAGGCCACTCATGGCTTGACACGTCAACTCCACTTTTTAATTAAGGACGTTCGCTCGAAAATCTTCTAACATTGACTTTTTTCTTAAACTTTCACCACTGTGAGGTTATGGGTTACTCATGTCAAAAATGTAAAAAAAATTGGGGGGTCACCGAATTTGTTTCGGAGATAAGATCTCCAAAAGATCACCTTAAGATCTTATAAATCGGCCTTCGATTCTGACAGTGGCGGCAGTGTCTGCTTGCCAGAAAATAATGCGAATAAATTCATGAAATGCAGTTTTCTTGCCTAAATATTGTTTTAGGGGATCTTTTGAGCAAATTGATTCAACTGGTGATGTTCCTTTAGAAAATCTTATCGTTTAGTGATCACATTTGCACTCGCCTGGCAGTTGAAAGATGGGCAAGATTTCATGCCACGTGGGCAAAAAAATTAAAAATTTGTAGACTTCTCACATTGACTTTTTGCTCATTTTTTTACAATCTGTCGAGAATCGCAAAACAAAGCCGCCTATCAAAAAAAATTAGGGGTCACCGACCATTTGAGACAGTAAACTGCGAGCGAAGTTATCGCAACAGCTACCAGCCCTATATTTGTTTGGAAAGTTCTCTCAGCGCGCGCGCGCGCTCATAGCCTGTGTACAGCCGTCCCGCTCCCCTCAAAAAAATCGGGGAGGGAACGTCTGTGTTATGGCGGCGTTAATCGTGTTCCGCGGCGGGTGGTTTCCCTGGAATGTGTGGGAAATGATTTGATTGGCTTTCACAAAAATTATTTTAATTTATTCTGCATAATACCAAAACCGAACTTTGATTGGCTAAAATTTTCGCGGGTGTTAATGTATTAGCTGGAGTAATTCCAAATCATTCCAGCGAGCGCGCGAGTCAACATGCTATGATGAGTTCATCTTCAATTATTTGTGCGCTCTGCAGAAATTGTTTAGTCAATAAGTGCGACAATAATTTGGTAGACGCTCGCAAGAGTACAGCATTCAACGCAAGGCAAGAAATATTATCGTTGGACATCAAAGTAAAGATAAACTCAACCCACATTTGCAGAAATTGTCTCATCTTGCTGAAGATACGGTTTAATGGGGATTGAAAGGCCTGCACATCTCCTACGTTCGTGACATTTGTATTTGCCGTATTGTCTGAAATTTGGTCTTTCGACCTCTCAGCGTCTCACCTGTTTCTGAAGGGCACTCTATGTTGTATCATTTGGAGGCAGTATAAGTTGAGAAGTGCCGTAAGACTGAGGTCTAGTAAATGTCTAGAGGTTACTCCTGTTTTTAAAATTTGACACCTCTAGCTCTGTAATTTGCCACACGTTTCGCTAATGCGGTTTATTTTGGCTCATTTCTATTTGCAAGATATGCTATAAGCTCTCAAAGTGTTCTCTCTGGAAGGACAAGGTCTGAACTTTCCGTGAAAATGTTGATTACTTGCATTTATATTTGCGATGCCGAGCCCGGCTTTGTTGCAAGATGTAATTGATCTAATCACGGATGACATATTTATCTTTTTCCGGCCGTTGTAACTTTACTTTGAGAAAGCTAAACGTTGATTTTACAGAGACATTCTTTGTTGTAAAGGTTATGCTACTTGCATTGATTTGAGGTCGATGATTAGCTTCAACCTCCCTTGTTCGTTATGTTACATTCACCACGATTCAAATCTCACACGCGGATACCCGATATGATAATTTATGTGAAATTTAAATCGAGAACAGCAGGATACTGGAACACAATTATCGCCGCCACAACACAGACGTTCCCTCCCCGATTTTTTTTGAGGGGATCGGGACGGTTGTACACAGGCTAGCGCGCTCATTGCATGACATGGTGTGACGTTGCGACATGAATTACGTGCGCAGTAAGGATGCGCAAAAACAATTAGTGCGAACGTCCTTAAGAAATACAATCTAGAAAGTCTTAAACAACTCACAGGGTGAGAGTGAAAGCCTATTTTCTGATTTTCAACACACACAACTGAGTGTTTTAAATCTGAAAAGTTCTGCCAATAGACATGGAAGGGTAATCTATTTTCCTACAGTCACATACAAATCCCAAGGACAAGGTTCAACTTTTTTTCCTGTTTAGCGCTTCCCGCATCACATGTAAACAACATTGTCACTAATAGTGTAGTTATGGTAGACAATTTTGCCAAAAACACGTTAAATTTCCTTTATTTGTAACATTATACAACTGTCATGTAGGTTATGCTACATGTATGACTGAAAAAAAAACATTTATAAAATTATAGCTTTTTGTCCCAACAAGAGGAGTTTCTATAAAACATGGATTGGATAAAAGTAGTCTAACT
Source organism: Meandrina meandrites (assembly GCA_963693305.1). NCBI lineage: Eukaryota > Metazoa > Cnidaria > Anthozoa > Scleractinia > Meandrinidae > Meandrina > Meandrina meandrites. Next base: position 27,002,972 of record OY855903.1, read on the forward strand.
TGAAACTCTTCCTTGCAAAATGCACATTAAATTTGTCATAGTATGTAATGTGCGCAAATGTGCTGATTCCTTTTTTCAATTTTAATTGTTGAAGTGTTGATGAAAGTAAGTTGCCCAAAATTTCCAATCCTTTTAATAGCTATTCTTGTCAAGGGTCATAATCTCTGCCATGGCATGTTTTTAAAATTAATAGTTCCAACCAGCCACCATACCAGCCGTGAAACTACCAGTACTTGTATAACATGCGTGAAGTGATTGCAGATATTGACTGGCTGCAGTACAATTTCTAATTTCTTTTGCTCTCACCCAGATCTTCATTAGCCTATCCAAGTTTTCCTTTTATGGTCAAAACAGCTCAAGCATTCCTATCAAGGGTGAATTAATGAAGTCATCAAATTGATGGAAATTTGATTTCATTCTTTGCTTCAATATTCCATTCTTGAAGTGAATATTTCAATGTTCAAACAGCGACTTGATTCAAAACAAAAATGTTGATTTCATAATGCCTGGCTTCGCGTGACAAAATATTCTAATTTGCTGCAAATTAGCAGGTTTTGTTTAATTTATGCATTTAAAATGCATAAAAACAAAACCTGGGTCCACAACATTTTTGCCACTTTCTCTTCCGTTGCAGACAAATGGGAGCTTTGATTAAGATCAGAAACAATGCAAGCTGAAATCAGCTTCTACATGTGTTACCTCACAGAGATGCAATTAATATTATCACAATGGCTTTTTCCATGATGACAGACTGCAGTGAAATTTCCAAACACATGAAATAGTATTAGCCTGTTAGTGAGCTTATCATGTTTATTTTAATCCTACTATTAGTGAGTGGACACAGTGCGTTAGGGAATGGCAGTATAACACCAACTATGCAAGCGAATCAAAGCACACCAACTGCACATGGGAATCGAAGCACAGCAACACCAACTGCACCTGGAAATCGAAGCACAGCAACACCAACTACACATCATGGAAACCAAAGCACACCAACACCAACCACACCTGGGAATCAAAGCACAGCAACACCAACTACACATCATGGAAATCAAAGCACACCAACACCTACTTCACATGGAAATCACAGCACAGCAGCGACAACCACAAATAAGGAGCCCACACCGACACCAGAAGGTAGGCAATAGAGATGTATTTCAAATGTTTGATATACTGAAAGCTGATTACTTACTTTTTACTCCCTTCATACACCACTAAATACGTAATTTCTTTATTTAACATTCATTTTTAAGGGATGATGTCATGTCATCGCTTAATGTCATCGTGCAAGTGGACGGGATCTCTTGTCTGTTGCAATCGACCGATCTGTAGAACTGAATAGGATTTTAAGTTGTCTTGACTAATAGTTAGAAAGGACCAATTCTAAGTATAACGAAAAAGACAAATTATATTTGATAAGTTTTATTAGATTTAGTAAACAGAAGTCTTTAAATTTTTTAAAAGAAAAGGGCTAAACATTTTCAAGACAGCGTTTGGCCTTGTATAGTATGCCGTATATCGGATGTCGCGCTACAAGGTAACGCAACTTTTGTCGAACAATCATTTAACAAAGAAGTTGTTCAGGAATAAACGTCAGTAGAAAAGAAATCAAGTTTAACTCAACAAGAAATCACTGCATAGAACTCAAAGAAAAATATTCCTGGGCAGTAAGAAAGGACTTATTCTAAGTATAAACAAAAGAGACAAATTATATATAATGTGTTTTATTAGATTTAGTAAACAGAAATCTTTAATTTTTTTTAAACAAAAGGGCGCAACAATTTCAAGACAACGTTTGACCTTGTACATGACGTACAATGTATGTCGTATATCGGATGTCTCACTGCAAGATAATGCAACTTTTGTCAAACAAGCATTAAACACAGAAGTTGTCAGCTACTTTTATTTACTTTTTTAAAATTGTCAAATTTGAAAGACCCCTTGTGAAACGTCATCGCTTCTGCATGCATTGCGTGCTGTTTATTATTATCAAGTCCTGAAGTTTGTGACCCTCTGAAAGTAACATTGCTCTGCTATCCAATCTCTTACCTTATTTTACCAAAACAATTTTTTAAGGGGTGGCCCTTCTTAAATCCAGACCAAGAGCAGTAATGTTGCTTAGGAATTGCTGAAGGCGATTTTTGGTAGCAAGCCATTTCAGAGCATTTTGCAATGCTAAATTTTGATTTTTTTTTAGGGGGGGAGGGGTGGTTAGGGGAGACAGACACCTGCTTTGAAAAAATTACCATTGTGCGCTCGTAACTAGAAGTGGCATTCCCAAACTTTATGTTAGAATTTAAAACTTTCTCCTCCCAAGCATCCCCAAAAATCACCAAAAATTTAGAAAACACCACAAAACATGTAGTATGCACGAGTGTTTTTGAATTGCTGAAATGAGACCAAGATATTCACATTAAAGCGGCAGAATAATGGCCTTCAGGTGTTCCCCCCACTGTAAGTGTTAGTAAATAAGACTAACAGCAGATTAAGCAATAGTTAAAGAAACATGACATTGATGTTGACTGTGTTTCAGCACATGGTGGTGATCATTCAGACCGCGGCAAGTGGGTAGCTACTGGCTTTGCTGTCTTCTTCCTCATTACAACCATTGTGATGACTGTGCTATATTGCCGACAGCGCAAGATTTACCGAGAGCTGGAAGGTGACAGCTCTTTGTCAAGGCTGATTTAGTGTTGACAAATTCCTCAGAAAAAAGGAATGGAACTAGAAGCCTGAAAGTCATACAGTTTGTTGTAACTTTAGTCTGGGTACATTTCAAGCACCTGTAATTTGTAGCTTTTGACGGCACGCATAATGAATGGCTTGCTGACTCTTGAGCTCTCTAAGAGCCAATGCTTGAGTTGTGGGCACACACAGTGTGGTTCAATGTATCCCTTGAGTCTCAGTGAATGAAATCGGGAAGTGTGGCCCTTCAATTTAGCAAGCAAACCATTTCAACAGAACTGCCTTTTTTCCTTGGTTTGTTTGTTTGTTTGTTTGTTTGTTTTTTGCTTCTTTTTTTTGTAAGTAGAGAGTGCTGATAGGATCCTATCAGGTGATACATTTTTTTTTCTTTTTACAAAGTTATGTTGTCGTTTTTTCTCCATCTACAATCGGGCTCGAGGTTCTTCTTTAGGGTCAGGTAGAGCACTTGTAAAAGTCACTATTAAATAAATGTAGATGACATGTAACAGTTGGTAAATTTATTAAGATAATAATTATTAAGATACAAAGTTTGCTTGGTTCAAGCCTGTTTCACAGTTTTCAAATCCAATCTAATACCAAATAAAGGAAATCGTTCCTTTTCGCAGTCAGTTTAAACAGGCTGTTATAAATACCTGCCATTCGAACGGGCCCCCATTTTATATTGGGAAAACATGGCGTAAAAAGCTGAATGCAATGTCAAATAATTTCTGCATTAATTGTTCTGCAAAAATTTAAACTCTCTAAAGTGAACACATCTTGTAAGAATTTTAAATTTGTTAATCAAACACGAGAACTGCAGTTTCGCTCGAAAGTGAGCAATAGTCTTTACACATTTCCATACATTTAGCAAAAACTGTGTGGTAATTTAAAAGTACAGTTCTCGTATTTAATCAGCAAAATCTTTTACCAGATGTGTTCAGGTTACAAAGTTTCAGGCTACAGAAATCATTTGACGTTATTGTTCCATACTATGTTTTCCCCAATACAAAATGGCGGCTAGTTCGTGCGAAAATGCTTTATATCAAAGGTTTATTACTTCTTCATAGAATATTCGTATGTAAGCAGTAAGCAGAAACGACAACATGTTAAGTGACGAGTTATTTAGCTTGTAGACTATTGATAGGTAGCGTGCTGTAGTATTTCTCATTAATAGCTTTTGGCTGTAATTATGGTTCACAATGTTAAACTAGCAAGTGTCCTATTGGTGTAAGTAAAGGAACAGTCATTTTATAACCATTTGATTAGCCAAAGTAGTTTCACGTTAGGTAATTAAGCATCGTTATTCTTTGTATTTTGGAGTTGTAGAGTTTTACAAAACCTGCAACGTAGTTTAGTTCCATGTAAAGTAATTGCACTGAAAGTGTAAAAAGTAGCTTCTAGGTTACCCTGGGTGGCAGAGGGTTTTTTTTGTTTTGGGGTACTTCTAGACTGCTCATTAAAACAAAACCTTTTCACAACTTTTGCGTTGAAGCTTTCCGACCCTTGCTCAATCGAATTTCGGCAAAATATTCACACAGAACAAAAACTATAATGAAGATGAAGCAATGCTCTTATAAGTTAAAAGGCCATATTTTGACTGAACAAACTGAAGCTAGATAAAATACTGCTATAAAGCTCGACGGACATCTGTTCGCATTCGAGAACACGAGAAAAATGTAGCAAAAAAAAAGCCGTCGGCGACTCTTTTTTCTCTACATTTTAAGTTTTGTCAAACGGAGGAAAGTTTTTAGCACGTTCTAGGCGTTCGGTTAGTTGGGGAGGAATCGCTAGAAACTACAAAGATGTACTTGAGGAACCGGTTAAACCAAATACGGACTGCCATAAGCACCCTCTCCATGCAAGCTAATCACTTCCAACATGTTCCATGGTCTGCTTCTGATTAGGTAACCTCCATCTTTGTTGACAAGTACTTCATCTCCGCGACTGGAAAAACATCAAGACGCATGTTAACCTACCCTGCGAATACAGCCGCCTCCCATCGCTCCCGGCCGGTTTAAACGCCAAACCGGCCGGCAGCGATGAGAGGCAGCTGTATTCGCAGGCTAATGTTAACCATGTGTTAACCTAACTTTCTCGTAGGAAACGTTTCCTTATCAGACCATGAAGAATTGATAGACCTCACGGTTAGCAGAACGTCCAAATTCCATTTCCCAGCCTATTCTTTTTTTTCTTTTGCCCAAATCCCAGTCCCATTACCATTCTTTTGTTTGTTTGACCCAAATCCCATTTTCCCAGCGAAACTGAAAAATAGGGAAATCCCAATTTCCATTTTACCCCTTCCAGGCCCCTCCTAGCAGTATACGCTTCAATTTTTTCCCGCGTTAAAAATATGTAACATTAAACAAGTCACCCCTTCGCATTCTTACCCTGCGCAATTTTATAAAAGGAAACAAAGCGTCCATTGCTATGCTCTATCTCCGGCAAAATTTTGATTTGTGCGCATGGTCGAGCAAAAATGTCGTAAATCGCGATACTGGTGAAATACAGGCATGTTTTCATTTGGAAAGGTCGTTTTGGGTAGTTTAGGACTAAGTTAGCTCATAATTGCGCAGAAAATGTCAAAAATGTGGGTTTTTTCCGAAAAACTCAAGGTGTCAATGGGTTAATACTGTAGCCCTTGGTTACCTGATAAAAATTCCAAAAATCCCCAGCTCAGAAATGTTTTCAACGGGCCTCATAGACTCCTGACGAACAATAAGGTGTTTGCTGATGAAAGTAGGCTGGATGCGGTCCATTAGGATATACTGTGCACGGTGTTCAGGGCTGCTTAGTAAAGTTCGACGGATATCTTCTCCGTAGATTAAATTGCCTAAGATACAAAATAAAACTGATCAGATATTTAACAATTAACAATATAAGGGGCCTTAAGTTTAAGAGTGCAGGACTTTGCGGTGCGCTGGTGCGTCGCACCCCGTGGATCGAGTGCCCGGGCCCCATGTCCTTGCCCGTTTGGGGTCCTTCTGTTGTGTTCCTGGACAAGACTGACAAAGAAAGACACCAAACCTTCCGGCAGTGCTTTTCTCCACCCTGGAGTATAAGTGGGTTTCGCCAAATTGTTACCTGCGAAACCCGGCTGCGATGGACTAGCATCCCATCCAGGGAGGTAGCAACACTTTTAGTGCATTCATACTACAAATCCTGGAGCTTTTTTCTTTCTTCTTTATTGATGTAAAGATTTACATAACTTACATTGTTGTACCATACATCTGCACATATTACGCTTATTACTTATAACAAATACAATATTGAAGAGGCTGTATTAAATATATTGTCATTATTGCTTTGGGCGACCAAAAATATATTATTTCTGGTTGTCTATAATAAATAACATTAACAATTTAAACACACACGAAAATCTCAAAAATAATTTTACTATAAAGTACTTAAAGAAATATTCATACTATAAATTAAAAAAATGAAAAATGAACACGCCTCAAAAAATCAATTGATTTCGACTCATGTAGATGATGGTCAATTGATAAAAAATTTTATCTCTGCTAAATATATGAACAAATCTGAGCTTAATAAATTATCAAAGACAAAACTAATACAGCTAATATTAACCAAAAATGCCCAAAAACAAGAAAACACACAATCTAGCAACAGTATGACCTTGAAACAGCTATCCAAATTTTTACCGGATGCTAAAAAACTCGGATATACTTGGAATCAACTTATGAAAAAAAGCACAAGGCGTGCTATAATGAACGATATACAACGTTATAGGAATATAGAACCAGTACATGCCATTATTCCCAAAGCAATACGAGATTCTCAGAAATATTTAGAATTGGATCGTAAATTAAAACAAAAAGAAAGACTTATAAAACGGAATCATGAAAGGCTTATTCGACGACAAAAACAGCAAAGGACCCAGTCATCAAATGAATTTAATTTCGATGACAGCATTTTTGATTCAACATCCAATGACCAACCTCTATTCAAAATAACTGAAATAGGAAATACAGCTAATAAAAAATTCAATGCTTATACCAATGAATTCAAAATAAATGTACGTGAACATTACATAACAAATAAAAATGATATTTTCAGTGTTTTTGAGAGATTGGTGGAAATGACAATTAAGAAAAGACAGTTAAAAGGTAATGATAGATTAAGATTGGTATTTTTAAATGATGAATTAGATCATCCTATATCAACAAAAATGTTAAAAGTTTCTGAATTTAAGTTAAAACATGTTTCAGACGTTATCAACACATTGGAGTATAAGGAAATTTCTCTAGAAGATTCTAAAATCATCGTACAATCCGTTAAAATACCAGCAGGACTAGGTCGTTTATATTTATCAAAACAAACAGTTAATAGAAAGCAATGTATTATCACAATCAAAAATGACGATACTTTTTGTTTATCGCGAGCGATCGTCACAGCTCATGCTAATTTAAAACCTGAAAATTACACATTATCGCAATTAAAGAATGGTTTTAATAAAAGTCGTAAACTACAAGAAACTAAAGCCAAAGAGCTTCATAATGATGCTAATGTTGAAATCAACGATTATGGAAATTGCCTTGATGATGTAAATACTTTCGCTAAATATTTAGGAATAGAAATTAATATCATGGATTCTGAGCAGTTCAATCAAATCATATATACAGCCAATAAGGGTAAAACAGATAAAATTTATTTATATAAAACACGAAATCATTTTGATGTAATTAAGTCAATGACTGCTCTTTTAAATGTCGCATATTATTGTCATACCTGTAAAAAAGCTTACACGAGAAGAGATAAACATAAATGCCCACAAAAATGCCTTTCTTGTTTTAAATATTTTCCAGATGGCAATAAATGCTTCGGTAAAGACGTTACATGTAAGCAATGCAATCGTGTATTTCATGGAAACAGCTGTTTTAAAAACCACACAAGTAACCGATCGAAAAAAGATGATGATTCAGTATGCAACTCTGTAGCAAAATGTTTAACATGCAATCAAATCATACTAAAACCATATATTAAAACGCATAAATGCGGATTTAAAATGTGCTTTAATTGTAATAAATATTGCGAAAACAAGCATGAATGTTTCATGAAAAAGATAAAGTGCAAGGGTGGAAATTGCATCAAAGATAACAAAAATCCTTGCAGATTAAATAAAAACATAAAACGAAAAGATTATTACTTTTCATGTAAAACGTATAATGAAAAATATTTATTCTTCGATTTCGAATGTATACAAAACACTGGAATACATGAAGTTAATTTAGCTATCTGTCATGATTTCAATGGTAATGAGACAATCTTCAATGATATAAATAGTTTTTGTAATGGAATTCTCAATGAAAAATATAAAGGATACACACTCGTAGCTCATAATTCCAAAGGGTACGACTCTCATTTTATTCTTAAATGGTGTATAGATAATGGTTTTAAACCTTATTGTATTTACAATGGTGCAAAAATTATGATGATGGAAATAGCACAATTAAGAATCAAAATAATCGACAGTTTAAATTTCATCCAACAATCATTATCATCGTTTCCAAAAACGTTTGGATTACACGAATTGAAAAAAGGGTATTTTCCACATTATTTCAACAAAATTTGTAATCAAAACTATATCGGTAATATGCCTTCTAAGAAGCATTATGGGTATAATCAAATGAAAACACAAGATAGACAGAAATTTTTACAATGGTATGATGACCGTGTTAATGAAAATTATGTTTTCGATTTCAAAAAAGAAATAATTGAATACTGTAGATCAGATGTTGATATATTAAGAAGATGTATGTTAAAATTCAGACTAGATTTCATTAAAGAAGAAAATATTGATCCTTTAAAATACATCACAATAGCTTCTGTTTGTATGGCTATTTATAGAGGTAATTACATGCCTAATAACACAATTGCTGTGGTTGATAATTTCGTTCAAACAGAATCTCATAGTGCAATAAGCATTGCATGGCTTGATTTCATCAGTAAGAAAAATAATATTAAAATTCAACATGCTTTGAATGGTGGTGAAAAACTCATCAATAACGATTTAAAAGTAGATGGATTCTGTGAATCTACAAATACCGTTTATGAATTTCAAGGGTGTTTCTGGCATGGATGTCCCGATTGTTTCAAACCTGATGTAATCAATAATAAGAATCAATGCGATATGGGTACTTTGTATAATAATACGCAGGCTAAAAATAACAAAATAACAGCTGTTGGTTACAATCTTATTGAAATGTGGGAATGTAAATTAAAAATGGATAAAGCTTTTCAGAAATATTATAAAAATGATTGGAAAAGAGAAGTAGTTGAACCGCTAAACTTTTGTATAAATTCGATAAAGGTGAATGCGGCAGATACATTGACTTTTGCTCATTGTACCCGACGGTCCAGTACTACAAAAAATATCCCACAGGACACCCTGAAAAAATCATATCACCAGAAAAATACGATACTCAATGGTATGGTTTCATAAAATGCAAAATTTTACCACCAAGAGGGTTATACCATCCTGTTTTACCTCTGAGAATCAAATGTGAAAAGGCTGAAAAATTGATGTTTCCTCTGTGCATATCATGTGCAAAAACAAAGCAACAAGAAAAATGCCAACATAGTGAAAGTGAACGAGCATTTATAGGTACATGGACAACCGATGAACTCAATAAGGCCATTGAAAAAGACTATAAAATTATAAAAATATATGAGGTTTACCATTTTGAAAAGTCAAGCGATGATTTATTCAAGGATTATATAAAAAAATTCATGAAACTCAAACTTGAATCAACAAAATATAATTTCAAAAATACCAATGAAGAGACGACGTTCAGAAATAAAGTCAAGAAGAATTTAGATATTGAATTAGGTGAATTATGTGAGAATGCGGGATTAAGAGCTATTGCAAAAATGTGTTTAAACTCACTTTGGGGCAAATTTGGACAACGAAATAACATGAATCAATGCAAATACGTAACTGATATAAATGAATTTTATCAAGTAGTTCTAGACGACACCATTGGTAATTTAAACATGAATTTCATAAGTGATGAGATGGTACAGATGAGTTACACTTATAAGGATCAGTTTGTTGATAATTCCTATAATACAAATATCTATGTAGCCTGCTTCACGACTAGTAGTGCACGGTTAATGCTTTATGAGAAGTTGGATTATTTAAATGAAAAAGTATTATATTTTGATACCGACAGCATCATATATATTGAGCCCAAAAATAGTAATTTAATCGAGACAGGCGACATGTTAGGCGATTTAACAGATGAGTTAGACGGCGAGTCTATAAATAACATTTTCGTGTCAGGAGGGCCTAAAAATTATAGCTTCATATATGGAAATAATAAGCAAAAGTGTGTTATTAAAGGTTTCAGCCTTAACCACGAAAATTCCCAAATACTTAATCACGCAAATATGATTAAAATAGTAACAAAAGAAATTAAGGACCTCATATTAGTGAATGAAAACAAAATAACCAGACAAAATAAACAAATCGTAAACAAATATGATGAAAAGGTATACAGCTTTGGATATGACAAGCGCTGTATCAAATATATCTCGGAATACTGCATTGAAACATATCCATATGGTTATTAAAATATAAAACAAAATAAAATATAGATCTATTATATACAGGAAATGATCATTTCAGTTATAGGAGGCCCAGATGTCGGTAAATCAAGTCTCATCAGCCGAATTTTAATAAATACTGGTTACATTGATGAAAGAGAGGTATATAAAGCACAAAAAGAATCATCAATCATGAAAAAACCAAATCAATGGTTACAAAATTTAGTCGATACAAATTCAAATGAAAAAGAATCGGGAATAACCATTCAATCATCCATTGAATCATTCACTTATGAAGGACGAGAATTCAGCTTAGTCAATAATCCTGGTCATACCTCTTTAATTAATGAAATGATCAGATATTCTTCAATTTCTGATATAGGGATGGTAATCATTTCAGCCAAACCTAATGAGACGCTTGATAGCATCAGACAAGGTTTCGAGCATGCATTAATCATCAGAGTGAATGGTATTAAACATCTTATCATATGTATCAATAAGTCTGAATTCATTAATTCAACCACCAACAGTTATCAAACTATTGTCAATGAGATTAAAGAATTTTACAAGAAGCTCAAATTTGAAAAAATGATATTTTGTCCTGTCTCAGCAAAACTGGACTTGAATGTAACGAAGAATGATTCCAATTTGGTCGATTACAGTTTATTAGATATCATCAAAAACATCAAAATACCAAAGAGAATAACACAACACATCAAACCAATCAATGGTATAGCAAATGCCAAATTAATATTTCACAAAATCCCCAAATTAATATCAAAAGGTTTTTCATGTGTTTTATACAGCCTCGATAAATCATATACTGTTGAATTTGATGACATAAAAAATGATAATTTCAATTTCATCACGATATTCAATTCGAAGAATAAAATCATTAGTTGCATATTGAAAATCAATACAAATAATCATCTCGATCAAAATTGTCTTTTAAGGTACAGTAACATGACCATTGCTTATGGTGTTCTATATTAGTTTAATCATATAAAAAAATATCTCATCATATTATATAATACTAAATGGGATATGTTGAAGAAGCATCACACAATGAATTTGAATTCAACACAATACCCACCAATGAGGCAGTTCAAATATTCAAATTTTTAACAACTACAAAAATAATATCAAATTTAAATGAGCAAATCAAGACAAGTTTAAAACAAATAACAAATCTAAAAGAAGCCATCACAAAACTGGAAGATTCAAAATTCGATCTTAAAACAATCTATCAGCTTAAAAATAAATTAAAAGCAAAATTTCACAACATCAATAAATTGAAGAAAGAACTTAAATACGTCAATTCACATCTAATAAAACTTGAAAAAGACTTCGGCAATATTCCATCAAATAAAAAAAATTGAAATAACCATCGATAACGGATTCATAAAGATCAATGAGAATTAAAATTGATTTCCAAAACTATGAAAAAGACTATAAGAGCTTTGATATTTTAGCGCTGGTTACCAATAGAGAGATGAAATGGAGTTTGAATTAAAAATTCAAACATCATATAGCTTCGCTTGTTTCCAGGATTGGTTTTAAGTATAAGAGCTAGCTTTGTTTCCATGCATTGTTAAAACACTATGAAAATAAACGCACTAATTTTTTTAAAAAGAGTATAGAATTGTTTCAAGCATTTGTATCAAGCATTGGAAAAATAAATATGAAATAATTGATCTTCAAATATTTAATATTTGAAGAACATATAATTTCCAGTTTTGGATTTCAGTATTGGAAATGAAATGATTTCATTCTGATTCATATTTTTTGAATCAAAATGAATACATATAAAATTTCCAATATTTGATTCCATTTTTTATTCCAATATTTTTCCCAAAATCTTAATCCATAAATTAGAGTAATAATATTCTACAATCTGTATCATTTTGAAAAAATGACCCAGAGTGTAGTACATTACTACTTCCTTTATATGATAATTACATTGAAATAAAAAAAGGCCACCGAAGCTTTTCAATAGGTGATTTAAGTAATATTTCCAAGTGCCACCATTTTCGCTAAAAATTCTTTTTAGCCAGGCTAGTCTTAAAGATTTACACATTGTTTCTAAATCGATCATTTTCAAACCACCTTTATGATAATCATTTATTGTTGACAAACACGTAACTTTGTCCACACCTTTCCATAGAAATTTAAATATTATAGATTCAGTTCTTGGATCACTCCATTGGGGACGGTTAATAATGATGCTACATAAACAAATTTTGGAATAACCATGGATTTTATTATTGTTACATAGAGAGAGAGACCTCTAGCAGACCAAATATTTAGGAGCCTTTACGGTATCCAATCTTTCTATAAAATTTTTCTCGTGTAGTAATTTTTGATCATAAGAGTAGTATACCCCCAGGGCTTTAATTGGTTCCTTTGGCCATTTAATTCCAAAGGGCTTTGCTTTGTTTTCACGTGTAGAACCAATCCACATTCCTTCGGTTTTGGTAGGATTAAGCTGTAAACCTGAAACCTTCTTAAAAACGTCAAGCATACTAAAAAGGGTTTGAGCTGAATTAGTGTCCGAAAGGACTGCCGTTGTATCATCTGCGTATTGAAGTAACTTGGTTTCTTCCCCTCCAATTGTAATACCTTTTATCAGCGAGACATGACATTACGACATTCAACGTTCAAGACGACAAACACTACTAAAGGACGGACCATAACAATAGTGATAGGATAGTGATAGGAATTTTCAGCTTGCATAAATATTTTTTTAACCCATTGCTTCGCCAGAAATTTTTTGCGGGTGAAACGCTCTGCTCGATTTTCATTTACTAAACTATTTAAAAATAAACGGCACGCGATGCATGCAGAAGCGATGACGTTTCAGAAGGGGTCTTTAATAATTTTTAAGACATTTGTCAAAAAAATGTAATTAATCATTAATTTATTATTAATCACGGGTGAGGAAGTACGGGTCTACTTGGACTGGAAGAGCTCATCATCAGTTGTATTGGTGCACGGTGGCGTGAAAGAGACTCAGTGAAGCAGTAGAAAACCAATGGCTATCAACGAACTCGCGAGAGGGCCTGTACGTGACATACCTGAACCGCGCGTCGAAGGACTTTGTGAAAGTCTAGAATTTTAAATGTTGAAGAAAATTACTACATAATCCGCATGTCCAGTGAGATTCAGGTCAGTATTCGGTAGTTGAGCTATCTGTTGAATGTTCAACATAACTTTGGCCGCCAGAGCTCAGTATGGAAATGCTGCCCTGCGGAGAGGCGTGGCGGCCGGAAATCGATGAAATCGTCTGGAATTCACTTCTGCTTGAAAAAGTGATCAGTTCAGCCTCATGAACTAGTAAAAATTCACATATAGATCCATAAATTGGTCTCGCAATACCTCACAGCTGTTTAGATTGCTAAAAGGCGCAGGATGAGCCATTTTTAGATGTACGTGACAGCCTTCTGGCTGCCATCTTGATCGATATTGAATTCGGCTTTCGTATGATATGAAAAATCATGCAGATCGCGGAGAGTGTTATGTTATTCGCCGAAGCCGAAGGCTCCTCGATCTGCATAATTCTTCATAACATACTCATGCAGCCTCATCCAATAATTCCTAAATAAATGTTGCTGGGTTCAAAATTAATTTTGCTCAGGATTGTTTTGTCCGCGCTGGGTGCGAAATTATCTTAAGCGACAAAAGAGAGCTTATATTAATTTCGATTATTATACATTTATTATGTTATCATATCTATTATCACACTTACTCACTTTCTTGATTATAAACTTATTACTACTAACGAGAAATAAAATGCAAACAGCGGCAACAAACATAACACATGAACTACGCATGGTTTGAAAAATAATCTAAAATTTACTTTAGATTATTTTTGAAACCATGCGTAGTTCATGTGTTGCGTTTGTTGCCGCTGTTTGCATTTTATTTCTCGTTAAATTGAAATGGCCAAAGAACAAGAGTGTTTATGTTATTACTACTATTATTGTTATTATTATTATTATTATTATTATTATTATTATTATTATTATTATTATTATTATTATTTGATTAAAAAGTTAAACGCTAAAATGTTATGAAATATCATTGTAAAAACTTTTAAAAAAGCAGACGACGTTTCGGCGCTACTCTACGCCATTATCAAGTCAAAAGTTATAAAATTACAACAAGAATATATAAAAAACGTAAAACAATAGAAATATTTGTGTGTCCTATGGGTATAAAATAAGAAACAATAGAAATATATATATATGTATAAAAAAAAAAAGAAAGAATGAAAGAAATTCTATAAAAAGTGTCAAGTGAATAGTTTGGCGCGAATGGAGTCACTCTGGGTGTTGAGAGATGGTTTGATGTCTTTAATGAAGAGCATCTCGTATATTAGGCAGTCCAACTTGCTTCTGCATTTCTTTAAGACTTTGAAAAGGTGGCCGATCTTTGTTCTTTTGTTTTCATGGTGCGTGTCAAGGTGTCGTCCGATGGCAGAATAACGATGTTCACTAATGCGTTGATGTAAGTGTCGAGTAGTAAACCCGACATAACTGTTTCAATTCAACGGTGAACTGTACGAGCAAACAGATGGTGTAGCCATGGGCTCGCCACTTGGTCCACTACTGGCCAATGTTTTCATGTGCCATATAGAGAACCAATTAGAACAAAAGAACATGATCCCGTCTTTCTATCGAAGATATGTCGATGACACTCTAGTCAAAATGCCCAACACAGAATCAGCGGCAGATTTCCTTCAAGTACTCAACAGTGTCCACCCAAGCCTGTCCTTCACCATGGAATTTGAACATGAAGGCTCTATTCCATTCCTCGGCACCTTAATCACAAGATGTGGTAACAAACTAACAACAGAAGTCTATAGAAAACCAACCGACACAGGACTCTTGTTACATTTCGACAGCCACGTTGATAACAGGTACAAAAACGGCCTAGTTCATACGATGGTTGATCGAGCGTACCGTTTATCTTCTTCTCAGGAAGCCTTCTCAAAAGAATGCGACAAGTTGCGCACAATCTTTTCAAAACTGCGTTACCCGAACACATTGGTCAATTCCACAATTGAAAGAGTTAAGAAAGGAACTGACAAAGAGCCGCACGCCGTGACTCCATCAGAGCCATCTGTTTACATTAAATTACCCTTTAAAGATCAACGATCGGCAAATCGCGTCCGCAGAGAAATTCACTCCCTGGGATCGATGATTAATGTCAACGTGAAACCCGTCTTTACCAGCAGAAAACTATCGCAAACTTTGAGTGTAAAGGAAAACAAACCCCCGATTGTCAACACGCAATGCGTTGTATATTCATTCCAATGTGATTTGTGCGATGCAAATTATGTCGGGTTTACTACTCGACACTTACATCAACGCATTAGTGAACATCGTTATTCTGCCATCGGACGACACCTTGACACGCACCATGAAAACAAAAGAACAAAGATCGGCCACCTTTTCAAAGTCTTAAAGAAATGCAGAAGCAAGTTGGACTGCCTAATATACGAGATGCTCTTCATTAAAGACATCAAACCATCTCTCAACACCCAGAGTGATTCCATTCGCGCCAAACTATTCACTTGACACTTTTTATAGAATTTCTTTCATTCTTTCTTTTTTTTTTATACATATATATATATATTTCTATTGTTTCTTATTTTATACCCATAGGACACACAAATATTTCTATTGTTTTACGTTTTTTATATATTCTTGTTGTAATTTTATAACTTTTGACTTGATAATGGCGTAGAGTAGCGCCGAAACGTCGTCTGCTTTTTTAAAAGTTTTTACAATGATATTTCATAACATTTTAGCGTTTAACTTTTTAATCAAATCGTTTTCAAAATCGCTCCTGTTACGTATTATTATTATTATTATTATTATTATTATTATTATTATTGTTATTGTTGATAGTGATCGCTTTCTTATATTTCTATTTCTTATACTGCTTTTCATTTAACGACTGTATTATAGAACCGTTTATTGTAAATAGTTATTATGTAGGTAGACTATTGAAATTTTTTTTACTGAAATTATCTCATGGGAAAAAAACCTAAGGAATATTATTATTATTATTATTATTATTATTATTATTATTATTATTATTATTATTAAAAGTATTAACTGTGTTGTAGGTCTTAATATGATTGATTTGTACTCATCCAAATAGGAATCGGCCTAAACTGTTGTGGAACCTAGCGTTATGTCTACTGTGAAACCTAACCTTCACATTTATTAATATTTTCTTATCGGTGACTTGGCATGATAACATAATCTAGCGCTTTCTTAGTCTTTCCAGTTCGATTTGAAGGCACATGTGCACATAGCAGGAAATGAACTGAATTTTGTTACCTTTTCTTCAGGCAATTTGGACAAGTGTATGTCAATCTGTATGCCAGTCTTTTAAAAACAGAAAAGCTGCCTGATTAAGCCTTTAACTACTTGTTTCACTTCTTCGATTTTCCAAGAATACAGGATCGGGTTTAGAGATGAGTTTAAGTACACTAGGGTTGGTGAAGCTATCCAAACCATATCATGTTCGATTCCATTCGCTGCTAGCACAGCCGCAATGCCCCACGGAACATAGCAGGCAACTAATGCCAGCTGCACCCACATAATGCTGGAAACTGTCTTTTTGTATCTTGCTATGTTTAGTGGAATCCCTTCTCCGTTCTGTTGTCCGTGGGGGACATGATTGTTTTGTACTTGGGCTTGTTGATGTCGTAGTTTAAGGTGGATCTTCGTGTAACAGAAGATGGAAGTTGCCAGACAAAATATTAAGCCAACAGAGTTTGTCATATTAGCGACATCCCTTCTCCACACCCAGAGGAATCCAGATGATGCAACAATTAGCCAAAAACAAGTTATGACTACACGAACTCGTTTTAATGTTACGACATGTCTGTATCTCAGTCCCAGCAACAGTGCGAGAAGTCTGTCCACACTAATTGCTGTCGATGTCACGACAGATACGCCACATAGAATATAACTTGAAGCTACACAAACTTCGTAAACATAGTGCAAAACATTCACGTTCATCTTTATTACACGAGACATAATGTAGGTAGCGTAGAGTGGTTGAACAATAAGACCAACGCAAAGATCAGTGACCGCCAGACATCGAAAGAAAAGTTTCGTCGGAGGATGAACAGAAGTGACATTCTTCAGAGCAATAAGGATTAGAGCATTGCCCACAGCAGCGGTGATGGAAAGAAAAATGTTCAAAGCTGAAAAAAATTCAAGCATGCCTGCTGGTGATGCGGGGCTGAGTGCTTGGTTCAGTTTGCTTGTGTAGTTTCCTTCTCCAGTAATGTTCGCCATTGTACTTGATTATTCCTTAAAGTTAAGGAACTTACAAAACCTTCAGTTTGCAGCTCGTGAGGTGTTGATTTTTTTCTTTGATTTCACTGATAACTGGAACACGTTCACTTGTCCTTTTGTGTTTAATGCGTTAGATTTTTAAATCTGCAATTGACCATTGTCTTGAATGCTTGTGTTTTAAACTTATTGTTCTGTCAGTTGCTTAGATATTGCATTGCTTATTAATTAAAAAAAAAAGGAATTGAGATTGTACTATTTTTCCCAAGCTTCTAGAACGTAATGACCGAAAAAAAGCGTCGGTCGCATATCTTTTTAGCGAAAATGTCTATAAAAAGAATGGGCGATTTTTTTTTTATTTCTGCTGTTATTTAGGTGTAGAGTCTTTTCGTATCTATCGATGGATATAAAGGCTGCAAACAGATTATCCTCTAGTAATTTAAATAAAACATGTTTTTCTAATCGCGCACGTCGCACAACGATCTTGATTATTAAAAATTCTTCACACTGTAACCGTGGTGGAAGATATTAAGTAAGCTGTAAAAGTGTTTTATTGTTGGGGTTCAGGAATTCAGAACATTACACATTGCAAAATGTTTAAGTTTTATAGATGTACATACACAAGACGTTTTAAGCCTGACAAAATTGTTTCCTTGTCACTTATATTGAAATAGTCAAACCAATATTTGCTGCAGATAGTTCTAATAGTCGACAATTCGACAAAATAATTATACGAGACTTCAGCAGTCTACTTAATTACAGTTTATCGTACGTGAAAATTACTCCAGATGGGGACACCTGGACAAAAAGTGAAAATCTTGGTAAAAATGAAAGAAAAACTGCGTATTTATGTGGCCAATGTTCATTTACAAGGACTTTAATTGATCTTTTTATCAAGTACTTTAATTTCTTGTAAATACGCTATTTCTTCCTTTATATTTTTTCGTTTGTTTTTCGTTTTAATTTTTGAAAGGAGTTTCGGTGAAAAGTGAAGCATTCATATGAAAATGAGTTAGATGTGAATTAAAAATTAGCCAGTAATCTCAATGTCGCCCAGATGAGACAAGAAAAATCGTATTTTTTTTACTTGACGATGAAAATTCGAGACAAACTCTTTTCTGTATCTGAAAAGTTTTGTATTTGGCCTCACTCTTCTAAATCTCGTCATTTTCCCTTTTTGGAACTGATGAAGTCTATTCACTTTTGGGAATATTACCTCGCTTGGTAATTTAAAAAAGAGTTGAAATTGTGTTTTACCCCTAGCTGTCTTAGCATGAATTAATTGAAAGTAAAATCGGTCGCATATGGCTTTGACGCGAGTTTAACAAAGAAGCCGGCGCGTTTGAACTTCTAGCTTAATAGCGGCAAAGTCTATTCGAGTTGTTCGTTTGATGTAACAGCTCTAAACAGTTTTTTCGTTATCTAAGCTGTCAAAGAAACTTTTTTCCTAAACCCTCACGGAGCGTATCCGGAGTAATAAGCCCCTCCAATTAAAGGCCCTTTCGGTTATAAGCCCCTCTAGTTATAGGCCTACCTGCCTGCTAAAAACAACAGCAACAAAGAAACATTTCAGGAAGAAGCCCCCCGTATATAATCCGTCCCCATTTCAACTTTTCTATAGAAACGATACTAACATTCTTCATGAACATTGTACTTTTAATAAAAATAGGTTTGCGAGTACGAGTTCAAATGAAATGTAAGGGTTGTGCGGTTATTATCGACCGCAGAAGTTCACGCAATTATTGAAAAATTTGCATTACAAATTAGGTACAGTATTCCTTTCGCCAAACTTACTTATTAATCAATCTACTTCACCGTCTGGAGAACTTTTTCAGAGAAAAATTTTGTAGTGGAAGTAAGCTTCATATTATACTTTTCACAACAGTGCATCTATCACAAAAAATTTCAATCAGGGACAAATCAGACAAATAACTATTTGTCAGTTAATTATATCATTAGATGAAAAAAGAAAGAAGACTTTGAGAGAAACGAACAACCAATGAGAACACAAAGGAAACGCCAAGCGCTGGTTAAGTGTTTAGCACCGTCCTGTTAACATTTAACTAGCAGAGGCTTGTACTATACAAATTTCGATTTACCAAGATTTACTAGAAATTAGATTTACCACGATTCACCCCAGTTAACTACTACGAGGTTTAATCAACGAGTATTAGAGAGACAAGAGAATTCCAGACATGTGCGAGTCCTTCCTGTTGTGCTCTCTACTGACAAGGGGCAACACCACCGAACCAAATTGATACTGATTTAGCCAAACTAAGAATGCTGGAATGATTTCTTTAGCTTTGATATAAAGGCCTACCTAGTGCAAAGGTATTTTTCGACACTTGTCGCCGGATGTCTGACCGTTAGTAACGTTGGCTCGTGACTTGCTTCCAAAAGTTTAAAGATTAAATTCGAGTAGATGGAAATACCATTCAAGTGCTTCGTTAGACTGTGAAAGTCGGTGGTGATGAACGCGAAAGCGAACGAGCGCGACAAACGCTACGATCGAGCATGTCGTCGAGGGCAGCACCCAAATACAGTCCGACCTCTATTAAGCGGCCACCCTCGGGACTTTGAAAAGTGGCCGCTTAATAGAGGTTGGCCGCTTAAGGAGCCTCACAATGGTTTCCAACACTTTTCCAGTTCTTAAACTTTGATGGGTCAGTACTACAAATTGTTATCAGTTGCTGCTACAATAATGATGTCAAACAAATTTCCAATCATTGCTGAACAAGTTGTAGCCATTTTCATGATGTCATTGGTTACCATAGCAACAGTTTAGCCTGTTAAAAACACCCTTAAATTTGCCTTTAATTACTTATAACCCAAAAACAAGCACGTTGACCCCCATTTTTTATTATTGAATAATGATTACCACGTTAAGATGCAACTTTTTGCAAATTTAAAAAAATTTCTATCTAGTGGTTTCAGTGCCACCTTGAATTTCCGAAAAATAGAGGTATCAAATATATACAGCAGTTTACTGACAAATAAATCGGAACTTTGGAAAGTGGCCGCTTAATGGAGGGTGGCCGTAATAGGTAGCCGCTTAAAGTGTATATGACATGAAAAATATTTTCTGCTTATTTGAAAGGCCTTTCGAAATACAGAAGAATGGCGTTTTTCTTTTCAAAATACCATTTTCCGTTTCTGAGATATTGTCATTTTTGTATTATGCAAATTAGATAAGTTATGACGTCATATGATTTGCAACTTAAAAATGGTAAAATACTGAATAAAAAATATCTCTGGAAATATTGAAGCAGTGTCCTTGTAACTTGGCACCACCAATGGGCATCACAAAAGCAACAAAATGACACCTTTAGTATTGTTGCCATAGCAACTGTTTCAGCTCCAGTCTCTCTCTCTGTCCAAAAACCAAATATCCCGATTTGTAACCTCTAAAGTGAGACAAAGGGTCCTGCTTGGAACAGTTATTGTTCCCATATTGTCTTAATTCCCATCATCAGATTGGCTGCGCAAGATGGTTCTTGGTTAAGACAAAAACTGGGAATTTCAGTTTTTATTGAGACAGCACCAGCAGCAAAATTGTTGTCATGGCAACAGCCCTAAGGGTGTCATTTTGTTTCTTTTGTGATGCACATTTGTGGTGCCAAGTTCCAAGACCACTGCTTTAATGGTTTTAGAGATATTGTGTATTCAGTATTTTACCATTTTTTAGTTGCAAATCTTATGACGTCATAACTTATCTAATTTGCATAATACAAAAATGACAATATATCTCAGAAACGAAAAAAGATATTTCGAAAAGAAAAAGACCATTCTTCTGTATTTCGAAAGGCCCTTCAAATAAGCATATACATGTCATATACACTTTAATAGAGGTCGGACTGTAATGCGAGATCACGAAGCCAACCGTAAAGCGGTTTTATCGATTGAATAATCAAAGGCCCTATGGGGCCACGACTGTTTTGTTGAGCGATGACGTCATCGTTTAATGTGTTCGTGCGTGTTCTTGTCGCTTTTATTTAACAAGTGACGAATTAAATCGTCGAAGTCGAACGTGCATCACTTGTAAAGATCTATACGGATTTACGTTGTTTTTCATTTTGTTTTGCATTGGTTGTAAAAGAAGCAAGCTCCAAGCAGACAAATTCAAGTTTTCGTGTTTTCGTGCTAGCGTGTGTACACTCTTTTCCCTGTACAGCGTGTACGATTGACGTTCAATTTCCGGAATGTGTTTTGATAATGCCATGATAAGTTTGATATTGCATTCTTCGATTGCTGTGAAGATTAACGTCGCATAAACTTTATTTTGAAATCGGCTGCGTTGACCTTTGTCGCGTGACACTGATAATCTTCTGTCAGCTAGCGATTACACAAACTTCGCTTTCAAGTCTGATTTTGTGGTGAACTCAATGGCACGTGGAACGACTTTTTGGTGGAATTCAATTGCGTGTATATCTGGATAACTTTGGGGGCAAGTTGTTTTCTTCTATGTATTTTTCTATTCGTGTTTGAAAACATATGATCACTTTTAACGATCCGCGCATCGTCTTATATTTTAATATGCTTTTAAAATACGACTTTGCCTGTCTTCTGCGACCGCTATTTTGGTTGCTTATACTGCTAGTTTTGTTTTCCTTCTTTACTTGCGGTAGGGTCCTCTGGCTTTTGGGATAGGTAGTCTTCTGCTAGGAATAAATCTCGCTCCAGATTTTATCTCGTCGTTGAAACTCGAGTGTTCTCCGCTGCGACCTGTGCTGATGATTTTGCTTGCATGCGATGAACATTTATCTCTTGTGGGTTATAAAACTCAGCAAGGGTACTTCTTAACTCCGAGGCCTATAAAAGGTGTTATTGATACCACCGGTTGACTATCGTTATACAATAGCGAAGTGCGTCGCATAAATCCCAGGGGGGAGGGGGGATTGCATTTTATTGGGTTCCTCACGTACGCACGTCGGCGCAAAACAAATCTTTTTTAACTTTTTATAACGTTTTCTGTACACTAATTAATATACCTCCCGGACCTGTTATGAGTTTTTCAATGTAAAAAGAATCTTGACCTTGTTGTGATTTACTACAAAACTGTCAGGGCAAGAAAATCAACTCAAGGCAAAAACAAAATACAGGAAAACAAAGTGAACTCGCTACTAAACACAGTAAACAAAATCAACTCACGCCACGGCAAACTGAGAAAATCAAGGCGGCAAAACAAACTCTGAAAATTGATGGTGCCGGTTATGTAAGTCATTTTAAAGCAGTTTTTTGTAAGAATAGTGTCAGTTTGTGATTTGGAAAGTAGTGCACGCTAACTTAGAATATCTTCTTTTCATTGCGGTTTAGTGGAATGCTTAACTAATTCTGTTTTATCGTACGCGTTGCTAAGTACCTAAGAGAATTTTATGTAGAGAACTGAATGAATTGTCTTCATTTCTGGTAAGTATAAATATGCGGTAGGTAAAGTCTGAACTCACTCAGCCAAGCACAGGTAACTCGCAACGAAACCGGCGAAATATTCGTTTACGCATCGAAGATATTTCAACACACTGATAAGCAGGGACAAGAGAAACAGAACAAATGCAAGCGAGCCGAAATTGTGATTTTCATCTGTGAAGCTAAATAATTTCTTTTCAAAATCCAATAGTGAACATCACAGGTAACTCCACTAACTAAAACAGAAAATAGTTAGTCTAAACGAAATATTTAATAAACGATGTCTGTATAAAATGTACAAACACGAACAGGTTTGATAAATATTGACGGGAAGATCTGAAAAGCGACACAACTTCAAATTTGTTCATAAATGAAGTAAATTCTCTCAATATAAAATTAGGCTTATGCTTAGTGCATACATTCACGTTTGTTACCTCATTATTGAAGGAGGCTTGTATATTCTGCAGGGAAAAGCTTTCAAACCAGCCCAATAATATCGGAGACGAACACGGCAATTTCGTTGTAAGCTTTCTCCAACACCACCGACATATGAATTATCAACGAAGATCAATTTCTCTCTTTCCATCGGTGTAGCTTTTAACAGTCTTTTATCCTTCGCTTCAGTGCACTTGATCGGCTTTGAGTTCACTTTTATTTGAGCTCAATTTAGTGATTTTCAGCCTTGCTCAGCCGCAGGTCGAACCCTGGACATCGCTCTTTTGACTCGTAGTCCGATATGTCATGTTTAAGTCCAGGGGCGTAGCGTCCATATACGCACGTACGCCCGTGAGTACAGCTGACATTGGAATTGCCTAAAAACGTTTTTCTCATTAAATTTGCTGGCTGATAATTTCATCGCAACAACGTTGAAGCCGACACACCATCTGCATATTGGAAGAGGAGTCTGTATCTTCCCTTCTTAGATCACGTCGTCAACGAGCTTAATGAGCAGTTGGTGAAACCACTTCCTAGCTTCCAAGCGCAGCTTCTTAGTCCTGGTAAGGAAATCTAGTTATCTATTTATTACCCTATACAAACAAATGACAATAAATGCTCGTAGAGTGTTAGCATAGAGTAATTTATTCTTATTCAATTCTATATGTATTACACAGGGAAGCTCATCGCTCTAACAGAAAGAGCAATTGCTGATATATTCAGCTATTACGGCAGTGACATGAAAATCTCTGAGGAGGAGTTTAAAACCGAAGTCACAAGATGGAAGCACAAATGGAGTGGCATGGATCCGAATGTGACGCCGCAGTCTTTGGTTGAGACTCTTGACCACGCAAACCCCCAATTTTATCCTGGTGTATATGTTGTTCTCTTAACATTGTTAACGTACCCTGTGTCAACATGCACTGCCGAACGTCGCTTCAGTAGTATGAAGAGACTAAAATCTCCTCTGCGAAGTACGATGACGGACGAAAGATTAGGCTCCCTAGCAATACTTCATATACATAAACACAAGAACGTGGATATTGACAGTTTGGTAACGGAGTTTGCCCGTCTTAAGGGTCGACGCCTCGACCTTTGCTTGTGACCTGTCTCCGTTGTTTTTGTATTTTTTTTTGTATTTTTTTTTCGCAACACTGTAGCTTACAGAAAACAATAGAGAAATGGTTAAAATAAACAACTTTCTACTGCATTTTTGCCGCATTATTTATTGAAAATGCCCCGCAGAAAAACCAGGAGATGGCATTTCCGAGACCCTAAATTTCAACATTTTCTGGGGGAGCATGCCCCCAGACCCCCCTAGTTGCAAGCGCCTCCGGGGCTTACAAACAAATTCCTTATCGTACGTACATCTTCAAAAACCCACGCTACGCCCCTGAAGTCCACAATTACTTGGGATCTTCACGTTACAAGGTTGTCCTTAATGATTTGGAATAAGTTTCCATGATGTAGGTGGGTAAATAGAGCGAGAAATATCCACGAACATCTATGTTCTTCAGCAGCTTTCTTCGCGTGTTTCATTCAGCTTTTACCGTGCCAAAGATTTTGGCGCCTTTTCATGCAATTTTTGATGTGAGAAAAAATCTCTGAAGTGATGGGGTGAAAAATAATAGCCAAGAAATATTTTCCGCTGCTCACTTTCTTCACAAGTTGTCATTCCCGCGGTTGAGCAACCGCCAAATATTTTGTCGCCTTTTCACGCAATCGATTCGTGTAGGCGAAATGAAATATCCCTAGTCGATTCTCAACATGATTAAAAAAAAATTTTGCAGTGTCCTACCAACTTCTACGATAGGTAACTTTAACGAAAGGTGGATGGTCAATATCAAACACGTAAGATGCCCAAATCAAGCTTTTTCTGGAGTATGGCCGCCATTTTGGGCGACGTCGTCGTTGTTCGTATGTACGGCGCACGCGCCCGCGAGCCATGCCACTAGCCACGATGACCATGAAAACTCAAACGCATGGTTTTCTCAATTTCTATCCTCGCACGGTAGTTATGGGGCTCCGCTCTGCGGCCCTTCGGGCCGCTGGAGAGCTCCGCTATAAATTGGGCCTTACATTTTGAGCTCCGCAAGTGGCATTTTGGTGGTGTTCCGTTATTATCTAAACAAATTGATACTGATTTAGCCAAACTAAGAATGCTGGAATGATTTCTTTAGCTTTGATATAAAGGCCTACCTAGTGCAAAGGTATTTTTCGACACTTGTCGCCGGATGTCTGACCGTTAGTAACATTGGCTCGTGACTTGCTTCCAAAAGCTTAAAGATGAAATTCGAGTAGATGGGAATAACATTCAAGTGCTTTGTTAGATTGTGAGAGTCGGTGGGGACGAACGCGAAAGCGAACGAGCGCGAGAAACGCTACGATCGAGCATGTCGTCGAGGGCAGCACCCAAATAATGCGAGATCACGAAGCCAACCGTAAAGCGGTTTTATCGATTGAACAAAAACCTTGAATGCAAAAAAAAGGGATGACGTCCCCCCGTCATCATATTAGTTCAATTTGCTGTGAAATTGAAGCAAGAAACTTACCTTTGCAGATGTAATTCGAGATGTTAACACTGCAAGCTTTATTCACGGCAGGAAAATGGAGATTTACGGAAAATTAAAGGTGGCTTAAATGTCCTTAAAGTTGGTTCTCCAACTTTACGCTATCAATTAAAGCCACCTCATCATAAATTCCACTTGCATGTAGCACAGCTATAATGTCCCACAGAACATAGCAGGCAACTAATGCCAACTGCACCCACATAATGCTGGAAACAGTCTTTTTGTATCTTGCTATGTTTAGTGGAATCCCTTCTCCGTTCTGCTGTCCGTCGGGGACATTGTTTTGTACTTGGGCTTGTTGATGTCGTATTTTAAGGTGGATCCTCGTGTAACAGAAAATAGAAGTTACCAGACAAAGAATTAAGACAACAGAGGATGCCGCATTGGCGATATTAATTCGACGCACCCAGAGCACTCCAATTAAATCCGCAGTTCACCAAAAACAAGTTATGACTAAACGAACTCGCCTTAAAGTTACGACATGTCTGTATCTCAGTCCAAGCAACAGTGCGAGAAGTCTGTCCACACTAATTGCTGTCGACGTCAGAGAAATTAGCATTAGAACATTGCCCACAGCCGCGGTGATGGAAAGAAAAATGTTCAAAGCTGAAAAATTTCACTTATACCTGCTGGCGATGCGCTGAGTTTTTGGGTGAGGTTTAAGGTTTAAATATGAAGCTTTGAGAAAAAAGAGTCAGCTTGCAGCTTTGTTAGTGGAACGATAGTTGATGTGTCGCTGATAACGCGCCTATTTTGCTTTGTAAGTGTTTTTCTGGTGTTCCTATTTATCCTTTAAGGTCCGGTATTCTTTCCAATAGACTTTTAAATTTCGCAATTTGTGTTTGATCATTTATATTTGGTTTTATAATTAGTACAATAAAGACGTAAAGAATAGCATTGGTCACATATATTATCTTTTTAAGAAAAGGTTTTAAATGAAAAGAATGGGTGCATTTCAAGTTCCGCTGATATTTAGGTGTAGAGTCTCTGTGTCCATCGTTTAATATTACAGCAGTAAACAGTTTATCTTCTAGTAATTAAAAGAAGATCGTGCTTGATTATTAAAAATCCTTCTTAATTGTGATCAACTTGTCAAAGGTAGTGCATCACACAAACGTGCATTGAGTAAAGAGTGAAAAGATGTTCCGTTTTTTTTTGTATGTATGGGTGTGTGAGCGTGCTTATTCAGGAACAAAGAGTATCCACATGTGTTTTCACGTTGGAAGATGCTTGGCTATGCACAAAGTTTTAGAGCCGGGCAAAATTGTTTCCTAATTAACCATAAGTTTTAACTAGTGACAGTTGGAATCCGTTTTGATTAATCAGACTTCAAAGTTTGACCGGCAGGGCCGTTTAAAAATACCTAGTCTGAACGACGAAATGGCTGATAACGCTTTCTGCGCGTGCACGTTTCATCCTGAACTGGCAAAGAATAACATCATATTCTGCAGGAAGTTTAAAAGGTGTTTTCAACTTATGTAGGATAATTCTTTTTTTCTTGTAAAGGCACTTTTTGTGTATTCTCGTAATTTAAACTTGTTTTTCAAACACCTGCACTTGGAAGCGGAATATTTAAAAACAAATAATAAATTCTTAAATATACGACGCTGTCAGACTGGGTGGTACCAAATATTTACTTAACGAGAAGCAATTAATTTTACGTTTTCTTTGTCAAATGTGGAAAATTTGGGATGTGAGGCTCAGTCAACACAAACGAGACCGAATGTTTTCGAATGACAAAATTATCATCGATATTTATTCGCAAAATATTGTTGGAAGAGTGGCTGACGCTCTATATTGCAAAAAGTCCCAAAAAGAGCCGTGGAAATTATCAGGTGGTCTTTCTCAAAGTCGTTCGCTTCTAGTTTAGAAGGCCGTTCTCTCGTGCTCCGCGCTGTCCGATCTCGACTTGTAAGAAAGTCCGGCTAATTGAAAGGTAAAATATATTGTTTTTGGGAAAATAAACATTTGCCGTTGTGCAGTCTCCATGATCCATTTGTTTATCAATTTTAATCGCGAAAGCCATTTGTTCGGGTGTAGCCATCAACAAATACATGATCGTGGCACAGTTGTTCTTTGAATTTTATTACACATTTATTCTGTTAATTATCGTAAATTCTTTGTAAACCTATCATACAAATTATCACACTTTCTTGATTAGAAACTTAACTGTAAGCAAAAGTTTTAACCGTGATTTTTACTCATCCAAAGAGGAATATCCCTACACTGTTGTGAAGCCGAACCTTATGTCTATTGTGAAACCTAACCTTTACAGTTAAGATTTTGCCATCGGAGACGTAGCATGTAGCATAATCTAGAGCTGTCTTTTCCAGCTCGATTTGAAGGTGCCCACGATTGTTAGAGGGGACGTTTCCTCTCAGCTACTGCCTTTCGACACAATAATGTGGTTATTATTATTATTAAAATTATTATTATTATTATTATTATTATTATTATTATTATTATTATTATTATTATACTATTATTATTATTACTATTATTATTATTAATACACTTGCAGAAGGCAAGAAATGAACTGAATTTAGCTACATTTTTCAAGCTATTTGCAAAAGTTCATGTCGATCTGTATGCCAGTCCTCTAAAAATAGTAAAGCTGCCTGAGCGTGGCTTTAACTGCTTGTTTCACTTCCCTGATTTTCCAACAGTACAAGATCGGGTTTAGAGATGAGTTCAAGAAGACGAGTGTCTCTGTAGCTAACCAGGCCACCTCATGTTCAATTCCATTCGCTGCTAGCACAGCCATAATGCCCCACGGAACATAGCAGGCAACTAATGCCAGCTGCACCCACATAATGCTGGAAACTGTCTTTTTGTATCTTGCTATGTTTAGTGGAATCCCTTCTCCGTTCTGTTGTCCGTGGGGGACATTGTTTTGAATTTGGGCTTGTCGATGCCGTAGTTTGAGGTGGATCGTCAAGTAACAGAAAATGGAAGCTACCAGAAAAAATATTAAGATAACCGAAGCTTCCTTAATGGCGATATCTCTTCTCCACACCCTGAGGAATCCACTTAAAAGAGCAATTAGCCAAAAGGAAGTTATGGCTGCACGAACTCGTCTTAATGTTACGACAAAACTGTATCTCAGTCCCAGCAACAGTGCAAGAAGTCTGTCCACACTTATTGCTGTCGATGTCGCGACAGATACTCCACACAAAATGAAACTTGAAGCTCCATAAACTTTGGGAGAGTATTTCCGCACATTCACGTTCATTTTTATTATATGAGAAAAAGTGTAGGTCACGTAGAGTGGCTGTACAATAAGACAACCGCAAAGATCAGTGACCGCCAGACCTCGGAAAAAAAGTTTCGTTGGAGGATGAATAGAAGAGACATTCTTCAGAGCAATAAGGATTAGAACATTGCCAACAGCAGCGGTGATGGAAAGAAAAATGTTCAAAGCTGAAAAAAATTCAAATATGCCTTCTGGTGGTGCGCTGAGTGTTTGATTGAGTTTGCTTGTGTAGATTCCTTCTCCATTAATGTTCGCCATTGTTCTTGGGTGGTCAGACAATTAAGCCGTTGGTTTGGAGTATGCTTGGAGTTGAAGTTGTTAGCTGCTTTGAGAAAATAGGTATCAGCTTGCAGCTTTGTTAGTGAGATTACGATTTAAGATGTCGCTGATACCTCGTCAGCTTGTACTTTTTAAGATCCGGTCTTTACTTCATTAGAGTTTTAATTCTGGCAATTTGACCATATTCTTGAATATTTAAGTTACAAAACAAACAAACAAAGACAAAGCAAATAACTGAGATTGAACAGAATCATTCGCATTTCTCAATAAGAAAAATTAAATGAAAAGAATAGGTGCAAGTCAAGTTCTTCAGTTATTTAGGGAAAGAGCCGATCAAAGTATAAGCAGTTTTCTGTGAAAAATTTGCTATGATTTTTCTTTTTTCTTTTTTTAATTTAAATCAATATTTATTCAGGAGCATCCAATTTAGCAGAGCTAATTTAAATGGAGCCCTGAAAAAAAGCAAAAGCAAAACAAAACAAAACAAAGCATTAAATGATTTAAAAAATGTTGTGTTTGTTGAATTAAGATTTCCTGTGGTTGCGTTGCATTTCAGCTTTCAGACCTGAATTTCGCTCTTAGCATACAACTGTAAATTAAGTACAATCTGTCAGGAAACGCACAATTCCAATATGTTCTGTTGTTTGGACATCAGGCCTCTTCGCTGAAGCAGCTGATATTGTGTTACACTGTGTAGCAAGTAAAATGCAGAATGGTTGTTAAATTCTTTGATGTTAACATAGAAAGAAATTTGTTTTAAAGTTTTTGAAGCAGCTGATAGTTGTATTTTGTCCGGACTGAAATGTATTCCTTTCCAGATTGCTGATGCGATCTGAAAAATGCAAAGCTAGCGCATTTACAAGACATCTCACTAGCATTAACAAGTGCAATAGCCTGAAACCTGTCGTGAACGGGAGATCGTAATGTTGAGCAATTTCCCTTCCATTGATCGGTTTCATTGGAAGTCAGTTACGTTATTAATTTTGCTGTAAACCCTATTTTAAGTTGTCAATAATTATCACACTTTGTTCGTAAAGAAGCAGGGTTGTATTTAACAAATTTCGATTAACAACGATTTTTTAGCAATTAGTTTTTCCTTGATTTACCTGAGTTAACTAGTAGTAGAGAGACCAGAGAATTCAAGACATGTGCGAGTCCTTGCTGTTATGCTCTCTGACTGACAAGAGACAACGAGCTTGTACGGCTGGCATTGAGTAACGAGTGCCGTGCAGCGAGCTTGTGCTCTGCGAAACGTTTCGATCACGACCGTCCGACCGTTCATCCGTCCGTTTTACAGCGACCAAGGAGGAAACCGCCCCTCCTGGCACAGTATTGCCTAAAACCCTTCCCATACATTGTTGCAGAATTCCAGGCAGTTTCTTTAGTCTGTAAAGAAGGCGTATAGCGACCTGCTTGTAAAAACGCTAGCTTTGCATTTTATAGCAATCTGTACATGAATACATTTCACTCCGGACAAAATATAACTATCAAACTGTTCCAAAAAACCTGAAAATGAATTTTCAACACAGCCTGTGCTGCGCCAGGACTTTTCAAGGAAAAATGGAATTCAAGGACTTTTCAAGGACTCGCCCTAAAATTCAAGGACTTTTCAAGACTGTGCGAGCCCTGTTCACGCTTTAGCGACATCACGCGCACACTGAATTGTGACCCACGCTGATCAGTTCATTAACTAATTTTGAAGTCTTCTCGGCGATTGAATTTTCCAATAATATTTCGAAACTTCCTCCGAAACGAGGCACTGCCACTGCACACACAGCTCCACAGTCACTCCAGAACTACCTCATGACCAAAGAGTCCATTGACTTTAGAAAATAAGTAACCGACTGCTGCAGATTATTTGCATCACCAACTCCCGGTCAGAACATCAACTTGATCTAAATATCAATATTTCCTTCTATATAAATACAAAAAACTGCCGTTTACTGTAAATTGTCGAGAAACGCAAATTTCGATTTCGGATCACCTGCACTTGCAAAGAGAAGTGTTAATAGAAAGCCCACGCTATTAGACTGCACGACGACACTGACATCTGCACGTTTCAAAACCACCTGGTATATTCTGAGGACTTTTATTTCACGCACTACTTAACAAGGTTTAAAAATTATTACAAGCAAACGTTTTTTTTTGGGGGGGGGGGGCGGGGGTCCTTTTTTCAGATTTTCTACTAGAAATTAACTGTTGAAATGAAGTTATACTACTGTTAACTTTAACACATTCTCAGAAACTTCACTGGCTCACTTTGAGAACGACTGATCATGCATTGCATGGGTCGGGATAATCCGCGCGGGCGGGTACGTTTAAAGTGAGAGGGAATAGGTTAACTTATGAAGTAATGGTCATTACAAGCTTAAGTTAAATAAAAAAAAAATTGGTTCCTCATTATTGTATAAGACGACTTCAGAGTAAACTGTTGCTATTGGCTCAGTCTCAA
Organism: Meandrina meandrites; assembly: GCA_963693305.1. Lineage (NCBI taxonomy): Eukaryota > Metazoa > Cnidaria > Anthozoa > Scleractinia > Meandrinidae > Meandrina > Meandrina meandrites. The sequence goes on from OY855903.1 coordinate 27,034,928, forward strand.
ACTCCCAAATATGTCCATGTTATACCATATATGCACTGTCAAAGGAAGCCCTTCCAGCAAACACTCCGCCATCTGCATGCTCGGTTGTTTTTGATCTTACTAGGTAACCTCCCTCTTTGTTGACCAGCACTTCATCACCACGGCTGAAAAAAATTATACATGAAAAACAGTTTCAGATAAGGCTTAAAAAACCAGGGAAATCATAATAAAATGGATAAAAAAGATTATTTTTGTGAGACTAGAATGTTTGTAGATGGCAAAAAAAATTATTTCGAAAATAAGAAAATTTTGCGATTTTTCGACTATCGAGCCTCCTTAACATCCATAATCTTTGTACACTATGTCTTATGAAAGCTGTCAAATATTAGCAAAACTAATTTATAAGTACCGATTGGTGTTTTTCTGTTTGCAAAAAACTGTTACTTTGAGCTTTAATTTCCTTCAGTTTGAAAGCAATTTTGTGCCTTGCAAGTAATAACGCTATTTTGTGGCAGCTCACGTGAGCAACCACAACAAGAATTACAACGAAAATGTTTTTAACCAGAACATTGTTTCTACACGTGTGTTCCAAATCCTTGTCATGTATTTGCAGCCATCTGACTGCAATACAAATTCTCACGTCGGTGAATTTACCATATTTCAATTTGAGATAAATAAAATTGGTTGAGACCTAATAATTCCTTTACCAAGGCTTTTTACATCGTTTAAATGACTTTTGATGGCCTGGAATTGTCTTCGAAGTGTTTTTTGATGTTTTGTGGCCCTAAGTTATACAAGAGCGCTAACTCCTAAACACGACAACCTGATTACTACTTTAACTTATCTACCTTTCTCTTTATTTTGTAATTTTCTAAAGGGTAGGGTGAAAGAACAAATAAGGTTTGGAAAATAATGTACGCCGGCTTATTTTTACCTGATAAAAATACCCACAATGCCTAGCTCAGGAATGACGTCAACAGGACTGGTACTTGCTGACTCCTGACGAACCATAAAGTTTTTGTTAATCTGAGGCTGGATACGATCCATCAGAATGTATTGTGTCCTGCTTGCAGAGTTGTCGAGTAAAGTGCTACGGATGTCTTCACCGTAGATGTTATTTCCTGTGTAGTAAAATAATTAGGAAAAAACGATTTCTTAACATGACGACAACAATGCTTTAATCATTACCAGTGCATCATTTATTAAAATGTATCGCAGCTTCTATGTTCGCCATTACATTTGGAGTTTGTTTCGCATGTTGATCAAACTCCACAAAAGCTTCCTACAGTCCAGCTCATAATATGTCGAAAATATCTCTCTCAGAACTCAGTTGTCGATTGTACTCCCTTCAAATGTTCAGTTATCTCCATACCTCCCCCTTCTCTTTGTGGTTTAAGAACACATTTCTCTACCATCTGAAGACAGCACTCCATATTATGGTCGCCTTCTGGTCCCTAGAATTAAAAGGAAATTCCAATTATGCAGATCCGGACTAATATTACATGACACTACTTCGCTTCTAATTGGTACAAAACGTTGCTAAGTAACCACTACTACCGAAAAGCAAGTAATAAAAGTCACATTCAGTCAGTGCGCTGTGCGGAGGACATGCAAACATTTACAAACACCATTATGTATTACAGTCATTTTTGGCATCATAGAGGAATGAGATTTGCTATTGCAGATCTTTCTAGATGATAGCCACAGTATAACAGTAGTTTCACAAAACCTCTTTGAAAGTTTTGCTATATTAGGCGAGTAGACCATGTTTGTGTCACAATCTCTGGCATTACAGAGAGTCTCTCGAATGCGAAGACTATTCTAAGATTTTCAAACACAGGCCTTCTTCTGATTAACAGAATGCAATGCCATAAAGCTAAACCGGCCAGAGAACTGAGCGGAAATATGCATTACCGGATCAAGAGTATACAATCCAGTGAAAGTTCTTCTCACTCTGTCCACTGACTCCTTGTCGGGAAGAAACCTGGAAAACGAAATTTTACCTATTTAATTATAATTGTGGGAGGCGCGGCGGCCTAATGGTTAGTGCACTGGACTCCGGTTCGAGCCCTGGCCGGCGTCATCTTCGTTGTGTCCTTGGGCAAGACACTTTACTCTCACGGTACCTCCCTCCACCCAGGTGTATAAATGGGTACCGGCAAATTTACTGCTGGGGGTAACCCTGCGATGGACTAGCATCCCATCCAGGGAGGAGTAGAAATACAGATCTTTAAGGTCATCCCGAGCGAGAAACAAATTGTCGCTTTCCCGTAAACGCGTATGGTGACCTATCAATTTTTTCCTATTTTGGGTGTAGCTATCAAATTCTTTCTATAAAATAAATACAGATAAATTTCTATGTTTGAAAAATAGATTATCAACGGAAATGTATACTTTGCCAGTACTCGCAAGGGAATTATTAATGAATTATATGGTATATACAAGGTCTTCCTGCTCCTAAAGGAATATGGTGACCCTCCTTTTTCTTTTTAAATTTAAGTTCCCTTAAGATAATCAACCAGTAGGCAAAGTTTGGTTGAATATCTATGGTCAGTTTTGTTTCGGGAGAATGACCTAAAACAATTCTTAGGATCCCTTACTGTAAGACTGGCTCGGTTACACCTCGACTTCAGGTGAATGTTCCGGTGGCTCTGTTGATCAATAGGTTCCGTCAAGGTATCGGTATGTTTGGGCTTTGTGCATTGTGGAGGACAAGTTACCAAGACCACGCCTAGAGCTGGGGTGGGTGAAGAAGGTGAAGTGTATTAGGTGTAATGGCTGCTTGTCGATGGATTTTCGTATTTTTACCTTTCTAAGACTCCAGGGTTAGCCAACACTTGCTGTATTTTCTTGGTTCCCATCAACTGATGTGCCACCGTAGGACATTTAATACAACGGGACAACTCTAGTGTTAAACGCCCTGACCATTCCTAAAATTACAGAAAAAGAGAGCAAGTTAATAATCATATGAGGACTGCAACATACTCTACATACATTAATAAATTGCCCAAAGAAGGAAACTGACATGTTTTAATTAAAAACAGATGAGTCTTTGGAACTCAATTTCGAGGCTAGAAAATGCATGAGGTTGAGTTGAGAAACTAAGTTAAGGATTTCCCTCCTTTGGGAAACTTCTGTATGTAGTCAGATTACTGAAGTTCAAAGATTTCGCAACCTCTCAGCTTAACTTATGTTGCTGGACTTCGTTTGTTGGCTATTTAACTAGTACAGATTGTTTACATGTCACGCATATTCCACTTACGTTTTCTGTGGGGTAGTCTTTGGGTGTGTAACCTGCTCTAAAGTAGGCTACAGCAACTTCAATTCCATTCCTGTTTAGCAAGAACAGAACAAACAATTATCACTTCAAGAGGCGATGTTCCTTTGATTTGTACAGTGCCACTACAATACAAACAACCTATCAATATAATGAACGTTATGTTAAGAATGTGTTCACTCAAGTCTTGTTCTATTAAAACTAAAGATGTTGTACGCACTGTGGTTGGTTATTCTCAAACTCGTTAATAATGCATCAAGTTAAAACAAAGGAAATAAAAAATGTGACGGTAATTTGGATGTGTGATCGTAATAAGCATAAATGTTTACGACTTTATTTCTCCATTTTCTCCGTAGTTAAGTTTCGATTGAGAAGATATATCAAACACTCGAAAGAGTGTTTCATATCACATTTCCAAACACCACGAAGTTCGTGAAAAATGATCTGTTGCGCGTCGTATTTTCAACTCTCTTCTCGTTGTTTGGAAATGTGATGAAACACACTCTCTCGTGTTTGATATATCACTTGTAAACTGGTAAATGCTAGTAGTAAGATGTCGTTTCTAAATCCATGAATCTGATTGCCTTTCTCATCGTTGAAAATTCGCTGATAGACCACGATTGTGTGCGCGTTAGTTTCAAAAAGGAAAACAAACAGATACTTACACAAAGAGAGATTTATCGCTGTCGGTTTTGCCACCATTAAAAATGTCATTAAGGCACCGTCTGATGACTTTAATACCACCGTTTCTGAAAATATGGAACAAAAAGACAAATATATAAGGAAAGTGAAAGAAAAAAAAACATAATCAGAGACGAAACAGTAAAGTCCGAAGTTAGTTGACTATTGGACAAACTGGCCAGGCGACGGCACCTTTTATAACTGCCATCTACAGCACAATAGCGTGTAAAAAAAACTCAATCGTGATTATATGGGATTGAAGAAGTTGAAGTCAATATTTTCGGGAAACTTATCAGACACTGAAGCGGTGTATAATTTTGCAGGATAGAACTGTTTACCTCTCATGAACCCGATACTCCAGCAGCCTCTGGTCATAGACATTTACCTCGCCAGGCTGAACAACGAACATGATCACAGCACTAGAAATAAACAATGAAGCCGTTAACTACGCCACTATATACAAACAAGAAAGGAAATAAATAGCCAATAACAAACTGTCTTAACCTTTCAGATCCATATAGTTCCCAGGCCTTTATGAGACCGTCAGCAGCTTCATCCAATGCGGGATTTGGAGGCACCTTGCCAAAACACACATTATTAATTAATCGTAATCCTACACGCCACACTTTACTAACTGCATATGGGCAGGGCCCAATTGTTCAAAAAGAGGGTTAAATTTAGTGGGCTGATTAGTTACTCGGATTAAGGGACTAACTCCAGTTAGCATCCCATAATACTCTTCAGTTTGTTTGATTTGAACACCAAAATGACTTTTCTTCGAAAGCCAACAAAGTTGAGGATTGAGGAGGTGTTAGAGGTTCTCAGGGGTATTTAACTAAAAGCATAGCAGATCAAAAAAGACATTGTTTGGCGAACAATTACTGGTGCAGTGACTGTCTTCCAAACCCGGATCAAGTTACTGGGTCGAAATATTGATGTTTTATTGAACAAGGGGAAATTTTCACGCCATTTTTGCATTTTCGAAACATGAAAAGACAGGCACAACCAGTTTACCATTTTGCCCTTGGTAAATCAGTTTTAATAGATTTAAAAATTAAACAACTGGGTAATTTGTTACTGCCACAGACAAAAACACTAAAACTCGCCTTACCTTGTTTTCTAGTCCCTTTAAATGTAAAAGATACCTAGAGGCGTAAAATGCATAAGTGGTAAAGCAACTTCAGCGGTGCCTGGGGATATGAACCCTTCTGAAGCCATACAAAGGGCGGGTAAGTTCATAAATAGCTTTACAAAACGTTATGACAATGCAGTGATTCTGTCTCGCTTGTTAGAACTCAAAATGGTGGAAGTACAATAACCGTGAGGAATATAAAAACAAAGTCCTGCAGGCGATATATATAAAATTAGCAATTACCTGTGCATGCTGGGAACAAGACAGGAAAATGAGATTCCACCGAGAGCTATGGTGTTCATTTCAACCTGTTTGATGTAAATCGGCCCAGGACCTCTGCTAGCACTGCCGTTACAACCGGTACCGCAACATCTATTGTGTAACCCGCCTGACGTGTCAATCAAGTAGTCCGATCGGAAGATTCCTAATGAGATCGACTGAAAAAAAACTTGCATCAGTTGTTTCTTTACCGAAGGAAGGACAGTAAGCCTCCCAAAATACGCCAAATAAACTAAGCGTCCGAAACTAAGTTCCCCTTTAGAATTAGTTCAGTTTATATATGTGAAAGATAGAAGTTTCAGAAAAATTCAAGAAGGAGATAATTTCAGTAATTTAAAAACACAAAGTGTTTCTGATATGAGTATCTTAAAAGATACTTAAACCTTAAATTATAAAGTGAATATTTTAATGGACTTTATGCATACACTCACAGCCGTCAGTGACTGGTGCCTGTGAGTCGCGAACCTCTTCATCAGTGGAATGAAGGGCCGTACGTAGGCCATTGAAGCCAAGGACTGGCATAGGGGAGGGGTAGGGGCGCCGGCTTAATGGTACAAACCTGAGCACTTCCTTGCTTCAAGACTTTCTCATAAATGTCAAAGAGTCTTGCTGTGAAAGTGTCAGCAGCCACTGTGCTAAAAGATGAATATTAACAAGCAAAGGTGAATAGATCGAACTAAGACATGATCAGCATATAGGTAGTCTCCTTTGCAGCCGTTCTTAGTGTCATCACGCAACGCTCAACGCTCGTTGCGTGGCGACATTAAAAACGGCTGCGAAGGAGACTAGCAAAAAGGCCATTCTTTGCTATTTTTAATTCTCTTCCATACAAATAATCATTTTAAACTGTAATAAAGTAAAACCTCAATTCGGTACTTCCGCCGGTGTTACAGTTGAATCAGGGGAGATGAGGTGAAAGCCATTTGTGAGGCCATCAAGAATAAATTCCATATCGCTGTCCTCATGTAAGTAAGTTCGCCAGGCCTCTAAGTTAAGCGGTGAGCAGTGCAGAGTGGAAGAAAGTCAGATGCCAGTGTGCGGAGTGGGATGTTCGTGTTGTGGGTGAGGTTGGTTACAATTTGAAACGATACACACGTGTTGAAAGCGACAGTTAGGCCATTGACATCCGGTCGGCGACGAATTAAATTGCCTGCAAATAGGTGAGGGCACATGCTGTTGACGATTTCGCGCCAAAGATTTTTGCGGAGGCGCCTGAGCCGAACTAGTAGGGCGGCGTTTGACGAGAAAGCGAGTGTGTAAATGCTGGGAGTCACTTCCCCACCTGAAACCATATTTGTGCTGCAACTTGCGATATTCGTTATCATAAAGCAGAGCGGATAGGAACGTGTGGCTTTCCAAAAGTTCCGCAAACTTGACTGTGTATGACAAATAGTCAGCGATGTTGGGTGGGCCTGACAGTTTTCCTGTGGTCAACAGCTCGTGCATTATGCGCGCGTTTGCGGCTATCCACATTGACAGCGTAATGTTTTCTAACTTCGGTTTTCCTTTTTGTGCTCTTATCACGATACTTGCCCCACCCGAGCTACCAATCTCTTGTTCTTCTTCGTTGCTTGCTAGATTATTTACAATAACAAAGTCTGGTATTAACAGTGGCTTCTCACCTCCTTTGGCTCCTTGCGCTGCTTTTGCATTTGTCCCTAGAAACACTTGCAGATCGTTGTCTAAGCGTGGGAGATGGGTCTCTGTAGCATCCAGCGTCAGCAAGGGGTCGTCTATGGCGCCTATGCCTTAGATTTTCTTTAAAATTTCGTCGAGGCCACCGTCCTTCGCCAGTGACTTTGTGGTGACTAGGTCTGGATCTAACGTTGTAGCCTTTACGTAGCTCAGTGATCGCCTTGACGAGCAGTTTGCGCTGACCAAGGGTCATTTCCAAGTTCGCGATATCCGACTCGGTCACAAGAACGAGGGTCTCTTTAGTGTTCAGGTCTTGCTTGGTCAGGAGTTCTGAAGTCTCCTTCTTCAGTCCCTTAGTCTCGCACCAGCTTTTAAAGTCAAACGGGGTATCCATTGAAAAAAAAAATTCAGTTGCTAACTACGCTCTTGCTCGCTCACTAGCTATCACAATATGCCAGTTACTTGTGGTTGCGTCGGTACATATCTCTGTTGGGCTTGGCTAGCATTTCCGCCTATTGTATTTAATCATGATAAACAAGTCTATCATACACATTGGACAAATTAAATTACTTTACTCTCTGCGGTTAGCTTCATATCCCGCCAAACACCGATATGGATGCGGGTGCACAACTGTATAATTCTTCGGGACATTCTTGCATTGAAAAGGGATGATTAAGCACTTCACCAACTTTTGGCCAACAAACTTAGCGGACACAACTTTAATTACCCATTAAATGCAAACCAAAAGGAGAGGTAATAGCTTTTTTAACTACCCTCCGAGGTGGATTTGGCTGCCAGGGCTACGCTATGAAAAAGCAATACAGAGAAGAAGGCAAAGAGATAGGTCACACCCGACATTTAACCTCATCTGCCCAGATGGCTGCTTCTGCACCAACTTCACCAGTTAAAGGAAAGGCAAAAGGGGAAGTCATGTGACGTTCACCTCCATCAACCCATGAGTACGTCCCGGTCCCGGCTTGCGCTAAAGCACAGGATTAAGGACAGGCATCTTTAGGAGCAGTGCGACCCGTTAATGTAATTGTAGGTTCACAAGACATCGTATCCCGTGAGACCAATGGAAAATCGATTGTCAGCTGAGAACTCGCTGTCGTGGAACCAACAGTCCCTAAAGTAAAGCAAACTAAGAACGAAGATGACTGTGAACAACTCAGGGTCTACCGGGACGTCCGGGTTTCAATACGAGGGCACAGAGTCGTCGTCAGAGTCGAAAGACGTTTCTACAACGGCGGAAAACAGTGCTGGACATCCAGAAGCATTGGAAACAGACGAAGAACAACACCGAATGGCCAAGAGCTGGCAAAAGCGAAGCAGGCATCCAGGTAATATAGTGCAAGTATAGATGAACAGATTGAACCAATGGAAAAGTGGAAAAGGATCAAACGCAATTTGGGAATGCACTGATTTCAATTGCTATGGAAACAAAGCAACAGCCTGTTACAGACAACAACTCTTTGCTCGTACAGCCAGCTGATGAGGTGATGGAAAAAGAACCAGAGATATTTCTGGCCACACTACTAGAACCAGAATACAGCACAGAATACTGCACAGCTAGAGCCAGCGGAAACAAGTAGTGCACATTTGGACAACTAGCGGGTGGCCAGTTGGCTGTCCTTTGCAGCACCCATCAGAGAGCAACATAAGAAGCTGTAACTGACAACTTACCTCTTTAGGGAGCTGCATGAATTTTAAATAGTAATTCACCTCAAAATACCCGCCTTTGCTCCGGCGGGTGCTAGGTTTTATTAAAAGCACTGCCAGTATCTACTGCTGTGGGAATGTCCGTTATTTCCACAACGTTAGCAGAAATAGAAACAATGGAAACTACCCACCAGAAGGTGGATGCAGGGATGGATCTGGCGGACGCAAAGTGCCCATAAGTATACGGTGGGTGTCAGAGCTAAAGCAGACAAGTATGTTACAACAGACAGCGGCTGCTGAACAAGCATTGATGCAAACTGTTGTGAAGGCAGCTATGCCACCAAACATGCAATGCTCCATGCAATCATATAAGGCAATCTTTAACCAGCATCCCCAAGGAATGGTGTGAACTTGACAACAGCCTGGGCTCTGCAATGATTGTCAAAATCAAATGTCACCAGTTGCAGGTCCGTCAAAATCAACAAACCAACCAACGATGGAAGAACTGCAACTTGTGCCCGTAGTTTCTTACTTCCCTGATGGATTGGATTTCGACTCAGATGATGATTCCCATTATGAATATGAACTGGCACATAGAGAACTAGTTCTTCTTATCATAGAACTTACTGACACGAAAGGAGTTTGTCTCTGCAGAGTGGTACTACGTACAGGATGAACAATTAAACAAAGAGCTCGAGCCTGTGCAATACAGAAACCAGTTTAAGACGCATGAATTCTCGTGTTATGTACTAGTTACGCATTTATAAAGCAAAACGAGTGCATCAAACCACTTAATCAATTTAATCATTTTTAAACGAAACTGAAAGCACACAAAAATATTTGTGACTGGTTTCATTACTGACAAGTGCGGAAGCAGGGGTGGCGCAGTGGTGACAGTGCTCGCCTCCCACCGTTGTGGCGCGGGTTCGATTCCCGGACCCGGCGCCATATGTGAGTTCAGTTTGTTGGTTCTCGTCCAATGCTCCGAGGGTTTTTCACCGGGTTCTCCGGTTTTCCTCCCTAGCTCCACAAAAACCAAACTTCCAAACTCCAATTCGATCGGGAATTCATGGCCCCACAAGCTTGTAACTTTAAATACTACCGTGTCTAAACAAAAGTAATTTTTTACAAGTCAAAAACCACAATCAGTACTGCAAGAAGATAGTTTCATTATATTAATAAGCTAATTAAGTTTTCCTCTCACTTTTAGGAGCTGGCTTTCCACTGCTGTGCAGATAAAACTGCATAACTCGTAATAAAAAGTACACTTTAAAGCTTTTTGGACACGGTGACATATGTTTATAAGAAAGGCTTGGGAAATCATTATAGCCGTTTCTTTTCAAAGAATTAAGGCGAAGACGGCGTCTTCCACCCTGCACCCTCATATAAAAACAAATAGAACAAATGCAATTTTGAAAAATCTTACACGCCAGAAAGTTTGAAAAGGACAAAGATGACTGTCAAAAAGCCTTGTCTCCTCTCTACAACAAAAACGCGTTTTTGGTAGATCTTACACATCACGTTTTACGGCTGCAAAGACTTTACCTGGAAAAATTCTTATTTATACTGAACACAATTTACCTTGAAAGGGCGTTCTTTGTAAATTCGTAGTCCTGGCTCACTTTGTGTACAAGCAGGTTAAAATCCCTCTGCACTTCTTTCGCAGCGGTGAAAAGCTTCTCCGGGAACGGTGAAGGGAACAGAGTGAAGGGAATATGTTGCGATTCTCCCTTAGAGTCGTTATAAACCATTCCATGTGCAAGACAGTAATCTCTTCCTTCTTTCTGAAGAAATTTGACTTCATCTTGCGAAACCTCGTGGTCGACATATAACGGGTGGGCCATCCTTTCGGAAGAATGTTACTTCATTATAAATCTTGAAAATGTTATAAGAGCTCTTATCGCTAACTAAAATTTAAAAACTTAGCGAAGTATAACTAAGATGGAAAGAAATGTTCAGTAAAAGAACAGCCTCACTTGAAATTGAACGAACAGTTGCATTGCCAGAAATAAAGAACAAAGTTAATTTAAAAAATGCCAGAAAACGGGCAATTTTAGCAAATTTTCGCCCAACTCGCTAAAATTGGTAACGATAAGGTATACTATATCAGCTTTGCCGCACTTAATTTTGCTTTAAGCTGGTATAAAGGTTTCCAGCAGGTAGGGACAAAATTCGGACTACATCAACTCGGATCGTTGATCTGAATAATTAAGGATAGCAGCTATTTATATTAATTAAGAACAAGGAAATACACAATAGTGCTATTCTTATTCAAATCAACGATCTGAGTTGATCCGGTCCGATTTTTGTCCCTGCCCATTTCCAGCACTTTCCAGCTCTTACAGTTTGAGGGGTCTGTCCTACCGCTCAGGCGGCGCTCTGACCTCCTTCTATCAGTTGATATGGACAACAATGGTGTCAAACAAGTGCTAACATTAAAGGTGTTTTAATTATTATTGTTACTATGGTAACTTTTTTGCATCAAGAAAACGCATACAACTTGTTTTTCAATGACTGGGCAGTTGTTTGATCCATTACTGCAGCATCAAATGATGAACAGTGGTTGCATTGACCTATCAAAGTATATGCATGAGCTGGAAGTGTTGGAAACTGGCTGCCTCCACAAGGTACAACAAAAAGAGCGAAAAACGGACTTGACATGAACACAACACAGCCTAGTCACTAGCCTGCATAGCTGGCAGTTTTGTTCTGGTTAACACGCGCAACTAACCATCAAAGCTGTGAGGGGTCTAGGGAGGAGAAAAGTATACAACACCCCTCACAGCTTCGCCTCTTACTCTCGTGCGTTAACCCCAACACAACTGCCAGCTACGCAGGCTATCTAGCCCTAAATGTTCTCTCGTTTCAGTGGCCTTGCAAAGCCTGGGAGCAAGTGCTGGCGAGAACGCATTCTCTGCAAGTGTTATTCAGTGATGACACCGCTCATGATGGAGCCCAGACTCCTTTGAGCCAAGAACACATTTGGGACTAGGCAGAATACAGCACACTTGAGACCTTCAGGGACTGATCCTACCCCCCTCTAATTTAAGGGGTACATTTATGTCATTATTTATAATTACCCAAAGGGCCTCATTAATTTTTTTTTTCAATATTGTATTACTGAATATTGGAAACAGAAGAAACATTTCGGTAAGTCTAAAAGAAAGGACCCAACACAAATACGAATACAAAATCCAGATATAAATAAGCTAAAAAACAAAGTGAAATGTGATCATTCAGTTGTCTAGTGGTGAAAAAATGCAAACAGAAAAAATGTCAACAGAATATTCAAAATGCTGCAGCATCTTGACAGCTAATTACGAAGGGAGTGGGTGGGGACAGGGGGGTGTTAAGCTCCCACTTCCCGTATCTTTTACTCCCGCTTCCCATAACTTTTACTCCCGCTTCCCACCCCTTTCCGTAGTGGTTCCCTCCTAATTGTCCCATTTGTATTGCACAATATTACAAAATGTTGCAAAATATTTCTCAATTTCTCCAGGTTCCCGCCACCTTTGGACTCCCGCTTCCCGCCCTCTCTTCCCGGGCTCCCGACCTCCTGTCCCCACCCCACAAGGGAGAAAGCCAAACGAATCATTCAAATATGTGCTTTATAAAAATTAGATACAAACTTTACATTTGGTCATCAGCAATGAAAATTGTCAATATATCAAAAAGCAATCAAGTCTTCTTCGAATTGTGAGACGATAAGTGTCGATAATTTAATCGTCCCCTTGTTCTATTTTTTTGTCAGTCGTTATGCACCTGCTGGGTCACGGACCCAGGGCCAGGGACTAGATTTTATGCAGTTGAAGACGGGGCGGGGTGGGGGGGGCCACGGGGATGGGGAGGGAAGCCAAAGTATTGTAGTGAGTCATCATTATCAGTAATGTGTTTGTTACATTTACAAAGTTTGGCGAGCTAAATAATATCTCAAGGAAGTATGAAAATGTTTCCCTTATAAAGAATGATGAATGCATAACATGATTTAATAATGCATGCTCCTGTGTACTCCATGCATGACGGTTCAGTTTGAAAACTGATCACAGTAATAACTCTCACTCTATACAAGCCACAAACTACGGTAATTATTTTAGGGTATTCATCATTATCGAAAGCCTTTTCTATTTGCATGGAGAATTATATCAAGAAGTTTCACAATCGTGCAAAGGCCAAAATTGGGCTCGCCGCCATACTGATCGAGCCGATGTTTTTCAAATCAATACGAAATCGACGGTAAGCGAACAAGTCCAACTGAAACGAAAAGGTATCTTAAAGCTGCTTAAAGGAAAAAAAAAGAAAACATTCGCAGAAATAAAGCACAGCTTCAACTTACGTGGTTTTCAGGAAGGAATCTGCTAATTTCGTCTTCGAAATCCCGATCGATCTCACTTCAACTGACAAGCGCTTGCAGTAAATTGGATGTCGTGACTTTGTAGGTTTGTTTATTTTGCTAAATGAACTATGCCCATATTTGGCGAACGTGACATTTATCTCGTTTCAACAAGGTTATGTCGAGCTGTATGCTCGGAAAGGCTAACTTTATTGACTTCATCTTCAACTTGAAAATTAAGAATTTTCAGCTCAATTTTATGTATCCAGCCATTGAGGAGGGTGATATTTGTTTGTGACTGTTACACACCCTGAATTCCTGGATTATAGAAGACCGCTGCGTTTGAAATCGCGGCTTCGACGTACATTTTCAAGATGGCGGCGGAGGAAACGGTACGTCTCTGGCCCCTCGTGTTTCTGTGTGGAAACACCACTATAAAAAGAACAAAGATTTGATACAGTCTATTATATTTTCTTCAGGTAATAGCCAAAGATTTACCGGAAGTTATATCAACCATGAGGGAGATGGGGGAGAAGGTAAGAAGCACAAAAAAAACATGCACGTGTACAATTATTCAAAACTTGAATCTTTTTACCTTGCTTATTTTAATCATAATGATACCGACTTTTGTTAAGCTTTAAGGGGCACTGTTACGGCAAATTTGCTGCATTTTTGGTCAAAATTGTGCTGAAAGTATGCCTGCCTTAGTACCTTCACTCATACGAAATGGAACGAAAAGCGAATTGTGAGAAGATTTCAGAAATTTCCAAAGTCGATCACCGGTGTGTGACATTTGCGGTTAGCTTTCACTGCTGTTCGCTTGCGGCTAGCCTTCACTGCAGTCTGCTTGCGGTTAGCTGTTCTTTGGCCGTTTGGGGCAACACTATTTTGCTATGCAAACAGCTAAAAAGCAATCGTAGTCTGCAGTCTGCGGTATGCAGTCTGCAGTCTGCAAATGTCAGACACCGGTCCATCACAGGTCACCCCCAGCAGTAAATTCACCAGTAGTCATTTAAACACTTGGCCCCAATTATTCAAAGAGTGGATAATGTTATCCACTGGATAAATCACTATCCAGTGGATAAGTGATGAGAAAATAAGCTACACTATCCACTGGATAGTGATTTATATGGTGGATAGCGTTATCCACCCTTTAAATAACCAGCACCTGGGTGACGAGAGGCACTATGGAAGGAAAGTCTCTTGCCCAAGAGCGCAGGGTTGAACCCAGACCACTTGATTTGGAGTCCAGTGTGTTAACCATTAGGCCACTGTGCCCTCCATGTTAAAAATTCTACATAAAATTGATGAGTATAAATGAAAATTTTTGTTTGAATTATCGATCAAGGTTTCAGATATAGAGCAACATGTAGAGGGTTTGATGAAGAAAATTTCAAGTGGATCATTAGCCACAAAAAAGGTCTGTGTGTGCTAGGTACTAACATTCCACTTTGAATTTAAAATTTAAAACAAATACACCCCATGATCCCAATATTTTTTAACTGTTGCAAATATTTTTTCTCATGTCTAGCGCACACAACTATAGAATTAATATATCAAACAAGAGTGTTCCATGATCGTATTTCCAAATACAGTCAAGAGATTAGACATGTGATGCACAAAGGAGTATTTTTAACGAAATGTTTATAGCTCTGTCTCAAGTGTTTGATTTATCTTCTCAATTGAAACTTAAACTAAGGAGTAAACAGAGAAAATTTAATAAAATTGTAGAAATCTATGCTAGTTAAAATCATTTATCTGTACAGTTATGTTTGATTTAAAATTTTGCAAACCAGTTTGATCTTTACTTCCTTTCTTTCAGAATTATACATGTATGGTAATGAATTTATGAAAAATAAAAATCAAACTGGTTTGAAAAATTTTAAATCAAAGATAAATTTAAACCACAGCATATTCAAACTGCTATCATGACTTTCCTTGACAAGTTATTTATTAATGACGTTGAGATCAAAGTAATACTCCTTGGCTGTAGTAGAAATACATGGATTGTATTGTTCTGTGTGGTTAAATGAACATGTAAATTGTAGCTGCTATAATATTGTGCCGACTTCATGACTATAACATTGATAATAATAATTGAAAACTGCACATGGGTATTTTTGATGAATTTAAAGTCAGCAGTAACTGTTTTTTTTATTGAGATTGGAGTGGTACTTTACAAACATGAATAATAATGATTAGGTAAAAAACTATTTATCTGAGCTTTATAACCAGTTCCAAGATATTTTTCTATGTTTTTAATAAGCGCAACTGAAAGTAAAAGAAGTTGATACATTCTGTTTCTTTTAGGGTGTTAGTTTCTTAGAGCTGAAGTTTCACCTGCTTCTTAGGTAAGTACAGGACTGTAGATACATGTGAAATAATTATGCTTTCTGTAACTTGTAAAAATTCACTTAATAAATAGTAATCAGTAAACAGATTCATTACAGAACCAAACTTTGAGATTTACCATTTACAGACTGAATTAGTATAACTTGTACTAACATGTGGCTGTATTATTCTGTTTTTTTTTGTGTGCAGTTATGTTATTGATCTCACATACTACCTGTTAACAAAAACCGATGGACAATCATGGCGAGAAGACCCAGCTGTGGAAAGACTAGTAGAAGTTCGCACTGTAAGTACCGTAATATTGCCGATACTGGAGCGAATGCTTAAATTGCTTACTCTACACACAATGTTATGATCATGTCATTATACTTTGTGTTTGTCGTTGGGAAGAAGTGTGACTCTCACCAAAGACAACCTTCATATTTGGTGCCTTGAAATTTGGTGGTTACCATGGATGTATCCATGGTAACCATCTTAGCAGAAATCACCTGGCAACATCATCACTTAGTGGAATGCATACATCTTATTGGTAGAACTTGAGAGTCACACAGTCAGAGGGCTGATATTCTCCTACCACAGACCTCACCCTTGATTTATTTCAGTTATATTTGCCAGATTTACTATTTGGCTTTATGACTGAAAAAGGGCTCTACAAGCTTAAAGGACCGCACCTAGGTAACCACACCTTTGTTTTTGTTGACATACTGGATGTTTGGTATTGTATTTTGCATGGAGCTTGTCTAAATGAAAGATTTCATCATGAAACAGCTAGTGATAATTAAACAGATTTCCAGTACCACAACTTGTTATTGGCCCTTTCAGTAATGTACAGTGTATATTTTATTTAATAACTAATATCTACTTAAAGGGAGGATGGTGTGTGAAGAGTACCACATATAGATCTGGGACCAAATTATTATTTAGCATATCAGAAATAAGAAACCATCTAAATGTCCATTTACAACAAACTGCCTATGAAATATATATATGAATGAGTGCTCATCTTTTAAGTCAAACTACTTAGTAGGCAAAAAAACACTGAGTAGCATCGGCTTGAGGATAACTTAGTCTTTGAAGAGTCATTCATCTTGAGACAAAACAAGATGAGACTTGTAAACTTATGGACTTAACAGTACATTATATAATCATGCTTTCTTTATTTTCCCCAATAAAATCTCATGAATCTAGGTTTTGGAGAAACTGAGACCCATTGACCAAAAAATGAAGTATCAAATTGATAAAATGATTAAGGCTGCCACAACAGGAATGATCTCAGGTAAACTGTTTTTTTTAAAGTACCTGTAAAAAACCATGTAATTACATGAGTCTTTGTGTGGCAGCGAGGGGTGCAAGGCATGCGAGGCAGAAATCCCTCACCCTAATAAAAAGGCTAACTGCAAACTACCTTAGCTAATTGTAGGCTAACCCAAGTGCCATATAGGCTAACCAAAGTGTTATGCAGGCTAAAAGGAATGGTTCGCATGCCTTGCTGCCTCACACTTTGCAACAACCCTAATTACATTGTGAATCTTAGAAAATGTCAATTTTTTTTTTCTCTCAGTCAAGTGAGTTACATTCATTTACTAACAGAAGCAGCTCGCATTCTCTTTTTTACTCTCGGCGCAAGTGCACAAGTTGAAAGCTGATAACAAATGTACAAAATTTCATTTTGCTAAACACTTGAGAAATAAACGGGACCACATTAATTAAATGTACTTTTGATAATTTGAATAGCTGTCATGGTCACTTACTAAGCTTTTAACAATTGGCTGTGTTGACTCAAGTTACAGTACAATGTAAATCTTAACTCCAGCTACACTGTACAGTCGTATACACTATAAGTAATGTTTTAGCTCAATAGCAAAGCAATATGATGGAAGCAATTTATAATGATACATGTATTTATTTATTTTCATAAAGGTGCAGAAATTGATCCCCTGAGGTTTAAACCAAATCCTGACAATATGGCAACAAAGGTGAGTTATTTTCTTGTTTATTTAATTTCTTTACATAATTTATCACTATTGTTCTTCAAAAATTTATCTTTTTATCCAGTGTAAAGTGGATTTGATCATTTTTTATGAAATTTGTGTGTTAAAAATAAATTATAATTGTGATCATGATCGTGATAAAAAGTTGAACCTCCCAAAGTGGCCAGCTGAAATGTCCAGCCTATGTTGTTGGGGGCCTCAATTTTGAGACCCACTACAGATTTAGAGCAGTTGCTAAGGAATTGCTAAAGATGGCATTTTAATTATGGCAAGTGATTCTGGAACACTTTGAAGTACTAAATGGTGAATTATTAATTTTTTTTTGGGGGGGAGGGGGACACCTGGTGAAAATGGTACACTAATTGTTAACATTTTGCTAGTTACAGCTTGATGATGAGGAGTTTGAAAGCAGTGATGAAGATGCACCAGCGAAATCCAAAGTCTACGTACCTCCTAAAGTAGCTGCTGTCCCTTATGGTAAGCTCTTGAGACCATTAATTATTTTTATGTTTTGAAAGAGCCACAAATCAACAAGTGAGCATCAGATTTACTTTAAACTACATGTGCGCAACTGTATTTGTATTTACTACAACTTGTAGTAGTATACATGCAGTAGTGCACTCAATAACACAACAACTCCCCTGAGAGCAAAATTACATGTAGATAAATTTTATAATGCATACATGTATATACAGTGGGTGGTAGGATCAGTGTTCTGGGTTCAAGCCCTGTCTGTGGTCATTGTGTTGTGTTCTTGGACAAGACACTTTACTCTCAAAGTGCCTCTCTCCACCCAGGTGTCTAAATGGGTACCAACGAATTTAATGCTGGAGGTAGCCCTGTAGAAACACTCCTAGTCACTTCATGCTGCTGAAACCACGATACATGTAAGCTCTGGCCTGATGGGCCACTAGGCTTGAATGCAGATTATGTACATCAAAAACAAAAGTACAAGTTATGTTACTGTGTGTATCAATTCAGACATTCTTTGATGCAGACATTCTTTCAGCTCAAATCATACAATCCTTTATAATTATACAAAGATTGTGTGACTTGCCAAATGAATCTAGGTGCAGGGAGGGGATGGTAGTAGTGAATGTTGTCATTTGTTTTTTTCAGTTGGTATTGTAAATCAATATGGTGCCTATCGCCACCAATATCAGTCAAACTTTAATAATGCAGCTGAATATATCCACACAGTTTAAGTTTCACACCTAGAGTATACCCTCAACATTAACATGCAGTTTACACTGTAAGTGGACAGCTGTTTTATCAAGAACATGCTATGAAATGTATTTTGTTGGAAATCTTTCCAGATGAGGATGATGATAAAAAGTCTAGAAAAGAAAGAGATGAAGAAAGAGCCAGAAAAAGAGTGCTGACAAGTTCACTTTTACACGATTTAAGAGGTGACATTATAACAATTTCTGAATTTTTTATTCTTTAGTCACTTATTATTTTTAAACAATTTGTACATGACAATACAAACCAAACTTCTAACTACCACACTCTATGGAATAAGAACACAGTTTTATGAATGATTCTCCTAATTCTACATGTACTTTGTATTCATCATTCAATGTTAATTGAAATTTTCAATTAACATTGAATGACTTCATGTTAAATGATACTACAATATAAGGTACATACATAAACTGCAAATTGTGGCTAGCCACACTGGTAGTCTCTGCCCCAAGGTCCAAATCCTTACCCTTTCATGTACCATTTTCAACAGAAAAAGTAACTCTTTCATATACCTCTGATAGAAAATGGTACGCCTTTCACATACCTACCCGAGGGATACCTCATTTTTTTTTCTTAATTTTTCACCCGAATAACCAATGAATCAACCATTTGATGGGTCCGTGTGAGACATTTTGAAAGATCCTTTTAAATACCTAGTAAATGACAGTTTTCTCTACTCTTTTGTATACTCCTGCTCATAAAATCCCCACCCATTCGTAAAACTTATGTAGGGTACCACTTTCAGGCAAAGCCTCCTTGTATAATCCACTATATGGGGTACCCCTTCCCTCGGCAGTAATTTGATTTCTAATAGCTGATTCTTGTGTTATTAGATGAATATGGTGATGCACCGCAAGAAATTCAGGTATGTTGTATGTACATGTCTGTTTATTCAGATCTCATTCAATTGTTTGGATTCTTAACTCTAAGAATTCAAACATGCTGTAACCTTGGAACAATATATATTTGTTAGTTTTATCCATCAAATATTCTTTGCACACGCAATAGGTCTAAACACATCTTGTGATGCAGCTACTTGAATATATCCCCCAAGTGATATTCCCCAGTTTTCAAACTTTCCGATCTACGTTCACACATAAACTAAATTGTTATATTGAATAGACCTGAACATTTTCAACAGTCTAGCAACGGTGACAGAATTACTTTGACATTGAAAACCTTTGTGAAAAGGTCTCCCGAAATGATAATAAACACACTAGCCTCCATTTGGCTTCTAAAAAATGCACTCACCCCCTGATATTTGTCCTTGGGCATTATTTGCATGTTCCTTGAAGAACACAGTTTTCCTTGAACTTCGCTCTCGGAAAACCTTTTGTTTCTCGGAACGGATAATGTCCGCGGAAAAATATAAGTGCAGATTTTCGCACCAAATGGATGCTATTGTTTATTTATTCCTGCTAACTATACCTTTGCAACTTCTTTAGGATGAAACTGTGTCACGGTGGAGAAAACATAAGGAAAAGGAAGAAGAGGAGGAGCGAACAAGGCATACTCTTTTTTTGCTTTTTTACTTGGTTTTGTTCTTTTGAGCTTCAAATTATTTGTACTGGAGACCATATTTCCTAGATAAGGTGCCCACAGCATTACTCCTCAGAATAAGAGGCCCCATAAAATTATTAAACGTGAAATAAGTAATCTAAAAATCAACACTCTATGATGTAAGGGAAGGAAGCGTTCCTACTGGTGTTATGCACAAAACAAAGTTGAAAAAAAAATATAGCTGGTTTAATCGCTGAAGTTGACACCAGAAAATGTGAAATTTGAATCGAATGCCTTAGTCACTTACTCATAAAACTCGGTTATTATTACACAAAGTACACATATAATAACTATACTAGGCCCAATTACCAGCCGCTGTTTACCGAACACGAGAGGACGGCGGAAATCGAGCCTATAACTATACTTAACTTATAAGATGCAGCATAAGCTTTGGTTGTTGTATGTGGTTGTAGAGTAACAATTTGCTTTTCAATCGTAGATATGAAGAGGAAAATTTACTTCGACTTCCAGCTAAGAAAAAGAAAAAGGTTTGTTTTCCAAATTCACTATTGTAAACTGCAGTGTGGCACACTGTCAGCATTGCAGTCAAACCAGTTTTACACGTTAATGTTGCACCTTGTTGTAAGATAGTCGGCGTTCGCATTTTCTTCATGTAATAAGCGTTGATTTTACCATGTGTAATTAATTACCCAGATATCCGAGCGGGCTCATTCTGGCATGGATGAACTGACGTCATTTGTTGACTTGTCTGTGCTAAATACTGGAGAGGATGTCAGGGTTAGTAAGCTTTCTTGATAAAATTGCACAGTTTGCCACAATATAAGCTCTCCCCTTCTGGATATAAGCATCCCCCCATCCAACTTTTCCATTGTAACTTACCAACGTTCTTGTAGGACATTGTACTTCAAATAGGAATAGTTAAGTAGTGTTTGCAAGTAGGGGTATATCAAAACGTTTGATCTGAGTGGCTTTCACATAGTATATTAATTTAATTTATTATTTCTTATAAGATCATTTCGAATTTTTTTCTTAAGCCCCGCATTTCAGGGGCTGACTTCAACATTGAGCCCAGTGTATATCTTTTAAGAGATCCATGACAGCGCTCCATTTTCACCCATTTCGCGCGTAAATTAAAATGATCCTTCTTTGGATTATTTTGCATGGCGGCTATAGGGTTTAATTGGCAAATTAGCAAGAACTGTTCACAGTGTAATTTTTGAGCTCCAAGTTTTACTTAGAGGTAATTAGTTTGGAACATGTTGCGTTGAACAAGTTTTATCGCGGGCCTTTCTAGCTTTTCAATGTTTTGTGTTTGTTAGACAGCTTCGTTTTCCTTTCCTAGTCCACTCACGACCGTGAACTCCAATCCCAGACAGAATTATTCGTCGGACACTTGTTGTTTTTTCTGTACATGTCAATCTTGTTGTGTACCACGAAAACTAACGGCACCCATTGTTGGGGGGGGGGGGGGGGGGGGGGAAGAAGACAGCATTCATCGCGAATTGGCAAGTTTTTGTTGTTGAAATAAGTGTAATTGTTTTAACCATTATTTAAACACTTAAATAGCTTTGGTTCGACTGTTCATCGATCTTGTTGTTTTATTTACTTGTTTGTCGTTTGCTTTTTTGCTCAACAGAGTGGTGAACACTCGGCAAAATCCAGGTAATTTGTTTTTTAGTGGTAAACCTTTCCTCTGTTGTTCATTGTAGAGTTCTCTGCGGTTACTCAAGCAATTCATTTTAGCTCCTTCTTGTGGATTAGGACAGGAAGAAATGGAGAAACTACTTCTCCTGCCGTAAACGTCACTCCACGTCACGCATCGAGCGCGCGTGCTGAGAAAACTCTCTTAACACATACAGGGCTGGTAGCCCGATGTTGCGTTAACTTCGCTTGCAAGTTAACCTCTTAAATGGTCGGTGACCATTTTTTTTTTTTCCAATTCTCGTGTTCTTGTCTGGTCGTGTCTAATTGTACCTGTTTTATTGTCTTGCAGTTCAAGCAGTAAGAAGTCTAAGGTGGTGTATTTAACTGTCTTAAATTAATTATATTCACCTAATGAGGTTGAAATATTGCTGTGAATGCAGATTCGAAAAAAAGAACTTGATTCTGACGACAAAATTAATTTAAAAAATTAAATTAATTTATTAAACTGTAATTTTGAACCCTGGGTGAATTTTAACTCGAGGAATTGCGAGGATATGCAGTGCTGATTTAATTCTAGAGTCAAACACAATATCGTTAGCAATAATAACTTCACACTACTCAGTTGAGGGTCTTAATTTATTAGTGCTTTTCCGTTGTTTAATGCCATCCACTATTTTGTAAACGTCCAAAAACTGGGCTTGCAGGTACTTCTAGTCCTTTTTGTTTTTTTTGGAGGGGAACTTGAACTTTCCAGGGGGGTGACTTTGCTTAATTATTTGGTTGAGGTTTTGTGCCCCATTTTTGTAAGTTGAGAAATGAGAATCCTGTGCGGCAAGTTATATAATAATAATAATAATAATAATAATAATAATAATAATAATAATAATAATAATAATAATAATAATAATAATAATAATAAATAATAATGGGAATTTGCAGTGGCACTTCCACTTCCGTTGTTTATTTTTGCAGTGGAAGAAGAAGTTTGGAAGTGCGAAAAAGAAGAAAGGTAAATTGTGCAGTGGGTGAAATAATAATATGAAGTAATAATTCTATGTGAAAGATGAAATATTCAGCATGTTGCGAGCATGGGACAAAGAAAAAACTCCGGTCCCTCAGATTTTTTTCTTTGTCCCACGCTCGCGTCATGTTGAATATTTCATCTTTCCCATTTCATAACCGAGCTTAAAATTGACTATCTTTCTTTATAATAATGCCATTTGTCAAATTAAAATCTGTTGTGTAGTTCATCTGACACTCGGTTCTTTCAGAGTTAACTCTGGTTCTTTTCGTTAGTCTTGCCCAGGCATTTCCTTTGGCAAGACATATGCCTTAACGTTTTCCACCCGACTGTAATGTGTTTTGTGCTGCTTCAGGTGGGAGATGTCTTAATGTGTTTTGCATCAGACTTGAAATCCTGAGCTTACTCTTTATTCTTAGTTTCTTTCTCCACTTTTGAGTACAGTGGAAGCTGCGCGGCCTTCCCCAATTAGCAGCCTGTTATCAAAGTCGCGAAACTTTTGTCAGTAGAATACTGTAAAAAAAAAACCCTACTAAGCGGCCGCGGCCATCTTTTGGCCGTCCCGATGAGCGTTCTTCTGTCGTGTTCTGCTGCCTTTCCCCCTATTTAGCGGCCAGCAGGAATGTAACATGCGAAGTCACTGCTGGAATAGAAACGTTTCTCTTTAACTGGTAGAATTTTCTTTTTTTGGTATTTTCTTCAGGGTTTGCCAAAAGACGCCGAAGATGAAACACCAACGAGGAAGCTAACGGCGCTTTTCGAATTAATAAACACTTTTCAGTAAATTCCCCGACCATCAGTTTTTGTTTGTTGATTGCTTGTGTGTTTACAATTTACATTGAGTCTTCTGGTGGTCTGGCTCGCCCGCTTACAGCTTGATTGCCAGAAATGGGCTGTGGCCAATAGCGATTCAGTTCAAATTGCATCTAGATCAAATTTAATTATTGTTGTGTATTACGTCCTTTCAGCCTGATGATTCTATGGTATTCGGCCAAACGTAGGTGTCAACAACTAGTGTAAAAAGCTAGTGTTACGATTACAAGGGTTGTGATATCTCCTAAATTGGCTGAATTCTACTTTTTGTCGAGGAATGCATGTATGCTCCATAGCAACTTGCTTTACATGATTAGGATTAATGCCAACTTTCTTGAGTACGTTTTGCGTGTTCATAGCGAGTTTCAAGAGGGTCGTCCTTTGCCGTCCAGTTGTAATTCGACTTTTTCACTATCCTGTAATAATTTATTAGCGGCCTTTTTTATTTATTCTAACTTTTGGACCATGACGGACTGTCCTAATGAGAACCATTATATTGTTAAATAGCGGTAGCTTTTATAGTTTGCACTTTGCGCGACGTGAATATTACCATCTTACGCTTCACTGGAGCGAGAGATCTTTGGCTCTGAACTGCTACTCTACCACGCCTAGCCGCGACTTTGCAGTCTGCTATCCGTGAGCGACAAAAAATTGCAGTGGTGAACGACTAAATAGGAAGCTCCACGCTTCAAAACCAGGTAATATATGGCATATACAATTTTTTTTTTAACCATAATATGACAAAAGTGATATAACCAAGTGTCAACGAGTAGTAATTACAGCAGTACAACAGTTACGAATGAATCATTTGAATGCGTTTTTAAAGCCATTGCAAGTATAAAAGTAATCTGAATTTAGTTTTATCAGTCATAAGTGGATAATTGCTTTTTACTTTGCGCGAACATTAAAACCTTCATGAATAGCTTAGGATTTGGCCTTATAACCTGAAGGATCTAATTAAAATTTGCAACTAAAGAAGTTGCAACCCGCAATGCCGGTTACCTGTAGCTGACGTAATTTTCCGCAGTTTTTTCTCCCCAAGCAATAATTTCGAACATTTGGAATTTGAAAACGTTGTCTCTGAACACAAACGTACTATCAGATGGACGTATGGACTTGTTTAAACGTCTCCATGGCTGAAACGGAAAATGAATATGATTCCAAGTTAACTTTTCAAAAATGCGCATCTTTAATATCGATTGACTCCGATGTTGTGATTACGTTCTTGTCGAGTCACAGGAAGTTTGTGTCTTATTTTCTTTTACGTGCTTTTGCAACAAATAATGCATCTTTGTTTCCCAGCCCAGATCTATACAAACATGATTTGCCGTGGAAATTGTCGTCAAAATATTTAATTCGTCAAAACAAATGGCTGCTAGCCACACCTTATCAAGAAACATGTCATTGGGAAAATGTACAGGTTTTGACCGGGCAGGTAACGTTTGTAGCCACCAATCATATGCGTGGCAGGTATTGCCGTAAAAAAAGTATAGATTGCTTTCCTTGATATCAGAGAGGGTAATTTGTATTTTCAACTTTTATTTTTTTGGCTTTGAATTTTTCCTGCTAAGCTGAAATTAGAGGCGTTCAGGTTTAAAGGGAATTATGCTGACTATTTCCCGTGATATTGTGAGACAGTGGACTGACAGTCTTAACTGGGATTTTAGGTTTGAAATAGGGCATAGATTTCGGTGATGAGCCAGTCGGGACACCCCCTGAAAGCAAATGTAGTACTCGATTAGATATCATTCGATGAAACTCAGATTAAGCCGCTAAAACCGGTCACTGGCGGGAGAAAACGACTGTACGCTTGGGGAAAAAGGATAAAAAAAATGACGGCTCCTACAAAATACGGAATTCAACGGAACTTGTTTAAAGAAACAAAAAGGAAGCCCTTTTTTACCCTAACGAAATTTGGTCGGAAAATAATTTCAGTGTAATCTGTCTAAATTGAATTCGAAAACAAGACCACTTTTATAAAAAGGTATTACGTTTGTTTCACATAAGAGGTATGCAACGTTCAGTTTCTATTCTATCATGTACGAGATTTATGAAATCTGCGAACTGAAATTTAACGTTATTTAAAGCGTTGCAATAAAAAAACTGGTCTCCTCGCCTACTCAGAGCCCCAGCGCTTTACCCGTGACTTAAACACGATCGATTGTTATCATCGAGCGTTCGGACACTGCATGCTAGTTCTCAGTTTTTTTTTTTTTAATTTTCTAAGCTTTTATTCTTTTTTGGTGTCAAGGAAATTATTCAGAGCTGTTGCGAAATGAATATAAATGTCCGTGTTCATATGCGTAATTAAAGCTATCTACCATGAACTGTCCAAGCCCTCCCTAGAAGGTTAAGTCTGTATACGAGCCTAGCCTAGTGGTCCATCAGGCCGGAGCTTATCCCGGTTTCAGGGACGGATACAGGAATTTCTGAAAGGGGGGGGGGACCCTGTATCCGCCTCTGGGTTTCCGTAGCATGAAGCAACTAACTTCCTGGAAACATCTATTAAATTCTATGGTGAACCCGTCAGAACCAGGAGTTTTGTTATTTTGGCACTTGCTAAGCGCCTCTCCACATTCTTTCGATATAAATAAGCCCTCGCAGCTTTTTACTTCTTCGTTATCCAGCAGACATGTCTAAAATTCTCTGTTTCGGGAGAGGTGTTTTTTGATTCATAGATTGTTCTAAAGAATCTCGGTTCTGTCCTCGTGTACCGGTCCACTAGAGCCGATACAGAAGACCAAACAATACATTACAGCTAACCAATGACTCTTTAACAAAGAAAATACAATGGTTATTCCCTTGTGCACCGGTACACGAGAACACAGCCCGTCTCTCTCTTTTTCCACCAATATATGTTTTGTTGAACGGAGCCGTCTTCTTTTTGCAGAGAAGTTCTCTGTTTCGTCCTGTGGGTTCTTTTCTCCAGATTAAGAAAGTAGTTACTATTCTTTTCACCAAATTCATACCAACGCGCTCTGCTTCAAACCATTGCGCCTTGCGTTTTTCTGGCAGCTATTTTGCAAGTTTGGTTTTCACACGATCTATTTCAGCTTTTTGTTTCGTTAAAGTTTCAACGGATTTTTTGTTGCAGAGGATTCACTATTTCTTATATTTGTTTTCTTTACACGTTTTAGTTTAACTTTTGTTTTCGAAAAAGAATGGTTGCCGCTTTCTTAGTCTAGTTTACTGAATCATCTCTCAGAGGAGCCCTTTATCGCTTATCTGATATTTTGATTCAAATTCAGGCATTTTCTGGAAACCAGCTCAGTGTAATCTTTGTTGACTAATAGTGAACTATTAAATTTCTAAAAACCAGGACCACGTTTTGCTTCCTTTTCTTCGAAACATAATTCTTTTTTAACATATTTTAATGAAGTTCGCACATCTTTTGAGATCATAAAATAATCCAGTCTGCAATGAATTTTCATCGATGGATTGCTCCAAGTTAACCCTTGTAGATTGGCATTTTTTCTCTCTCCAAGTTTATCTATTTCTTGGATGAACGCTTTTTTTAGTTCAACCGATCGGCCTCCTCGCTTCTCGAACTCGTTAAGGCACAATTGAAGTGGCCGCCTAGCAGTATTAACGAATGTTTCATTTGCGGACATTGGTAAAACCCGTGACGGTCAAAAATCCGTGACGGTCAAATTTGATAAAGCACGTGACGGCTCTGTCCGTGATACACCTGTGACACATGCGTGACAGACAGATGTACATGTATTGACAAAAGAAGTTAAAATAATACATTAAAAACTTATAAAGCTCAGGATAAACCGGCGAAAACCGCTAAGTTTGAGTTTGATCGTACCACGAGTCAAGTTCGAGCCCGAGTCACGAGTCAAGTTCGAGTCAATTTATTTTTTACATTTTTTTTTCAAAAATACCGTTTGACTGTATTGTAAATATTATCGTCAAAAATGTCAGATAGGTAAAATAAACATCAAACTCAGCAGGATTAGCCTCTACCACTCCGTTATGACCAAAATTGAACGCCGTGTTAACATTACAAGATTGTCGGTCTGACAGTACTTCCATGCAAGCGACCAGATCAAGTAGTCTTGCATAGTGGTGAGGCGGGCGGAGGGGTATGGGTTAGCAGCTATCGTCGGTTTTGTTGTACTCTGATACCAGAATCCCACTAAGCCGTGCATGGTATTGCAGAATATACAAATCAGAGAAATGTCAATTTACTCCTAGTGTATATTCTGTATAAACATGGTAAATTTACGTTGGTGTCTGTTCTCAAAATTACTGTTACTGTAACTACACAATAGAAATAGACATGGAGATCTTGAGTCAAGTCCGAGAATATACACTTAATTCGAAACATATGCCGTGATTATCGCGCGCGGTAGGTTTAATCGGAATGTTATAAAATAAAATTAATCGGAAGGTTATAAAATAAATAAACCCCTTCCTGGCTTGCTGGTACATTGGAGGATAATGCCCTTGGCTGAAAGATTGTTCTCAAAATTTCACAGTTAACCTCGAAGCTTCGCTTCTCGGGCAACTGTTCATTTTTCGGACAATCTTTCAGCCTCGGGCATTATCCTCCAATATACCAGTCGCCTGAAGGGGTTTATTTACTAATTATTCCACGAGCGCGCGTTGGATATGAGTTGGCTATAACGATCTCATATCCAATAAGCGCGAGTGGAATAATTGTTTTATTAAAAACGCCCAAAAGAATTGCAATATTTGAACTCTCCAGCTGTTTTCGGTGACGTGTATCAAATGTGCCCCACTGAAATCCTCAAATGGCGAAATAATTCAAGACAAGGCCAAGCAACTCGAAAGATGGGTTGAACACTATTCTCAGCTCTACGACCATGAAAACCTAGTCTCCGCAACTGCACTCGACCAGATCGAGAGACTGCCAAACATGCCTGAACTAGATAATGCCCCTACTCTAGAGGAGCTTCTAGATGCCATCAAAAACATTTCATCGGGCAAGGCACCAGGATCAGATGGTATACCCGCAGAGGTCTTTAAATGTGGCGGTGCCCAGCTTCACAATGTACTCCATCAGTTGTTGTGCAAATGCTGGGAGGAGGGAGCAGTCCCCAAAGAGATGCGAGATTCTATCATCACAACGCTGTACAAGAACAAGGGTGACCGCAGTGACTGTAACAATTATCGCGGCATCTCCCTCCTTTGCGTTGCTGGCAAGCTCTTTGCCCGTGTGGCACTTCGTCGCCTTCAGCAGCTTGCAGAAAGAGTGTACCCTGAATCTCAGTGTGGTTTTCGATCGCAACGCTCAACAGTTGATATAATTTTCTCTGTGCGACAGCTACAAGAAAAGTGCAGGGAACAACGACAGCCTCTCTTCATTGCCTTCATTGATTTAACTAAGGCTTTTGATCTGGCCAATCAAAACTCAGAAATTGCAATATACCATTGCTAGTTTTTAATAATAGTGTAATGTAATATATAAATTTAGCCAAGCCCGAAGGCGGATGGATTGCATGTGACGACAAAAAATTCTAAACTCAAAATTGTGAGGTCTTCTGAATTTTTATCTACACTAGGTTGCAGATGACCTAGAAAAAATCGTTTTACAAGATTTCAGTCCCGTTGTGTCGTTCGCCTCGAGTGGCTACGACAAAGTTGTATAAGTTGAAAAAAGGTCTCCTCTTATGGTTTTCAGCACTTAAAACATTTAAAGTCTTAGGAGATGTGTTCATACGTATATATACGAGTAGAACATGCCAGAAAAGTAAGACGGCAATACCACGAAATATTGACTTATTTCTCGAATTTGCGAGTTGTTGTTGCCTTTCCGAAAATCGTACCTGGCGTGTTCTCATACTGCAAAATCGCACACTGATTTTTTCTTCAACAAAAACAACAGGCATTGCATTTCCCATATCCCCGGCCCATATCACGAAAGTTCGGAGTGACATTGCGCTTAAGAAAACCTGAGGGGATTAATTAGTGGTCTTCCAAGCAGATACTCAACGAAACTATCTGATTATTTGGCTCGCTAAAGTAAGGACAAGTTACAGACAAGTAACTGATAACCATGACTGATTACGATACTTCAGCTGCTTGGCTTTAATTGATCATTGTTGCAGAAATTTCGTGATGACTGAAAAAGAAGCGAATAGAACAAGGCCGACGATTAAATTATCGACACTGATCGACTCACAGGACAGTATAAAGAACACAAGATGGCTTCACCAATTTCCATTGGTAAAGATCAATATAGTATATATAGCACTAATGTTTGAATGATTAGTTTGGCTCGGCCTGAGAAAGGCCTTCCGCGA
The DNA here is from genome assembly GCA_963693305.1 of Meandrina meandrites. NCBI lineage: Eukaryota > Metazoa > Cnidaria > Anthozoa > Scleractinia > Meandrinidae > Meandrina > Meandrina meandrites. Next base: position 27,064,759 of record OY855903.1, read on the forward strand.
AACTAACTGCCTACACACTGTAGCATTTGGAATATTCTAGCCCTTCTTTGAGACTTAAACAAACATTTTTTCGTTTCAATTCTTCAGTAATACATGACTGAAAAATTACCCCAAAAATCAGCAAGGCACTTCGGGTTACTATAATCGTGATTCACTTTGATCCCACGGTCTAAAGGTACGCATGGTCACGTAAATGTGCCCGTATTTGGAAGAAGGGAGGGGGACAGAACTTGAAGGCCTATAGTAACAAAGTGTGCAAGCCAGTATTTCTCTGAGAACATGTACCTTGTGGAGCCAGCTCTTAAAAGTTTTAAGGTGGCTGGATTCAGTTTCAAACAATCATCGCCCAGCTCGTATAATGCAATGCAATCACTCTTTATTACTCGATTCCACAACAATGGATCAAGCAAAGCCAAATCGTTGGAAAACAAGTAAAATGCGTTTTCTTGACAGAAAAAAAACTGATAGATAGTTCTATGACTGGCCCCTAAAATTGTAAGAACTGGAAAGTGCTGAAAACCGTTAATAGCCACCTTAACTAAAGTAAAGTTAGGCGAGGCGGACGTGGTATATATCAAATCACCAAACACTGAAATTGGGTTTAGTTAATAAGAGTTCTTAACACGTTTCAAGATTTTTTAATCACGTAACGTTCTTCCAACAGGATGGCCCACCCGTTGTATGTCGACCAAGATGTTTTGCAAGATGACGTTAAGAGAAAACCAAGAAATTACTGCATTGCGCACGGAATGGTTTATAACAACTCTAAGGGAGAATCACAACATATTCCCTTTACTCTGTTCCCTTCACCGTTCACAGAGAAGCTTTTCACCGCTGTGAAAGAAGTTCAGAGGGATTTCAACCTGCTTTTACACGAAGTGAGCCAGGACTACGAATTTACAGAGAACGCGCTTTTAAGGTAATCGTAATCAGTATAATTAAGTAATTTTCCAGGTAAATTAGTCTTTGTAGTCATATAACGTGATGTGAAAGCTCTAACCATATTTTTGTTGTTGTTGCGAAGAGGACACAGGACCTTTTGACAATCATCTTCATCTTTTTCAGATCTTCTGGCTTGTAGAATTTTCTTCAAAATTACATTTGCTATCTGGTATTTTTCTGTTGTTTCCAACAATTTCCAGCTCATCTACTTTGATGAGTCAATACAGTCACTTTTATTACTACAATACCTTATCAAACAAATGCGCAATCGTCTGGTGAAACAAGTTGATCTTGTTTCTTGACATAAAACGCTACCATAGCAACAATACCTGATAAATATTGTTTGAGCCGCTGTCTGAAAACCATTACCAGCAACGTCACCTCAAGCAAAATAAAGTGACGCGAGGCGGAAGTTTTATATATCAAATCCGCGTGATTAAAACTGGGTTAAGTTAATCAGTAAGAGTGCTAGTTCTTAAAATATTTTCAAGAATTTACAATCAAGTAACGTTTTTCCAAAAGGATGGCCCACCCGTTATATGTCGACCACGAGGTTTCGCAAGATGAAGTCAAATTTCTTGAGAAAGAAGCAAGAGATTACTGCATTGCGCATGGAATGGTTTATAACGACTCTAAGGGGGAGTCGCAACATATTCCCTTTACTCTGTTCCCTTCACCGTTCCCGGAGAAGCTTTTCATCGCTGCGAAAGTAGTGCAGAGGGATTTTAACCTGCTTGTACACAAAGTGAGCCAGGACTACGAATTTACAAAGAACGCGCTTTCAAGGTAAATTGTGTTCAGTATAAGCAAATAATTTTCCAGGTAAAAGTCTTTGCAGCCGTAAAACGTTACGAGTATGCTTTTACAATAATGCCGGTTTTTGATGCGAAGGGAACACAGCACTTGACAGACATCTTCACCTTTTTAAAACCTGTTGCCCTGTGACTTTTTTTCAAAATTGCATGTGGTATTGTTTCTAGGTTTGGGTGGAGGGTGGAAAATTCCGTTTTCGTCTTCTTTGAAAACAGATGGCCAGAATTTCCCGAACCTTTCTTATAAACATAAGCCAAAAATATACGAACTGTGTTCAAAAAGAAAAATAATTACGTTTGCTTCTTTACTCTGTCAACAGAAATATTTTCGTGTGCTTCTAGTTTCGTTTAAAAAATATTAAGATTATGGCTTTATGCACACGCTTTGCTTTATTAATGGGCTTAATTCGTTATTAATTACGTAATACGAGCATTCAGGAGTCTTCAACTAGTTTCTATATTGTCCAGGCCCTTCATATATCACTTGTGGTATTACTCAGAGACAACTGAATTCCTTTCCTGGCAATAATTCTAAGAAGAACTTGCTCTCCAACTCCAAGGTAATTTTCATAATCGGATTCATCATCAGGGAAGCAAGAAACTTCGGGCACAAGTTGCAGTTGTTGACGTTCTTCCATCGTTGGTTGGTTTGTTTGTTGATTTGAGAGGTATGCAATAAATGAGGTCAGGTATAAGGCAAGTCCTCTATGTTATCTGCATAAATCTCATTGGACACCTCCAACTTGCTTTCAGCAAATTTAAACATTTTCTGAGGCACGAATAACATTGCATTTACCGTAGCATTCAAGGTATGAAAAAGACTGGTGGAGCTTTTTTCTCACTTCAACACTTCCTTGCAACATTCATGAATGTTACAGTCACCAGCAAGAGTTCTTTCGACGTTTATGCTGACGATACTCGCCGAGAAACAGGTGTTGAATCCAGGACAACATCGTCTAGTCTACGCACACTACCCTTGTTTGTTTGTTTTGGCTAGTGGTTTTCTGTACTTTGTTCTTCTGTTTGTTGTTGGTCTGTTGAGCCATTTTTTTAACGGTGCATACCTGGCTCCTGCTGGTTGGCTGGTTTGTTGTCTTCGTAAATATCATTGAACTTCTTCAAATCGTTTCTATCCTAAGCGTAATTTTTCGCACCAAAGTTATCACCACATTTGTCAAAGTAGTTATGAAAAAGGAATGAATAGACAGATTATAAAATAAATAAATTGCAGAGGACAGACCTTTAGCTTTTCATCTTTAAATCCATCCGTCCTGAAATCTCTGAAAAAAAAATATGTTCCTTTAGCTCGTTTGTGACGACACTCCTTTACGTTTGTTTCGTCACCTAGCCTGTGTGTAGTCACGCGCGATTCGATTGGTAGCGCGCGCTGATTCGCGCACATGCGGTTGGTCTTTGATTGGTTCTTGGCGTTCAAGAAGAATAGCGTCAGGTACCCCTCCCTTGATATAGAGCAGACAGACAAATACGCCACAGCTGTTATTTGACCATCCGTGCTCCTTGTTGGACTTCATCTAACTAAATTCATCTAAGCAAGTTTTAAATCATTATTTTGATGCAAGAGAATTTGAAATAGCATCGCCTAGTTTTTTAGTTGTTTTTTAACACGAAAAAGTTACTAATCATGTCTTAGTTCGATTTACTCACCTTTGTTTGTTAATATCAATCTTTTAGCACAGTGGCTGCTGACCCTTTCACATCAAGACTCTTTGACATTTATGAGAAAGTTTTGGATCAAGGAAGTGCTCAGGTTTGTACCATTAAGCCGACGCCCCTACCCCTCCCCATATGTCAGTCCTTGGCTTCAATGACCAACCTACGGCCCATCATTCCACTGATGAAGATGCTTGCTTTGTTGCCGTAGATATGTGTGATCTTATTTTACTTTATTGTGATGAACCTCGGGATTAATCGGCAGATTATGCTTCGTTTTCTCATAATATCTAACATTGTAATAGAAAACTAGTTGATACAACCGGAAAATCTGTTTTAACTTGAATGATATAGTAAAACAAATCATGTAATGTAATGTAATGTAATGTAATGTAATGTAATGTAATGTAATGCAGTGTAATGTAGTGCAGTGCATGTACTGTCATGTAGTTAAAATATTGTAGTGTAAGTATTTTTTTTTGTAATCAGCGAAACGAAAAAGATTCTCTCTTCTTACGTCAATGCAGTAAGCGTAGTGTCAATAAAATAAACTAATCAAAAATCCATTTTAAACAAAACGGACAAAGCTTCCCGTTGATAAGTTGCATACGGCGGTAGAATTTCTCGTTAAAGAAACAACTGATGTAAGTGTTTTTTTCAGTCAATCTCTTTAGGAATCTTCCGATCGGACTACTTGATTGACACAACAGACAGTTTACACGATAAATGTTGCAGTTGTACCAGCAATGGAAATAGCGCTGCTGAGCCGATTTACATCAAACAGGTTGAAATGAACACCATAGCTCTCGGTGGAATCTCATTTTCCTGTCTTGTTCCCAGCATGCACAGGTAATTGCTAATTTTGTATATATCGCCTGCAGAACTTTATTTTTAGACTGCTCACGGTTATTGCACTTCCCCCATTTTGAGTTCTAACAAGCGAGACAGCCTCAATACATTGTCGTTACGTTTTGTAAAGCTATTTATTAACTTACCCGCCCTTTGTATGGCTTCAGAGGGGCTCATATCCCCAGGCACCGCTGAAGTTGCTTTACCACTTATGCATTTTACGCCTCTAGGTATCTTTTACATTTAAAGGGACTAGAAAACAAGGTAAGGCGAGTTTTAGTGTATTTTTTGTCGCAGTAACTAGTTATCCAATCATTTAGTTTTGACGGCAATTTAGCTAATTTACCAAGCTAATTTACATGTGTCTCCATGTTCAGCAAAGGCAAAACATTTCGTGAAAATTTCGCCTTTTTCGCTTTATCGATGACTACTCCGACCAATCCGACCAAGACCTACGTGCTTAATACGGCTTTGGAAGACAGTCACTGCCCCAGCAACTGTTCGCCAGACATCGTCTTTTTAATTGCAACTTGTTTTTGAGAACGTTAGTTTAACTTCTCCAATACTTTATTGCTCAATATGGCAATCTGTGCTACTCTCAAGTTGTACCTTCTCGCTTTCTTCCGATACACCGTTACTTAGAAGGAATACTTATGCGATACTAACTGGAGTCAGTCCTTTAATCCGAGTAACTTACAAATTAAATTAAACCGGCTTTGCGCAACATTTTTTACCCTTAATTCGACCCATTTTTGAACAATCGGGCCCTCAGCTCAAATCTTATACTGAAAACACGCACTCCAGGCGGTCAGTAAAGTGTGCTGTCTAGGTTAATGATCAGTAATGTGTCTTTTTTTCAAGGTTCCTCCAAATCCCGCATTGAATGAAGCTGCTGACGGTCTCATAAGGGCCTGGGAACTATATGGCTCAGAAAGGTTAAGACAGTTTGTTATTGGCTATTTATTTCCTTTCTTGTTTGTATATAGTGGCGTAGTTAACAGCTTTATTGTTTATTTCTAGTGCTGTGATCATGTTCGTTGTTCAACCTGACGAGGTAAATGTGTATGACCAAAGGCTGCTGGAGTATCGTATCCATGAGAGGTAAACAGTTCTATCCTGCCAAATCATACACCGTTCTTTTGATAAGTTGCCCTCTTGACTTCAACTTATTCAATCCCATGTAACCAAGATTGGTTAGCCTGAGTTGCAGTGGGACATGTCCCAAAGTCTATTGTTTGGGCCCGTTTGTTCGAGAGGCAACTAATTTCGAACTTTCTATCTTGTCTCTGATCATCTTTTTTCTTTCACTTTCCTGATTTCTTTTTCATTTTTGCAGAAGCGGTGGTATAAGGATGATCAGACGGAGCCTTAATGACATTTTTAGTGATGGTAAAACGGACAACGATAAATCTCTCTTTGTGTAAGTTTCTTTTTATAATCTGTTCCGTTTTGAACCAACGCGCGCACAATCGAGTTCAATCAGCAAATATTCAACGTTCAAAAAGGCAATTAGCTATAGAGTCATGGATTCACAACACAAAACGACATCTTACTACTAGCAGTCAACATAGTCAGCAGTTTTCAGTAACCAATCACGATGTGCATAACATCTTCAGTTCTGTTATAACAAGGTTCGACTGAACACATTCTTAACACAAGGTTCATTGTATGACTTGTATCGAAAGATTCTTTGTATTAGAGTGACACTGAATGAATCAAACAACTATTGCCTAGCCTCTTGAAGTGAAAATTACCTGTTCTGTCCCTGCTAAACAGGAATGGACTTGAAGTTGCTGTAGCTTACTATAGAGCAGGTTACACACCCAAAGACTACCCCACAGAAAACGTAAGTGAGTGAAATCTAAACAATGTTTATTATAGTTCAAGTCCAACAAGAACATTAGTTAAGTTGGGAAGCTGCGAAATCTTTGAACTTCAGTAATATCCATACAGAAGGTTCTCCCGTGATATCTTTAAGGCAGGAATATACTTAACTTATATTTCTCGACCTAGCTTTATAGCTTCGAAAAGTTCAAAATGATTCCTCTGTTTGTAATTTAAAATAACGGTCTGTTTCTTTCTTTCTTTCCTTTTATGTAGCGTTTGTGCAGCCGAGTCTTCATATGATTAGTAGCTTGCCCCCATTCTCTTTATTTTTAGGAATGGTCAGCTCGTTTAACAATAGAATTGTCTCGTTGCATTAAATGTCCTACGGTGGTGCATCAGTTGATGGGAACCAAGAAGATACAGCAAGTATTAGCCGAACCTGGAGTCTTAGAAAGGTAAAAATACGGATGTCTGTTGGCAAGCAGCAGAAGCACTTGTTTCACACTCCCTCTCACACCCACTCCAGCTCTTGGTTTGAGCTTGGTAGCTGGGCTTCCATGATACGAAAAGTTCGTCAACAATACCAAAGTCTAAACGGGGTTTACCGACCAACAGCACCACCGAAGCATTCATTTGAAGTCAGTCGAGATGTGTTCGAACTAGTCTCAAAGTAAGATCAAGTAAGGGATATGATAACTATAAGGACTGTTCCTCAAATATCATCGATTTCAAGCTATGACGCGGTGATGCTGTTGTGTCTGAAAACCCTCTTAGCGACCACCCTTAGCTGACGTTTTAATTCAGTTTTCCTTTTCTTCAACCGGAAGAGTTTCATTGTGGCCAGGTGATAAATACTTTGGATTCTTATTGTGATCGCGGTCTGAGTATATTGCTTGTCATACACTTTAATTAAACAGGTAACATTTCTTTTTCCAGGTTTCTTCCCGACAAGGAGTCAGTGGACAGAGTGAGAAGAACTTTCACTGGATTGTATACTCTTGATCCGGTAATGCATATTTCCGCTCAGTTCTCTGGCCGCTTTTTCAGAATGCCTGTGTTTAGGAATTCTTAGAATAGCCTTCACATAACAGAGATAGTGACACAAAGATTGTATACTCGCCTGCACAGAAAAGCTTTCAAAGAGGTTTTGCGAAGCTACTGTGGCTATAATCTAGAGAGATCTGCCATCACAAATCTCGCTCCTCTATGATACCAACAACTGTCGTGATAAATAAATGTGTTTGTAAATATCGGCATGTCCTTCCGCACAGCGCACTGACTGAATCTGACTTTTACTACAATTTTGTTAAAATACCGTATGCGAGCATGCAATTTTCGCCAGCAATGGTTACCTAGCCTCGTGTTGTACCAATTAGAAGATGTCTTTAATGTTAATCCAAATCTGCATAATTGGAATTTCCTTGTAATTTTAGGGACCAGAAGGTGACCATAGTATAGAATGCTGTCTTCAGATGGTAGAGAAATGTGTTCTTAAACCACAAAGGGAAGGAGGAGGTATGGAGATTATTGAAAATTTGAAAGGAGTACATTTTACTGAATGATGTACTAGTAATGTCAGTTAATATAGGCATGTTAAGTACATGTATAACGTTTTCATTTTTCTTATTTACACAGGGAATAATATCTACGGTGAAGACATCCGTCGCACTTTACTTAACAACAATGTCAACAGGACCCAGTATATACTGATGGATCGTATTCAGCCTGTAATTAGCAAAAACTTTATAGTTCGTCAGGAGTCAACAGATATTCGTCCCGTTGACGTCATTTCTGAGCTTGGCATTGTGGGTATTTTTGTCAGGTAAACAAAAGTCGCGCGCATTACATTGCAAACTTCATTTGTTATTTGCCGTTGAAACAATTGTAAAATAAAGTGAAAGGCAATAGCTAGAAAATGTGTGTTGCAAGTGCTTTTCAGTCAGATAATTAAATAACTCAAAGAACTCACTTAAGCCGACATGGATTTAAAAGTGTCCAGACTGTTTTTTTTTTTTCTTTTTCTCTGTTTTGGTGCTACATAAATTGTGCTTTTTCAGTTATTCAGATGCTTTTCTCTTTCTTTCTGACGAACGTTTTCGTGTGTAATGTCCATTTAGTGAATTTATTTTGTTTGGCAGTATAATAAGCGCATTGTGGAAAGCATCATTCTTCACTCTTGCCGCCTCAACCTTGAATGCGCGCGTATACAAACAAAGATTTGGAAACAGAATATTTCTAGTTTTTTTTTTTTTTTTAAATTTAAGTGGGAAAAAATAAAAACGTTATTTCCCGGCCTAGGTTGGCCCGTATAGGAAAACACGGTGCCCTCGGTCTTGAGTACTGCCATTGGCTTTCGGCCTCACCTCTGGCACAGTTTTCCCCATACGAACCTCCCGGCCGGCATGCAATACTGAGAACCGGCTGTCACTTGGTGTTCAGGGCTCAGTGGTCTAGCATAATTAAGGGACACTAACAACAAAAAGCACCCTTGGAAAAAAAAGTCATTTAAACAAACGGAAAAAGCCTTGGGTCTTATTATATGAATTTTAATGTATCAATAAATTTAATTTGTCACCGAAATGCTTGGTAGCCGAATATTTAGTCAAAATAGAAGTATGTACTGAAGTCACCGAAGAGCGAATTCAATGTTGCTGTTTTGGAGAAAGATGGCTGCAAATAAATGCAGAAGGATTTGGAACACACGTGTAAAAACACTGTCCTGGTTTAAAAAAAAAGTCTTGAAAACTGTTTAGTGATGCTTTCGTTGTCATTCTAATCTTGTTGTAGTTGCCCAAATGAGCTGTAAAACTGATAATATTGTTAATATTACTTGCAGTGTACAAAATTGCTAGGAAACCTTTAAGTGATCTTGTTTTCTCTGGTTGAAAAACACTAGTTGGTGATTATAAAAATATTTCACTAATACGCGGCAGCTTTGTGTATGATAACCCGTAAAACATAGTGTACAAAGATTATGAATGTTATCGTGTTTTTTGTTTTTTAACGTTTTTCACCATATTTTTCTCTCAGTCGTGGTGATGAAGTGCTGGTCAACAAAGAGGGAGGCTACCTAGTCAGGACGAAAACACCCGAGCATGCTGATGGCGGAGTGTTTGCTGGAAGGGCTGCCTTTGACAGTGTGTATATGGTATAACATTCACAGCGGTCAAACGCAAAAATGACGTCACCTCCGGTTTTCGGCGCCTCGCCTTTGACTCGAAAGTGGGCAAACTGTTGTAGGAAATTGTTTTAGAAATAGTACGGTGAAAGAAAATTTCAAGCGGGGAAACTCAGTGAAGATCAATTATCAAATTTCCCATCCATAAGCGGTGTATAAACCTTAACTTTCCAGGGACGGCGTTAAATTTTGGCTTTAAAGCGAAAGTTTTCGGAAAATTTAAGACTTTGTATGGAGAATTTTGGCGGGAATTGCACGGGAACTGCGCACGCGCGTAGCGTTTGACCGCTGTGTTGGTATAACATGGCAATACCAGTGGTTGGATCATAGTTCGTTTGTGGTTTAGCGCTGACTAATTTTTGATGCTACTTTCAAGACGTTTCGGCTAATGCTTAAGCCTTTATCAGTTGCCAGCCCCTGAGTGCAATTACACTGTTTTAAAACAGTTGGGTCAGTTGAACTGGACTCTGAACTCTTAAAGTGCCTATGAAATGAAAAATCAAGCTATTAAAAAATAAGCTCATTTAAAAGGCCTTTCAAAGCAAAGAAGTATGGCGTTTTTCTTTTTCTGATATCTTCTTTCCTCCCAGAGATATTCAGGTTTCTTATAATATGCAAATTAGGTACTGATGACGTCACAGGGTGTGAAGTTTAAGGCTCAAAAAACAAAATTAAGAATATCTCTGGTAATAATTGGACAATCTACTTTAAACTTGCCAAGCTTGTTGCACCCAAACAAATACACCAGCCGGTGTATATTTTGATGTTGCTATGGCAACACACTCGGGTCCAGATCTCTTTCATGCAGAAATGATAATTCCTGTATTTGATCTTCAACAAAGATTGTCTGCTTCTTTTAGTTTGATAAGGAGACCTAGTGTAGTGCAAGCGTTGTATATTTTTCAAAAAGAGCTAAGGATTTTGCCCTGTAAGGTGAAAAATGGTTAAATTTGAATTAAAGAGGAAAGAGACTGGAACCAAGACTATTGCCATGGCAACATTAAATTATGCACCATGTCATGTATTATATGGGGTTAAACGCCCATGCAAAGTTTCCATTGCATTGCTTCATTCTTTCCAGAGATATGCTTGGTTTTGTGTTTTGACCCTCACAAACACAACTTGTGACGTCATCAGTACCTAATTTGCATATTAGAAGAAACTTGAATATCTCTGGAAGGAAAAAAGATATCGCCGAAAGAAAAACGCCACCCTTCTTTGCTTTGAAAGGCCTTTTCAATAAGCTTATTTTTTAATAGCTTCATTTTTCATTTCATAGGCACTTTAAAAGAAAAGCTGCCCGATCTCTTTCTTCTTATACAACAATGAGGAAGCAAAATTTTTATTATTTTATTATTTATTTTTTATTTTCATTATCAAGCTCGTAATTGATGACCAATACTACATAAGTTAACCCATTTAAAGCTTTCATTTGAACGTCACGCACGTATCACAGCTCTCTTCGAGAAAGAGTGGCAGCCTGGGTCGAGAGTGTCGGGGCAACCGATTATGGGATTTTTGGGGGCCAAACAAAGAAGAATGAAGGACGAAACCCTGCATGCGAGGAAGACTTGCTCCAAATCGCTCTTTTGAATCGTGATTTCGGGATTAAATATATCCGGATGTTCTTTTCCGCACGCGGAACTTTGTTGAAGGTCAATACCAATGGCAATGGCTGGATTAAACTGAGCTTTGAAGGCTGTCTAGTCTTTTTCCTATTGGATAAAGCTTTATTAAACTTTAGGCTTTTCGTGATCAAACAAATAATGATCGATCCTACATCAGTTAACTCATTCAGTCCTGGATCTTTAACATACTGTTTGATAGCTTTCACTTGAATGGTCTTGCAGGTGTTAAAGTTTCATCCATCGTGCAGACTAGTTAAGCACATCGACTCAGTGTACCTTTCTACCAGAACAATTTAAAAACAAAAGAGATAGAAAAAGCCAAATTAATTTAACGTATGGATATGAAAAAGGCTGTGAACTTAAAGGTATAGATAATTTGTACTGGAAGAAAATTTACTTATTGCCTTGGACATGTACACCTAACACAAAATTATGAAATTAAATTTCTCCAGAGAAGAGTTGCAACAAATTTTTATGATGAAAATTAAAATCACGGAGACAGATCTTTGTTGTTTATGCAAATTAGTACAAGAAACCTAATTTACCTATTCTGGGAATGCCCTGTTACACCTTCTTCAGCTCAAATATAATCTTAAAATTGAAATACAGGTCTTGATCGCAACAGCAACACAGAAAGCTTTCCAACAAAAATGTCACAAAAGACTTCAGTCATTATAATTCCTTTTATGGATTATCAGTTAAAAAGACAAGCTTGCCTGAAAAGATAAATAGGTGCCGTTAATAATAAAAGTACTTGAAACTTCGGAAATATCTCATTTAATTCTTCTGAGAATAGTAGATCTCTGTTTATAAATGTCATGCGATTTCAAGTATATTTTGACTTTGTATATTTCGACACTTTTAAGGATGAGCGCGACAGAAAACGTTTGTGCGGTATAAAAATGTTTGTATAAATGCATTGCCTGGGACAAAGAAGACACTAAAAGTTGAAACTGCAGATAATGCGACTTTGTGTCATAATAGCGCACCGAATACATGATAATAATATAACCTAGTGACAAATCGTAACCTCTTTTGTGCCATGACAGAAGGAAATTCTCGAATTCAAGCTGGAAAGTAAACAAATATAACTCTAAGGCAATAAATAGTGCATTTTCGTCCCCATAGCCCTTTTGGATCTCTTAGCCGGCGGGGCCTTGGCACGAGAAACGAAGGGCTCTGGGGACATAGGATTTTTGAATTAATTCGATTTTTTTTTCATTGGCTGTTTGAAAATAAAGAAGAATGGTAAATTTTGAACGGAAGTTAAAAATTTCGCGGGAAAGCTGGCGCGAAATATTTAACAATCGTACACATGCATAGTGGGAGGCGCAGTGGCCTAATGGTTAGTGCGCGGGACTCCGGATCGGGCGGTCCGGGTTCGAGCCCTGGCCGGGGCACTGCGTTGTGTTCTTGGGCAAGATACTTTACTCTCATAGTGCCTCTCTCCACCCAGGTGTATAAATGGGTACCGGCGAATTTACTGCTGGGGGTAACCCTGCGATGGACTAGCATACCATCCAGGGGGGAGAAGCAATACTCCTAGTCGCTTCATGCTACGGAAACCGGGATAAGCTCCGGCCTGATGGGCCGCTTGGCTCGTATAGAGACTTTACCTTACACATGCATAGAACAATTGGGAGAGGATTCTACCCAAAACTTGTGTTTAATATTCATAAAGTCCATCGCTGCCGTACCAAAACAGTTTTTGTTAGAAACTACAGACAAAGATTCTGCCTCGACAGCTGCCATAACTCTCCCACATAGTATATAGAAACACGACGACTGCATACATGAAGACCGAAAGTCCCAGAATCTAGACTGGAAATACTTTGTTTGCAGAGCCCTTCGTTTCTCGTGCCAGGGCCCTGCCAGCTAAGAGAAACGAAAAGGGCTATGGGGACGAGAATGTAAGTATTGCTGAAATATAACCAAGGACTTTCCTTCTGAGCGTCAGACCTGAAAAAGGAATCAGGGACCACACAAGGCAAAAAAGAATTCTTTGATCTAGGTGGGATTCCAACACACGACCTCCGAAAAGGAACACTGTTGCTCTAAGTCGTGGTCGTGGGTAATTTTGATTACCCACGACAGCCACCACGAAAGGTGGCTGTCCGTGTCAAGATAGATGCAATGGTGGGCCACGCAGCACTCGTACAACTTGGTACTAAAAGCTGGAAAATAGAGAGTTAAATCTAACGTAATTTGAAGTGCTGAAAAATAACCCAGCAACTTTCTTCTGAGCGTTATGTACCGATTAAATCGAAATTTCAACATCTCCCCCGACCAATCCGCGGACATAAAGTTTTGGCTGTTCAAATTCCCCTATCCCGGCAGAAAAATAGTTTTTCAAATGCCCCACATGACGGTCACATTTGGCTATCCCCTGCCTCCAGGACATAACTGGGAAAAATTACTAGAACAGAACTGTATTTCTTTCAGAGTACGATTTATGTGCAAATTAATGCGTCCGCAGAACACAGCTTTAGCATGCCCTTCCTTTAAAGCAACGATGTCACGAAAGAATCCGATCTCCGTCATGATTTTTATGTGGACTTTCACACGAAGTGTGAAAATCCACATATTGCGATCGTGCAGTTTTCCCGATTGGGACGGCACTTTCCGTGATAACTCGTCTCAGCCCTTTCGGAAGCTTTCGAGGGTGTTCGGAGAATCCGAAGTTTTGGAGCCAGGAGTCAATGTAAAATTGGCGAGACGTCACAAAGAAAGCATCACACAAGCTAAATACTTGAATTTCATTAATCGAAACCTACAATTTGTCAAGTGCAGTACATCAACGAGCAGCGTCAAAGATGCCAGTGGTATACGTGCACATCAAAAGAAAAAAGTGGTGGCGGCCTTCATATTTGCACGGCGTTCGACTGAACTGCGGGCAAAGGTCACGCTATTTTTCACACTTTTCGCGCTGTGTGTTGTGTTCGACTGGACGTCAGTTGCTGTGTTCGCTTGATTCGCATATAATTGAAAATAGTTGAAAAGCATTATTTAGCAGATTTGTTGTTTTGTTTCAGCTTTGCCACACAGAATCTTTAGAATGAAAGAATGGATACGCAACGAGTCAAAACAAAACAAGTTCACTAATCAAGTTGTTTTCCCGGGGCTTTCCCGCAATTATTATTTTCTTGGATTTCTCGCAAGTTAAATTTGAATAACGCAATCTGACTGATGTCGAATTCAAAACTGCTGGTAAAAAGTTAGTGTGAATAGCGTAAAACTTATTTTGAACCGAAAAATGTATGTATTGAAACCGTGCGAAAACTATGTTACTGATTGAAAATGTGTCGTTCGCGAATCGCCGACTCCACTCGAAAATTAATTCAAGAACGATGATAATGTTAGGTTGAAAAAAGTATTCATCTGCCTTCTTGTATCAAGAGATTATTAGTGAAATCTTGCTAAAAGGCGATAAATGCCATTCCGGAAAAGTTGTATATAAAAACAACGCAATGAAAGAAAATGAGTTAATTGATGAGTTTAGCTGATGTTTACACAAGCGTTCAGATGAAATGTCAGGCAAACGAAGACAATCTACATACTTCGCAAAATATTTCTTTATGAATGGACTGAAATCAGTATCCCCGATTTCTAGTGGTAAGATTTTGTTTTTGTTCTTAATAAATAATTTTCTTGTCCTTATTTCCATTTAAAGACCTAATTTGTCCATTTCCCGTGAGACTGCAAATATGAATGGAACGGATATGCTCATCGTGTCCCTTAGGTGAAAATTACGGATTTCGGTTTTCTAACAGACATCTTCTTTTGGTTTTAAGGACAGATTGTCAATGTTTTAATTCAGTTAAAGTGACTGTGTTTTTAAATGTCTGTGTTGTCTGTGTTTTTAAATGGTGGGGGTCTAAAAAAAGTTGAGCCACGCCCAGATTGCCATCCTTTACGGGAAAAGTAAAACTCAAAACAGCAAATAGCAAAATCTCAAACCTTATGATTATAGAGCTGTTTAATTCCATGATATATTTTTAATGTGAAAAGAAGTTCTCTTCAAACAAAGTTTCAGGCCTAACACTTCTCTGTTTTTAAGACACAGATAACTAAAAATGGCTTTGCGGTCCCGAAAAGTTTCTACTTTTTCACCTAGTATCAACCTTGCTGTATTGTGTGAAATGTTATCCTTCACGAGAGTAGAATAGTAGATCAAATTTTCCGACGAACATCCCCGTCCTTTTCATGTAACCATATAGAGATACTGTCGGGTCTTGTCCCAGGTTTTCCGCTTCTCTGACACAGTGTAAATAAATTGGACTGCATTTCAATGTTTAAGGCGATCTTCAGGGTAAATTGCAAGGTGTGTTCCTCAAAACGAGAAGGAATTTTTTCTTTCACGATCATTAGAAAACTTGATTGATAAGTTTTTTTTATTATCTCGAGTTTCAAGTGACTGCCAACTCATAATTGACTGATACTTAGTCTTGCCTACAGTCCAGCTCACAGAGCGTGAAGCGCGAGAGCGCCGGGGACTACTGCCAAACTGGAAACGAGAAGCAAACGACTTTAAGAAGGTCTAACCGATACTGTACATTGGCTCATTCAATCATTCATTATCAAAAGCAAATGAAAGTCCACATACGTACGCATTGCGGACCCACTTTTATTATAAGGAGCGAGTAACCGCAAAATAAACACGACGTCGAGGCAGTTTGTTCAAATCTTCCCCACCATTCCCACCCCAGTAACAGCCACAGATACCCAATTCGCTCCCCCCACCACCCCCCCCCCCCCCCCCTTTAGCACATTGGCGAGTCAAATGTCACTCAGTGCAACTGACTTTCTTTATTCTGTTACGCTACTTATGCTTAATTATTTGATGCACCAGAATAAAAGAATACGGCACAGTGTAATTATTGGCTATTTCATGCGCATATCTAACGGTTTTGTGTTTTGCTAACAGTTTTATTTTCCCATCTTCCTCTAGTTGTTTTAACTTGCTTTGGTAACCATATTCCAGAGTGTTGTAGGCATCCTCTCGAATGGAGTGAGCCATGAGTCCACCTTAAATTGAAAAGGATATAAGGAAAAAGTGTATCAAAATTGTTGTGGCTTACGAGGCCATAACGGTATAAATGATCCTTGAACTAAGCGCTGATATATACTTAATAGATTAATAAAGAATTAATTAAACGACGATTATAACAGCTTGGCTGAGTATACGTATTGAATTCATAATTGAAGACGTCTAACGAGATAAACTATAACCCACGTCAAAGGTGTTGGCATGGTTACCAAATTTCACTGCAGGTGCTCACTGCTAGATGTATCAGGGGGTGGGGAGTTAGCTCAGAGTAATCACATCACTGACCAACGCACGGTAAAGAATATATTCTGGTAGTAAAGAAATTAACCGTGGGATCGGTCGGTTAAAGTTAATTAACCGTGTAAAAGATTACAATGGCAAGACGTGTTTGCTCGGAACAATTTCCTGTGCCAAAAGAAGGTTTGACAAAACCACGTGATAGTTTTTGTTTGTTTGTTTGTTTGTTTGTTTGTTTGTTCCTTCTGAATAGCCCATGCCAAACTCGGGGCCTGATTTATTGTTACACTTTAATTTAACAACTAATAAAAATAAACTTCAACACAACGAAGACGTTTACTTACCTGGTTTCACGAGGCAGATTATTTCATCGAAAGCATTCGGCTTAAGCTGTCCCGGTGTGAATACACTACAACTTAAAGCGATATCAAACTGGCCTACGTTGAAGTGTTGTCTCCAGTTGTAAAGCGAATCACACACCATTCTTTGGTATAAATTCTTCTTTTCAGCAATGGCCAACATCTTTGGAGATAAATCGATTGCTTCAAGGTTAGTAAAACCTCTTTCTACAAGCTTTTCACCAACCATTCCTGTGCCTGCGCCGATATCAAGGAGTTTAAGACCATTTTTTCCCACCACTGAAAAAGTGCTTTCTGTGGCTTTTTGAAGCTCAGAAACCAACACATTTGGAGACTTGAACTCTGAAGTAATCATGTCCTGAAAGAAAGAGAAAATGCGTCAGTTAAATTAATTAATCCAGGGAAGCCTTCTCTGTGACCGAAAGTGGTCTAACTACAAGTTTGTTGCTAAAAACGTTTCTGAAAAAGAGTACTTTAAGAGTTTCAAATCACGGCCATATTTGACAAGTCTAGGGCAGATCGATCTGAAAATTACAATCCGTGTCAACAGATAATGAACGCCGCATGCTTAATGCTTCGAATGGTTTTTATGATGTATTTTATCAAAGCAGTTTACTATATCTACAATAATTATAAAATCTACTTTTTTGTCCCGGCCAGAATGGTCGTAAAGATCTTAAATATCTTAACAACAATAAAAATTTATTTTTAACTTTTTAAACCAATAGGATTTATTTCTAACACGTCTGTTAACCGTAATGAAATAAATGAACCGTTAGCCGTCAAAATGCCAAAAACATTAGTCGTTCACCGTAAAAGCCACCACCCCATTGAGACCCTGTATTACCGAACATTTGCAATCGATTCCAGGCTCTCTCCTTTTACTCCAATGTAGGAAAAGAAGAAAGAGCCTGCATTCGCGAAAGGCTTCGCAAACCGCTGTCAGAATTTCGTTTAACGCCATCAACAACGAACGAAAGCGGTCAGTGGTTATATTTTTAGGGTCCAGTTTAAAAAAGAAAAACAACAAATTAGCTGGGTTTCATTCCAGAGTTCAGTAGATAAAAAGTCACCAGAGAACACAGTGCAAATAATGTGGTTTGTTGAGGTCAGTCTTTTATGTGGAGAAATTTCATCGGTTAAGAACATTTTTAAATGTTGGTCGTTCAATTCAGAGAAAATCTCAAGTAAATTGCACTTGAAGTTTAACCTCCGTAAGGTTGTTGTCGTTGTTGTTGTTGTTGTTGCTGTTGAGGTTGAGATTTATTTTTTACTAGACCATGTGATGAGTTTTGTATGATAACTACCCAATGTGCATGATGGCCAACCAATTTCAATACTCAACAAAAGATTTATTGAAAATGCCTCGACTCAAAAGCATTCTAGCCCGCACTTCCTAACCGTTGGTTATTTGTAAACCAGAAATGTCCAGTCTGAACAATAGATACAAGTACGCACTGATATCAAGTTGTAGACACTCTAGAAAGTTTCTATTGCCTGGAAAACCGCCCTAATTTATTGTCTAGACTTTTCCAAAGAAAAATGTCACACGACCTTTGTAAGCATTGTTCTAAGTCCTCTATATCTTGGCATATATTAGTTAATTTTGGCAGTTGCCTGATGATTGCTTTGTAAGCATGTTACTGGCTTAAACCCGACGTGTTCAATCGATAAAAATCGATATCGGAAAACCGTTCGATAAATCGATAATTTAAATTTAAACGTTATCGATTTTATCGATCAGTTGATAGAAATCGATACTCACAACCATCGCTGCAGCTCATCGATTTATCGATTTTATCGTTTTTATTAAGGACCGTGTATTGTCAACACTTGTAAATGCTAAAAAACCGGTTCTCTCAAGACAGCGTTTAAAAGGCAAGCTTTGTTTTTGCCAATGCGTTTAATAAGGGTCTTACATCTAATTTACCTGGGCGTCTTAAGACCTTCTCACTCGTTCATAGCCCGGAGTTGTAGCGCAAATAGGATCAACAGAATCAAGCAAATTAGTTTCAAGAATTTCTTTTATTTATAACACAAACTCTTTAAATGGTTATTGTGCCCTTCTTCCTAGTCCTCGGTCTAACGAACGATATTCTTTGCCCCAGTAATGATAAAATATATGAAAAAAATAACCTCAATATGAGGTAAAACCTCTATATAACGAACACATTTTGTCAGTCCCTTGGCCCCTCGTTATATCGACATCCACTGTACTACCATCGTACAATGTCTAACGGTGTTTAACTTGAATAGTTTCTAAGTAAAATGCAAGAAGAAGTTGTTACGTTTTGTTTCTCCGCTGAATCTTGTTAAGTAAAATAACGATCATGTTACGTTTTTGTTCAAAGGTAGTTTGGGAAATAAATCTTTAAACTTATCCTATGAGAGTAATTTTTTGTTAGACTGGTTTTCGGAAAGTTGTGATGCGTCGCTGCCCTTAAATATGTGGAGGCGTGTTGCGCCGATAAATTTGATAAGTTCGATAAAATAGATAACAATAATTTAAAAATCGATAATTAACGATCACAGCATATCCCTTTATCGATTTTTATCGATTTCCGATACAATGAACTAATTTTTATCGATTTTTATCAATTTTTATCCATTATCGGTTTTATCGATTGAACACGTCGGGCTTAAAAAGAATATGAGCTTTTGGTTGCCGCTCTAAAGCCTTTGTCTTTGAAGGATAAAAATGGAATGCAAGATGAATAAAATAAAAAGGCGAGATTAAAATAATAAGAAGAACGAAAGCAATTACAATACTAGTTTGGAATCTGCTTAGAATTATTGTCAGAATGCTCAGGATTTGCCAAGCCTCCAAAGGTTTTCTAATGCGAAAAGAGCCTTTGTCAATGGGTGACGCTAGAATTGTCTATGCGATGGTCGAATGACCGCGCATGCAGTTTCGCAATGTTTGAGCAATTAGTACAGGTTTTGATATTGGTTTTGCTTCATTCCTGAAATGTTTTTGTATATATTTTATTCATCTTGCATTCCATTTTTATCCGTCGAAGGCTGTAGAGCGACAGCCGAAAACTCATATTCTTTTTGATGTTTTAAGCCAGTGAACGTTTTTACTGTAGTTTTTATTAGACATATTTCTACGAAACATGCTCCGCCTAAACATGCAAACGTGTTTGTTAATGCATTGTACACATCAGATGTCAGTTTCAAACATGTTTCATGCCTCAGAAGTTGCGTAATTTATGCCATTCTACGGTACTCGCATAAATCTTGTAAACTATTTCTGAAAAAATGGAGTTTGAAATGACTATAACATTTCTATTAATTCTTTGGTTTAGTGTCAATTTTCAAGCTCTTTGGAGAAGGGCCTTCCAGCGTTTAGCAAGCAGGCAGCAGTTTGCGCTATCTTCGGTACAAGAATAATTGTTTGTAAATTTTGGTTTTCAGTTTGCATTCCGCTTATTTGTAGCCGTTGTTGTTAAGTTTCGTGGCGATGTTCTCCCAAACATTCTGCTTTCAACCCATTGCCAGTTATTGCCGTTTTATCGCTACATCACCCATATTTCCAATAACATTTGGTCTCATAGTAGGTCCAATTTGGATCTTTTGGGCACTCGCCTCCTCTCCGCTTATCCGCCATTTTTAACGTGTTTCATCTCATCATGATAGAAAAACAACCTCGTGAGCTTGTTTCAATCATGCTCAGAATAAACATGTTTCGATCATGATTCGCGCAACGCGCTGTCTGATTTGAACACTTTTCAGAGCGAAACATGTTTAATTCGTGATCAGACTAATCATGTTTCGCCCTAGTGTAAACACTGCTCTATCTTGACAATACAAGAGCTCTTTGCGATAGGTGTGTGGGTGGAACCATGTGGGTTCTTTAACGTCCCCTGTGAAGATGCAGGAGACGAGGCCCACGGTTTATCATCCTTGTCCAAGAAGACTAGAACATCTAACCACTTGCAGACGTCATTGCAAAGGCAGCACATTCTCTTCAGTTATTTTAAGACTCTGGGTGTTGGTCCGGTCGGGAGCTCGAAGCCAAGGCCTCCCGTGGTCCGGCGTTCTACCAACTGATAACACCTAGCCAACCAGTCGGCGGTTTAAGTTAGGCGAGGACTAGGTTAGGTCGGTTAGGTTAGGACTTGATTTCTTTGAACACGGTATCATGGTATCATTGTATTTGTTAAGTCTAAATAGTTGCTACAAACCTGTTCGTAAGTCTCGGACCAAATATCATGAGCCTTCCTGACCATATCATCTGAAGTGTTCCAATAAGACAAATCCAAAATCTCCTGAGGTCTTGGACATTTTGCACTGAGTCCCTTGCCACAGTCTGAATTCATTTCTCTCGCGTTCTAAGAATGCCAACAAACCGATTATTTATGCAAATTAAGTATCATTGCAGCAGCTCGTGCATAACGGAACAGACTTCACTTCTTCAAAGGGCACGGTAGCGATTCCCAGGGGCATAGCTACCTGTACGCACATACGCACGTACAAACTTGAAAATTCAAAAACAAAAATGTATGTATGTACATGTATCACGCTATCCGTGATGCATGATCATAAACATAAGGAGCTAGGCTTGAAATGAGGTCATTTCTGAGTTTTCTGGGAAGAAAGGCAAAAGATTAGCTCTGTGGTTGAAACGGAAAGCTGTTATCACTTCTATGAAAGCACTCCACACATTGATTGTCTTTTTTGTAGATTTATAAGAAGCGCGTTGCTAGGTGATTTTACAAAGTTTGACAAGGAAAACAATGCCTGTAAAAACCAATGTGGTACAGCTGTAAAAGATCACTCACTCAGCGTACAAGTTAAGGAAGTTATCCTTAAAGCCAAGGGTTCAACTTTCGCTCAACTAAAAATATCTCTTAAAGTTACCCCAATATCGGAATGTTTGATACACACGCAACGTAGTGCATGAAACTAAAAGAATCACACAGATGTTAGACTCAATTTTGCCACACAGACAAAAACGGCTATTTCTCTCACACACGTGAAACTAAGCCGTCATGCAGACAAATTTTTAACACGCGGCCACACATGTACAGAGACAGGCTATTTGTCACACAGACGCAAAACTAAGCCGTCACTGCACACACAGGCAAGCTACTTGTCACACAGACGTGAAACTAAGCCGTTACACAGACAGGCTACTTGCCACATAGACGCAAAACTAAACTGTCACACAGACGTAAAATTAAGCTGTCACTGTGGAGTCTGGGTTTTTGTCGAGGGTCGAGGGTACCATGTCGAGGGTCGAGGGTACTATGTCGAGGGTCGAGGGTACCATGTCGAGGGTATTAAAAAATGAAATAAGATAAATAAAAAATAAAATAGTAATTAACTAAAATATAAAATAATAATTAATAATAAAATAATAATAAAATAAAAAATAATAATATGATTTCTAAAAATAGAAGGAAAAACAATTGAACACTTTGTGGTGAAATCGTTGATGTCAATTGGCCATGTTCTAAACGAGCAGGGGACTGGGTACAAACACATTTTTTCTTGGTGCGAATATTCAATATCAATTGAATTAAAAATGGGGCACGTCATCTGAAAGAGCATCCAAAAATTAGTAAATTCACCAAATTTGATGGTTATTGGTTTAAACGCAAAGGCATGGTACACTTTTAAAATAAGAGAGCTTAGTATGGATTGGAGGACGCCTGTCCCTCCAATCCATACTAAGTGCACCATGCCTTTGGGTTTAACCCAATAACCGTCAAATTTGGTGAATTTACTAATTTTTGGATGCTCTTTCAGATGACGTGCCCCATTTTTCAATTAAATCGATATTGAATGTTTGTACCGAAGAGAAAATATGTTCGTACCCAGTCCCCTGCTCGTTTAGAACATGGCTAATTATGTTTGATATTATGTTTGATCGAAAAATCTTCTGAACTTCCTCGGAAATCTTCGGAAATCTTCGGGAATCTTCGGAAAATTTTACAAAATGTTCAGAAAGTTTCGTATGCCCTTCGGACAACACTCTGAAAAACTTCTATAAGTGGTCGGAATTCATCGGAAGATCGTCAAAAACTTTGTTCTTGGTATGTTTATAAAACGAACAAAATTATACACGATGCAAGATTTTTTCTCCTCTTGTTCAACTCCATATCTCAAGAGTTCGCTAATCCCACTCTTGAGATATGGAGTTTGTGCTATGGATGTGGTAGTGACTTTGTGGACAAGTATAGAAAGCCACCATTTAACCTTGTCGTTAAACACGTGGATAGAAGGGTACTTCGAACAAACGAAGTTACGGGACAACTCGTATTTAGCCATGATTATTCTAACACTTATTATCACCCGTCGTGTGCACATATAAGACGCAAAAATCCGGTATTTACCGGCCTTGTCTTCATTTCCAACGAGCTTTTTGCTGCATTGGAACCTGGCCAGCGTGCTGTCCTTGAAGCATGTGATGTAAATGTTGTTTCAAAGTAAACATAAATAATGATGGTGAACTAAATCAGATCACATTCTTTCGACTATTTTGTTCTTGTTTGCACCTGAGACGTGGAATGTTTCGTGTAAGCAGCTAGTTCAATAAAAGAAACTAGATGCCGAGATTTCATGATGTGGGTTTTGTCTGTGATCGTGTCTGTGATCGTATTCGAAGTCTTATTGAAAAAATTCTCCCGCAAAATGGAAATGCTTTGGTTGCGCTTTTTTTTGAAATTACACTGACACGTGACACGTAGTGCAAGCAGGACCTTGTTGTTTTGTTATCTTGGAGCTCGAGGCTCCATTACAGTCGGAATTAATCAACCGCTTAACTATCCGAGGCTGGAAGAATGCTGTAGAATACTTCGCTGTAATATCCCTTTGTTTTGTTGGGAGGGGGGGCGGAGGGGGACGGGAGAGACACAGTTCACTAATTATCCGAAGGTCGTACGAATGTTTCCGAACACTCTCCGAATTATTGAGAAAATTTCCGAAAACGTTCGAAAATATACGAAGATTGCCGAGGAAGATCCGAAGATATTTCGACTTAATATCTAGCTGATTGGTCAAAAATTATATCACACGAGTGGATATCATTTTTATCCACGCACGTGGGGATACCATTTGCTACCACTCGCTATTTGTGCTATTTGTTTAACACGAGGATAAAAATTCATGC
The DNA here is from genome assembly GCA_963693305.1 of Meandrina meandrites. Lineage (NCBI taxonomy): Eukaryota > Metazoa > Cnidaria > Anthozoa > Scleractinia > Meandrinidae > Meandrina > Meandrina meandrites. The sequence continues at coordinate 27,088,426 of OY855903.1, forward strand.
ATCGTGTATAATATTGTTTGCATAGGCAATCATACGGTATAGAGTTATTTGCACGAGTGAGTTTTTCAAAAAGCTAAAAATTGCACGAGCCGCTTCAAATTAATTTCAAATTGAACTCGAAACATGAAAAAAAAATTGAGCCCGCGAATGGTAAAAGTAACTTGGTCAGCGGTCAGCTTCAAAAGAAAACACGAACTCGATTTTCCGATGAATTCTGACCGCCTATAGAAGTATAGAGTGTTGTCCGAAGAGCATACGAAACTTTCTGAACATGTTCTAAAATTTTCCGAAGATTCCTGAAGACTTCCGAAGATTTCCGAAGATTTCCGAGGAAGTTCCGAAGATCTTTCGATCAAACATAATATCAAACATAATTGACATCAACGATTTCACCACAAAGTGTTCAATTGTTTTTCCTTCTATTTTTAGAAATCATATTATTATTTTTTATTTAATTATTATTTTATTATTAATTATTATTTTATATTTTAGTTAATCATTATTTTATTTTTATTTATCTTATTTCATTTTTTAATACCCTCGACATGGTACCCTCGACCCTCGACATAGTACCCTCGACCCTCGACATGGTACCCTCGACCCTCGACCCTCGACAAAAACCCAGAAACTAAGCTGTCACACAGACGTAAAACTAAGCCGTCACACAGACGCAAAACTAAGCCGTCACACAGACGTAAAACTAAGCCGTCACACAGACGCAAAACTAAGCCGTCACACAGACGCAAAACTAAGCCGTCACACAGACGTAAAACTAAGCCGTCACACAGACGTAAAACTAAGCCGTCACACAGACGCAAAACTAAGCCGTCACACAGACGCAAAACTAAGCCGTCACACAGACGTAAAACTAAGCCGTCACACAGACGTAAAACTAAGCCGTCACACAGACGTAAAACTAAGCCGTCACACAGACGCAAAACTAAGCTGTCACACAGACGCAAAACTAAGCCGTCACACAGACGTAAAACTAAGCCGTCACACAGACGTAAAACTAAGCCGTCACACAGACGGTAAACTAAGCCGTCACACAGACGTAAAACTAAGCCGTCACACAGAGGTAAAACTAAGCTGTCACACAGACGTGAAACTAAGCTGTCACACAGACGTAAAACTAAGCTGTCACACAGACGTGAAACTAAGCTGTCACACAGACGCAAAACTAAGCTGTCACACAGACGTAAAACTGAGCCGTCACACAGACGCAAAACTAAGCCGTCACACAGACGTAAAACTAAGCCGTCACACAGACGCAAAACTAAGCCGTCACACAGACGTAAAACTAAGCTGTCACACAGACGCAAAACTAAGCCGTCATACAGACGCAAAACTAAGCTGTCACACAGACGTAAAACTAAGCCGTCACACAGACGTAAAACTAAGCCGTCACACAGACGTAAAACTAAGCCGTCACACAGACGCAAAACTAAGCTGTCACACAGACGCAAAACTAAGCCGTCACACAGACGTAAAACTAAGCTGTCACACAGACGCAAAACTAAGCTGTCACACAGACGTAAAACTAAGCCGTCACACAGACGCAAAACTAAGCCGTCACACAGACGTAAAACTAAGCTGTCACACAGACGCAAAACTAAGCTGTCACACAGACGCAAAACTAAGCCGTCACACAGACGCAAAACTAAGCCGTCACACAGACGTAAAACTAAGCCGTCACACAGACGCAAAACTAAGCTGTCACACACACGCAAAACTAAGCCGTCACACAGACGTAAAACTAAGCCGTCACACAGACGCAAAACTAAGCTGTCACACAGACGCAAAACTAAGCTGTCACACAGACGTAAAACTAAGCCGTCACACAGACGTAAAACTAAGCCGTCACACAGACGCAAAACTAAGCTGTCACACAGACGTAAAACTAAGCCGTCACACAGACGGAAAACTAAGCCGTCACACAGACGTAAAACTAAGCCGTCACACAGACGCGAAACTAAGTCGTCACACAGACGCGAAACTAAGCTGTCACACAGGCGTAAAACTAAGCTGTCACACAGACGTGAAACTAAGCTGTCACAAAGACGCGAAACTAAGCCGTCTCACAGACGCGAAACTAAGTTGTCACACAGACGCAAAAGTAAATCGTCATACAGACAGGCTATATCTGGTTTTCACTGTTACGCAATCAAAAAATAAATTTGAAACCATTCAACTACAGAAGCTATGAATTTCAAATTTTATAGATAAGATAAATAATTTCAAGATAAATAATTTCTCCATGTTTCAGGTCTATGCAATGTACCGTTTGCGTTTGCGAGTTATTTGTCGAAACTTTCCACGCAAATTTATAACGCTCAGTAAGGAGACACCATATTTGTGTCCTTCCGAATGACACAAATATGGCCGTCATGATGTCAGAGAAACCATCTGGAACTCAATTTGGCTATAATAGCGACTTCTTTTGGCTCATGAACTAGTATACTTTCGCATAAACACCACTTGGACCACTTCTTATACTTGAAATGTTCAATCTGCTGAAAATGGTAAGAAATGGCCCTTTTTTCAAACAAAACAGCTTTGTCATGGCGCACAGCTTGATGTCACACACGGCTCAAAACTCAAAGACCCTCAAATATTCAAAATGCTCTGAAGAACACTACCGAGCTGGAAATTTGCAAAAAGATATATTTTAGCTCATCTTACACCTAGTGACAACGAAAATTAAGCAGGTCTACTGAATTTTGATTTCAGAATTTTATGATCGTAACATGAAAACCAAGAATTTGTCACTCAGATGCAAAACTAACGTATTACTAAAAGAAGGAATGACCTAAAATGACCTAAAATGACCTAAATGATCAACAGCCTACCAGCAATCGGTAGAACAGCGATCGAAAACGATCTAAAATGACCTTGACGACCTTCAACCAGTTGTTCAGTACAATGCTCTTGAAAGCCCCAAAATGTTCAACCCAAGAAAATCGACTTTCACCGATTTAAAATGAATTGCAAATGACAGAGAATTCAAAAGAATGCTTACGAACGTAGTAGGTATGCTCGTCAGGCACTGTCAGTTTCTGGGCAGAAGTGTTGTCTTATGTCCAAGATGACGGCTTTATACTGTGGTTAACCCCAGCGAGGCTCATGAGTTATTCATAGCGCCACACACGACCGCACGGACCGGTTCAGCGCCCTGACAGGTTCGAGGTCCGCCGCCGCGCGTGCAAACACCTTTTTTCCTTTTCCTAAAAAATATGCTCGACCCCATGACCGTTTTTGTTTCTCTCTTTTTTTTTCAGAACCAGTCTTATTTTTTAATTTCTTACCTCTTACCCCCGCAATAAAACAAACAAACAAACAACATGGCGGCGCCGATTTTTCTTTCAACACCGGAAGCCACGTGACCAGAAGTCATGTGATCGCGACCGTCACCTCATTTTATATGTAACATCCAATTGAGGCTATTTCCTGTGTTAGATGCTTTCACGTCTGTACTCTGGCGAGGTTGATTGACAAATGAGCCCTGAGCTTCCCTGGGAAGCCTCCTTTTATATTGCGCCTTCGTGATCATTTTACATCATTTTAGGTCATTCCTTCTTTTAGTAGCTACCGCAAAACTAAGCCGTCACACAGACGCTAAACTAAATTGTTAATCGTCACCCAGACACGAAACAAAGCCGTAAAACAGAAGGGCTGTTTGTCACACAGACTCGGGGGTGGAAGCGGAATCATGAATCATGAATCATGAATCATAGCTGTAAAATTGGTAGGAATCATGAATCTTCGTGTTTAAAACTTGGGAATCATGAATAACGAGAGATGGGTAAAAGAATTATGAATAACAAGTGAATATGCTTCCATCGATATTGGCGGCGTGTGAATATAGAATGCAAACTACGAAACTTCTTAACAGTTATATCACAGAAATGGCCGAAAACAGCATTTCCGAGCGTCTAACTTTCAAAATTTTCTGGGGTGTATGCCCCCAGACCCCCCTACAGGAAAACCCTGAAAAAGCGATTAAAATCTTCATCCCCCACCTATCAACTTGACCGTGGTGAGGTATGTTACACACAGTGAAGTATGTTACACACAGTGAAGTTATTTTCAAACCTGGATGAAAACAATAACAAATGAATCATGAATATCGAATGAAATTTTTAAATGAATCACGAATCATTGAGGTAAAACAGGACAGGCATCATGAATATCCAAAGTCCAATGATTCCGCTTCCACCCCCTACACAGACGCGAAACCGACAAGCTATTTGTCACACAGACACGCGCACGCTAGTAAGCCGTAACACAGAAAGCCTGTTTCTTACACAGACGCGAAACTAAATTGTCACACAGATAGGCTTTTTGCCACACAGACACGAAACTAAGCCGTACTGACACAGGCTGCTTGTCACACAGACGCGAAACTAAATTGTCACACAGACAAGCTATTTGTCATACAGACGCGAAACTAACTCCGTAACACGTAAGAGCTGTTTGCTGCCATTGCGTTTCCGATCTTCTCTAAGAAACACGCGAGAACATCCACCCAACGCGCGTTAACGTCCGCGGGTGAACTGGGTACCATGTCTAAAAATAACTTAAGAGAAATTACCTATATGGGGGATTAACTCTCTCACTTCATATACTCTCTTGATTTGCTATAGAGTGAACAACATAGCTGAAAGGATTGATACTCTGCTCACAATGATGTGAGAATGTTTATGATTGAATAACGAAAGCGAAGTGAAATAAAAGCAATGTTTGAAATGAATCAGTGACCGTGAATTTAGTGGCCCGAAAAGTAACACTTGAAATTAGTGGTGGAGGTTTAACATCAAATGTCGCAATGAGTTAACAAACACTTAATCAATCGTGAAAATTATTTTTAAACTTTGGGAAACACATGCATCTTTGGGACTTTTTGAGACTCCTATGACAGTCGTGAAAACAGTCATTTACTAGGTGACAATGCTTCAAGGCATTCTCTTTTCACAATTTCACTTCTTTACGGAAATCACGTGGTACACAGAATTGTATTCAGTCGAAAACGGCAGCTTTTTCATTGATTCGCAGTAAACTGATGTTCATAAAGTGAAACAATTAGTAACAACTTAAATTTAAAATTGGACTAAGATATCATCAACTCGATCATAATTTCCATATTACATATGATAGATTCTTATTATTGATTTGAATCTCCAATTCATTGGTTGCATTTAAAAAGAAACAATTTCCTTGTAGAACATAAGCTATCATTAAAACCAATAGAAAGTGAACAATATGTACACAACAAATTGCAATTTCCAATTGATGTATTTTGCCTTGGCAGCTGTTCAATCAAAACGAACTTAATATCAGATTTCTTTTATATAAAGTTGGAGAGAGAACGAAGCTCACAGGCGGCATATCTCCAAAAATACTTTGGCATCAAGTCTCGATCTAAACAAGAGTCAAGGAACCCAGATATATATCAACAAGGTATGGCGGATAATTTTTCCGTCGTTCTTAGCGGGCTTTACCTAGATCCAGATATTCCGTCCGCTTTGTACATTGTAGATGTCGCTATAAACGCCATTTTCTCAGCTACAGCAGTTCTCGGGAACACGTTCATAATGGTAGCACTTTGGAAAGTATCTCCTCTGCAAGTACACTCGGTGCTTAAAGCATTTCTGTTCAGTCTCGTATTAGCTGATCTTGGTGTTGGTGCTGTGGTTCAACCGCTTTACATCGCAGCCGTTTTGACGGCGATGAATGGCCAGCTTGAAGCTTCACGTACAATCGGAGCAATCTTCTATGTAGTAAACTGGCTTCTGCCATTTATCTCTTTCGCGACTCTTACGGGGATAGCTATTGACCGCTATCTGGCGCTGTATTTCCGCTTGCGATATCGTATCTTGGTTACGGCAAAAAGAGTGGTCTTTCTGTTAATCTTACTGTGGGTACTTACCATTGCTGGTACATCATCCCTTCTGTGGAATCACAACGTCTACAACGCCTTGGCTAATGCAATCATAGCAATTTTCCTGTTTTTGACAACGATTTCTTACTTAAAGATTTATCTAACTCTGAGGCATCAAAACGGGCGTTTTCATGTCGTAACACCTTCACAGCTGGCATCCGAGAATCGTCCACCAAGCAAAAAACACAACTTCAATTTCACTCGTTATAAACAAACCGTTTACAACATGTTATACGTTTACGGTGCTTTTATCGTATGTTATCTTCCACTCTTCTGCATTTTAATTGTTATTCATACGAGAAGAGTCAACAGAGCCATCAAAATCTTTCGATTTCTAGGTGCTACTTTGATTTTTGTCAACTCCTCGTTAAACCCACTTCTGTACTGTTGGAAAATTCGTGAAATACGGCAGGTGGTAATGGCAGCAATTTTAAACATTTTCTGCTGTTGCAGAGGAAACTAATGGCGCATCCACACCAACAAAACATCTTTAGTTTAACCGGGTTTAACAAAATGAAAATCGGTACCAGAAAACTGAAAGACTAAATTTTGCATAGGGTTCCAATAAGGGCAAACTTGTGATTTCATTGTGCTAAATTTGAAGTCGACAAACGTCAGTTAGCAATTTCCATGCAGGGCCTTAGCCAGCCTTCAGAACAAGACGAGGCAGGTCTCGAACGCCGAAGGCGCGAGCCGCGAGGGGGTTCTGGGGACAGGCCTGCCAATAAAATTTGCCAATGAAATCTAAAGGCATTTTTCCAATTTTTTCTGGGGATTATTTTCTCATTAAACGTTTCTTATAAAAAGACCAAAATCAAGACTAGGCAAGCGCCTCGCTTTGCCTCATGCTAGCTATGGTTCCTGCTATGAAGAAAACAATTTTAAACCGCGTCTAACTAAACAGCCTTAAAACGTAATTTAGCTTTGGCGTGAATGGGGTATAATTCACCGTCTAGCATTTTGTTGGGAAAAAGCACTATACAAGTGTTTTGATTGAGGTTACTTTAAAGGAGCTTGAAAGATATTATTAATGATTTCATGTTATATTATCACTGATATAATGTTAATTTTTAGCTATTTCATATTATTTGTATTGTCCCCTTTTTTGAATGCGTTTCCCTGATTAAGAAAAAAAATATTTGGGTAAGTTTGGGAGGAGAGGAGTTTTTCTCAAAGGATTCAGAGAAATAAGAATTATTAAAGATTTAATGCAGTTTTAAAGCGTTAAATACTAGTAGATGGACACCAAAACAGTTCACTATCAACCTAGGATGCTCTTGCGTGGGGGTCAACTGTCTGTTGGTGTTCCAAAAATACTTTTCTTTCTTTTATCCCTTCTTTAAACCTCATTTTTTTTATGCTAATTCATGTTTACTCCCGCCTTACTTAGTTAAGTCAGTTAGTGCCCACAGTGTAAGCACACTTCAAATTAGCAGTATTCAACCTTATATTGTTAGTACTGTGTTCTTTGTAATTATAAAAAATAACCTGCAATTTATTGTTATATTTCAAATAACCAACGGTTTACTGAAAAACCTCAATAGAAATATTAAAACTAAAGTTTTCCGACGTTTCGATGTAACTAACATCATTATCAAGGTAAAGCGTTATATCGTGGTGTGAATATAAATCAGTTTGTGGAAAATAGTATAATAGACATTTGCTGCATGGTTATGTGAAGTTTTAACCCAACGTTTGTCATCGACAAGTGGGCCCGCTTTAAAAAAAAAGTTTCATCTTTTGAACGACGGGTTCCCAATCACGGGAAAGCAGCTAGACTATACGAGCAGTCCCGTAGTCTAGGAAGCAGCTGGTATACCCTTTGTACCAACATCCCGAGGCTGTTCCTCCAACAAAGCTTCAGCAAAAGACGTCGGCCGCTACACAGCAAAAGTGAGCCGTAATCAGGCTCTTGTTGGAAATCAAGGCTACAAATTGGCCGTTAAGATGATTACCATTGTTTCAACCGAGAAACAATAAATAACAGACTCCGTCACGGACTTCCCCAAAAAAGCTCTAATGTCCGTAAGTTTTAGTCGTACGCAAACGAAAAGAGCTCCGGTCAAAGATGATCACGATTTATGAAAAGATTCGTTCAAGATGAGACAGCAGCAGCTCCTGTCCAAAAATAGTTACATGCATGGGACATGGCCGAGCACAGTAATTATTTACCCTGCTCGTGCTCACTGTATATACGTACAATGCCAGGCATAGGTCCGACGTTGCGGGTTCTCACAGGATGCTTATAATGGTAAATCACAGCCTCATACCATTAATTTTAGTAGTTCAACACATTCCACGGTAAAGAGAATTAACTACAGTATATAATTACAATTAAAAAATTTCCACCTCCTTCCACCCCCCTTCCCCATCACTAAAATTATATACAAGAGTGTTGTCTTGTCTTGTGATAATTAATGTCTTTAATTATGCTCAGGATCCATGGAATTATCTCAAAATATGAGAGGGGGACATTGGGGGTTGCTGAACACCGCATTACCGCAAAAAAATTCGACAAATACCGCAATACCGCAAAAAAGTCGGAAAATACCGCAATTTTATAGTAAGCCTGTATAGCTGGTGGATTCCTTGACGCGAGAGCAAAAATAGAGGCAAAAACGAGCGGTGGGACCGTGGAAACAATGGCACGGCCTTAAACGGGTTGTTAAAACAGTCAAATTGTTGATTAAAATGTGTGAAAAAATAAGGCCGTTTCAGGGTGCTTCCGAAACGACCGAAAACGGCTATAAATGGTCTGAAAAAAGTGAAGGATATGTTTTCATACCAACTATCGTCGACCAAAATGTAAAGAAAACGCACCCCGCAGGTTTGGAGAATACCGCAATACCGCAATTCAAGATTAACATTACCGAAATACCGCATGAAAAATTGGCCAATACCGCAAACCCAAATGACATGTCCCCCTCATATGGTGATTTGAAAGTGTCCTGAAAATCATTATCTGTGTCTTTTTTCGGTATTGTATTTGTTATCAGATACGAGGAGATTACAGATAACGCAAATATTCTCAAAAAAGTGGAATGATTATGAGACGGCTATCATTCGAGGAAATGTGTGAATCGTTACTCATTCATGACTATGGCGTTACGGCGTTACACATTTAGTCACAGTATTGCGTGACTCCGTTCGATAGGCTAGTTACCAATCTCCTTGATGAGCCTGCAGTGTTTACAGATTTTACGAGTCACTTTACGACGCTTGCTGTAGTTGGCTGTTCACCAGTTGAAAGAGCTCTACTTTTCAGTGTGAACTGTGCAAGAAATATGGGAATTTTAGCAAGTCGAGGCATAGAGTATGAAGATAGCTATCGCTCCTTTACCGAAAGAGAACGCCAGCAACTTTTGTCATTATTCGACCGGTTGGCAACAGCGAACGAGCATGGTATTATGAAGGTAGAGATTGAGCCGTTTAAGGTAAGAATATTTTGAAAACTATTGAATTTATGGAACATTGTTAATAACTTAAATTAAGCCGTTTAAAATAATTTTTATCTTCAAAAATTCTTCTGCCTTTTAGAGGAAATCTTCTGTTCCAGAAAGAAAAGAAGAGTGTAAATTCACAAATATGCTGATAAATAAATTGCTGATTGTTCACCGCTATCCGGTATTCTGACACGGCTCTTGCTCATGTTTGTTTTGACGCCTTCGATTTCAGCTGCCCTCTTGTCTTTATCAGCTTGCCTTAAAAATCGAAATCGTTACATATTCCTGTGAAAACAAATGTTATTTACACAAGTTCATGTTTCTATTTGATTCTCGTGTCATTAAAGGATAGCATGTGAGCTCTCTGTTTTCCCTTGGGTTAAATTTCAGATATGAAATTCTAAACTTTTTAATTCATACTAGTAGATTAGATTTTGAGCGAAGTTTTGTTTTTTTTTTTGCTCATAACAGTTTTCTGAATAAACATGAATAAATCTACAATTTTCATTTGACACTCTGGTAAGGTAAAAGTGATAACAGCAATGGCGGATGTGAGTGGATTTTCAATCTAGAAGTCCACTTGAATTTATCTGTATCATTTTCTTTCTTTTTTTTTTTTTACATAATGTTGTTAATGTCATTGGATCTTTTTCTGCAAAAGGCTTTCTAAAAAATTCTTTTAATAAAGAAAGGCCTGAAAATATCTGAAATGTAACGTTCCATGCTAACATTTGATTTTTTGTGGCATGTGTACATTATGTCTTTATTTATGAGGCATGTAAATCATTATTCAGCCCTGTGGTACAGCAATATAAGTGATCTAGTTTACCATACTAGTTAGCGTCCGTCAATTACATCAGTAGCGTACAAATTATTTAAAGTCTATGTACAAATTATTTGAGTTCTAAAGTGCTTGCATTAACTGATTCAGTTCACCTTTGCTTAGTTCATGAAATGTAGATATCACTGAGTTACACTAAGTCATGTCTAAGGTTTCACTTCTAAGGAACAGGTGTTTATGTTAATTCCCATCCAGCTGCAGTTAATGTTTTGGTTTTGTTTTTTTGTTTTTTGCAACAGTAACTCTTAAAAGGGGGCAGCATGTATATAGATTTACATATGCTTTGCTTTATAACGGAACAGAGTTTAACTGCAATTTGGTCAGTTTTCCCTTACAAGGCAAATAGTTTGTGTGTGGTCTATGTAATAAAACTCCTCAAGATACAATATAGGGGTTGACAATAGTCCTTTAAAAATACACATCCGGGACTGAATGAAAGTCTGCTGGTCAATGGACAAATTGGCAGGAGATCAAAATTGTAAATTCCCAGGAAAAATTCCAATCAAAGTCAAACATGTCCAGCCAATCCAATATATGTACATTACCAAAAAGTTAGTCAATGTACTGTGTTGGCATGTTCTTGTCAACACGTTTGGAAATGCTTTTTTCGTCAACACATTTTGCCTTAATTTGTTATTCATTTTGTCACCTCAGCTCCAGCCTGGCCTCTTAGCCAATGGGAAGACAGATAGTGACTACGATATAATAAGGCAGTTAATTGCAGCTAATTTGTTGCTGCACATGTTACATAGAGTAATGTTCACACATGTATTAAATAAATTTGAAAACATTATAATTTTATCTGCATTTAATAAATCAACTTTTACATGATCTGTACGTGTTAAAATAGCAAAATTAATAAAATGGTATTTAATTAACATTAGTTTTAATTAACTAAATATTTTGGAAACAAATAGCATGTACATGTACAAGTCAAAGATGCATGTTTCGATGCAGCTGTTAGTACTAAGCAAAAATTTATTACAATTATGTCTGTCTAGAGTAAAATGTGAAATATTTATAAATAAATGTTCTACTTGTTTTGGTTTGCCATAATTTTATAAATGTTAGCAAAGTCAGGGGCATAGCTACTAGGGGGGTCCTGTACTTTGTGGTACCTGTGAACACCCCCTCCCCCTCCCCTTTTGTGAGATAATGTTTTAAGTACACAACATACAATCGTAGTGTAATAATTCAGGTTGTGTAAATGCACAAATCCAAAGAATCAACTTGCCGTTAAATCTTTTTTAGTGCTAGATAGTTACAAACTCCATTCGCACCCTCCCCCCCCCCCCCCCCACCTTTGGAAAATCCTAGCTACACCCCTGAAAGTGGGCTTTTAATATCAATGTTTTACTCTTTGGTTAGGTAACACACGTCTTCACAACTATAAAAAGTGAAATAAAAAGGATACAGATGAAAACTTTAAAAGCATAAAGATACCTGCATTGTGTTGTTTTCTTGTTCATTTAAATTGTCACACATACTATCAAAGGAATGGAGGGTGGGCTTGTTAAAAAAGTTTGAACATCCAGAGGGCACTGGCAACTTTGAAAAAGAGCTTTGTTTTTACTGTAGTTTAGGTTTTGTTTTCTGTTGTTTTTGCATCTACATTAATTACCGGTATGGAAAAAAATAAAACAAAGCAAAAATTTATGAAAAACAAAGTGCAGAAAATTTTCAGAACAAAAACACTTTATAACGACAGCACGAACATGTATGTAATAGCGTCAAGAGTTTAAGAACTTTATACACAATGGTTATTGTGATGATCATGTCTGTTTTGCTCAATTACAGAGTCACCTAACATGGCTTTTGCCAGAGCCCACCATCGACCGATTCTTCAAAGAAATGTGCAATATTCAGCGTGCTCGTAGAGCTTTGAAAAATCCACTACAGGATGAACAAGTAGGAAAAGTGGCTTTCTTTGTTTCCATGTCTCACGTCTTCAAAAGGAGCAGGGAAGAGAAAGCACGCGTATTTTACTACTTAACTGCTGATGTTGATCAAGTTGTAACCAGTGTAGAGGTGGAAGATCTCTGTAAAATACTCTTGGATGCATATGTAATGGCATTGAAGAAGACAAGCATTGGTGCTGACTGGAAGCTGCAAACAAATCCAGAAGCAAACCACAGATTTGCCAAAAATGCCATCATAGATCTTCTAGGCAAGAAAACAGATCCTAGTTGTGTTTCTCCTGAGGAAGTTGTCTTGTGGTTTAGCAAGTTTCCACTGATAGAAAAATTGTTTCTGGCTGTGTCAAGAGCTTGTTTCCTTGATGTGGAGAGTCTGTTGGAAGAGAAGCCTCATGGATTAGAGGAAGGATGCGAGGAGACTGTTGCACATGTGCAGTATGACAGGTGACGTCTTACAGTTTATTGTGCATCAGTGCTCAAAAGTCTTGTCCAGTCATCCTGCAGGGCCAGTAGTTTTTCCTGTTGGGCATTTACCTGTTCATCTTCACTTGCCTATAGTGGCAAACCATCTGCCAACTAAATTATGATTATAAAATAAGAAAATTAAACTTAGGCAATCATGCCAACCTGTCCTCAGGGCAAGCAAAATATCAGAGTTGCATGTTCAAACGGGAAGTTGAAAGGGAAATGAAGTTGGTAAGTTTTTTTTAAGCCCCATTAACTTTGAGTTGTCAAAATGAACATGTAAATCTAGCAATGGGGGCAGACAATTTATTGTCTAAATTCAGGCATCAATACCGCATATGTATATTGCAATTTAGTACAAGGGCTAGGTAAAATTTGTTCCAGCCAACTTACTGGTCAGGATCTATATATAAATATATTGATCAACCACTCATTATAAGCAACTGGAAGTGGGAGCATAGGCATGTAATACATGCAAAGTGCTATGGGGCTATACCCTCTGCACGCATTGCATGCCTAAGATACTTTTATTGTCCTCACCACCACCACCACTGGATGGGATGCATAGACTGGTCAACCACTCAATCAACTCAAAGTGGGAGTAGAGTTATGTATAAGCATCGCCATTTGCACATGAAGGACTAGGTTGGTCATACTGTACCCTCTGCATTAGGCTGGTAGGCTGCCCTTGGCTAGGTACCCCAATCAAACTACTTAGTGGAGACACTGCACTGTACTGCTACACGGCAAAAAGGTTTACAATTGTACTGTAGACTTCACTACATGTAATGTGTGGGTGGAAATGCTCAGGTTTACTCGTTTACCCCAAAAATTACCCTTGATTCTAGAATAGACTAGCTCTAACAACTGATTTATTCTGAATGTGCAATGCTACAGAAAGATAGATTAAAATCATGCCTCTCCCATCACTTAATTTCTTGATTATTTTAATCTTCAATGTTCAATATTGTTCTTTCCTCAGATCACACATCATAATGCCATGCAAGTTTGAAGTGGACTTCAATAAAATCGATTCGCTGTTGGACATTCCATCTATTGTTCTTATCAATCATCACTTACCTGCGTCGCAGCAACATCGGTGGCGACTATTGTTCTCAACTCAAATTCATGGTGAGAGCTTCAGTGCTTTTATCCACCAAATAACCAATCAAGGTCCTGTGTTAATTGTGGCCAGAGACACCAGTGGACATGTTTTTGGAGGGTTTGCCTCAGTGAGCTGGGCTATAAAGTCTCATTTTGTAGGTACGTAATGCTATATACTCTATATAATTATACACTGTAATGCTAACCTTGCAACCGTGTATAATTTAAGGGTAATATCTGAATTTGGGGTTTGAAGGGAATGTAAATTAAAGTAATTTCCTACTCTCCCTCAGTTCAGAATACTACTTCAAATGTTAGTAGGTTTTACCCCAACAGTGTGATTAATATTCCTGAGTGAGAAACTGTCTTAAGGTGGCTCGACTGGATTTTTTAGGGGCAACACCGCTCAAGTTTGAGAACTAGCTAACCAGGCTGTCATTAACAATGCCATCCAAAAACGATCACCACAGCTGAATTAGGTAAAGATGAAAATTTGTTATGACCAGTGTTATTTTGACATCGGAGTTGTCATAGCAACGTAATGACGTCATCACGTTTATCAATTTCGTTCGTATTGCTCGATCGGCACCAGGAGATTTTTTCGGAAATCGCTTAAGGGAGCATGTACCTCCTATACCTGCCTCAATGTTGGCAAAGTTTGAACAAATTCTGTGAGAGCGTATTCGGAATTTTTGGGGATGAAGTTTCGAGGGTTATAAATACAGTAAAAAACATACTACTGAGATAATAGCGGAGCTCCATACCCATAGAAAATGGGAAATCCATCAAGCCAAGAAAATTTGGTGGTCGCCCGCGTCCGTACGTACGTACGTCCGTACGTACGTACGCACGGATTAGGCCTGGGACGAGTTTATCTTTGTCCTTGATTTGGAGTCCTTCTTACGCAAAAAGTAACACAAAAACATTTTTTGGTTTGTTGAGAGTTAACTTAAATGTCATAGAAACTTGTAAGAACACTTTATTACTTCAGTGTTTTTTTTTTCTCATGTTTTCTCATGATCTGGACATTTCATTTCAACTTAAACGAAGCGGTTGTATGAAAAGGCGGCAAATAGTTGGTGCGTTGTTCACTTTTTAACCTGAATGAAAGACGCGAAGAAAGATCAAAGCATGCTGGAAAACATAGTTCTTCGTGAATATTTCTCGCTCTATTTACTCATTTACATCATGAAAACTCATGCCAAATGATTTAGGGCAACCTAAACGGGAAGATCCGAAATAATTGCCGACTTGAACATGATATACATCGGACAACACCGAGAGTTGAGCACTGCGGCTAGCGCTAACCAAGGCTGAAAATTAATTGAGGTGACATTGAGCTAAGATAAAAGTGAGCTCAGAGCCGGCGAAGTTCACTAAGTGATGGATAAAAGACTGTTAACAGCTACACCGAAAGGAAAGGAGATATCAATCTTCGCTGATAATTCAAAACATGCCGCTGGTGTTGGAGTAAGCCGTACAACGAGTGGCGTTTTCGTTTCTGATATTGTGCTGGTTTGAAATTTTTGCCCTGCAGAATTTACAAGCCTTCCCCAAACTTGAGGTAACAAACGTAAATGTATATATGCAGTAAGCATAAGTTTGATTTTATTGTGAGAATCTGTTTATACTATACTTCATTTATGAACGAATTTGAAGTAGTGTCGGTTTTCAGATCTTCCCGTATAACTCTATTAATGCTGCTCACAAACCTGTTCATGTTTGTGCATTTCAATCATTCATACAGACATCGTTTATTAAATATTTCGTTTAGGTTAATTGTTTTGTGCTTTAGTTAGTGGAGTTAACTGTGATGTTCATAACTGACCATGATTGGATTTTGATAACAATAAGCTTATCAAATGATTAAGTTTCACGGATCAAAATCACGATTTCGCTTTTTAAATTACAAACTACACGTACAGAACAATCCTGCGAAACAAAACCGAGTAAAACTACTCAGCGATACTGCACACCAATATATATTTAAGCGATCTATTATCCAACCGCTCTTTTTTATACTCGCTTGCATTTGTTTTGTTTCTCTTATCAGGGATTGTGTTGAAATCGTAAACCAATATTTCGCCAATTTCGTTGCGAGTTACCTGTGCTTGGCTGAGCAAGTTCAGACTTAACCTTCCGCATATTTGCTTACCAGAAATGAAGAAAATTGAATCAGTTCTCTGCATAAAATTCTGTAAGGTTTTTAGCAAGGCGTACGGTAAAACAGAATTAGTTAATCATGCAACCAAACTGCAACGAAAAGAACACGGTTCAAAACAGTCAAAACAACATCGTAAGCTTATTCTATGTTAGCGTGCACCACTTTCCGAGTCACAAACTGCCACAGTTCTTACACAAAATCTGCTTTAAAATGACTTACAAAACCGGCACCATCAATTTGCAGAGTTTGTTTACTGCCGTGAGTTTTGTTTGCCGTAGCGTGAGTTCACTTTGTTTACTGTGTTTAGCAGCGAGTTTACTTGGTTTGTTTTGCTGTATTTTTGTTTTTTGCCTTGAGTTATTTTTTTTATGCCCCAACTGTTTTGCAGTAAATCAAAGCAAGACCAAGGTCCTTTTTACATTGAATAAGTCATAAAGGTTTATTAACATAGTGTACAGGAAACGTTGTGTAAAGTTTTACTAAGATTTGTCGTTGCGCCTACATGCGTACGTGAGGAACCCAGTAAAGTGCACTCGTCAATTTTAATTTTAGAACCTGTCATAGGCAAAAATTTAGAAGGATTAACATCGAAATATATTGACATCGCCTTCGTCAACAAAACCATGAGAGGTTTTTACATGTAAGATATTAAGTTTAACCATGAGCGATTAAAAATTAATTTATTTTTAACCCTTATGGGCCACTGTATAAGCTTAGAAATATTGTGGCTACTTATTTGTTAACACTGTAATTAAATTGGGAAAAAAAATAAAAAATGGGAGCTCCGCTTTTAGGCCTGCCTAAATCTATATATTAGGGTAATATCTGAAGAACACGACGCGCTTTGGGGATGCAGTTTCATCTCATAGTAGTTTGATGCCATTTAAAATTGTGTAAATTATGAGGATCGCCACGACCGATTGCGAAAAAAACGGATTTGATGAGCGTGCATTCAGGTGCTCTTGTTGCCACTTTTGTAAATAATTTGGTCTACACCTACAAATGTGATAATTATTTGGAAACCGCTCGATGAATTTTTTTAAAAACTTGTCAATCTCGAGGTTCGTCATCAGTTTATATGGCCTGCAAGTTTCAAGGTCATTGAAAACATTTAAGACAATAAAATCGGGGCTCCAATGTACTACTTTTCTCTCGCACATTTTGTGTTTACAAGTGAGTGTCCTCATTATTCACGTGTATTGTTTTTTACTTTCATGTCCACGTACACAACTCAGCAACAAATTCATTTGCATTAAACAGAACGCTCAATTGCTTTCTAAAAATGTTCGGGAAACATGCTGATATGACTTGAAAACTGTAATAATATTTGTTACGCCATAAGACTGTAATACAGAAATGCCGAGGGTCTCTTTCTCCAGGAAACGAAAAGCTATTTTTGTGTAGAACAACAGATCAGGAAAAAAGTCTAAACTCACTGATAAAATGCAAATGAATTTTTTGCTGAGTTGTGCACGTGAAAATGAAAGTTGAATACAATGCCCGTGAATAATAAGGACACTCACTTGTAAACACAAAATCTGGGAGAAAAAAGTAGTACATTGGAGCCCCGATTTTATTGCCTTACGTGTTTTCAATGACCTTGAAACTTGCAGGCCATATAAACTGACGACAAACCTCGAGAATGAATGTTTTTAAAAAAATTCATCGAGCGGTTTCCAAATAATTATCACATTTGTAGGTGTAGACCAAATTATTTACAAAAGTGGCAACAAGAGCACCTGAATGCGCGCTCATCAAATCCGTTTTTTTCGCAATCGGTCGTGGCGATCCCCATAATTTTGTATACACAATTTTAAATGGCATCAAACTACTATGAGATGAAACTGCATTCCCAAAGCGCGTCGTGTTCTTCAGATATTACCCTATTATCTCAATAGCATGTTTTTTACTGTATTTATGACCCTCGAAACTTCATCCCCAAAAATTTCGATAACGCTCTCACAGAATTTGTTCAAACTTTGCCAACATTGAGGCAGGTATAGGAGGTACATGCTCCCTTAAGCGATTTCCGAAAAAATCTCCTGGTGCCGATCGAGCAATACGAACGAAATTGATAAACGTGATGACGTCATTACGTTGCTATGACAACTCCGATGTCAAAATAACACTGGTCATAACAAATTTTCATCTTTACCTAATTCAGCTGTGGTGATCGTTTTTGGATGGCATTGTTAATGACAGTCTGGTTAGTTCTCAAACTTGAGCGGTGTTGCCCCTAAAAAATCCAGTCGAGCCACCTTAAGGCACTGTAGTAAAACGTCTTGCTTAAGAACAGAACATATTATGACCTCAGCCAGTAGCAAATCTGCAAGAAACTGCTCAATCTAAAGCGGCAAACTATGCTAATCATTACATTTCCTGACCACTCTTTTTATAACAGTCGTACAGTGATTGTGAAGTTAATATAATTTTTAATATCTGTACATTACAGTCAAGCGCGTCGAACCGTAGCCACCCAACTAAGCTTTTGACATGTTTTTGATAAGTTTTTGATTAGTTTGATGGCTTCCGGTTGCACCACGGTTCATACGAACGATCTGTGAAACGTTCAGTTTCAACCGGTTTTACAAACCCAGAAGACATTTTTCTGTACGAAAAGTTAAGTTTGACCAAATTTTTGTCGGCATAGAATTTATTTATCGCCAGTTGAACTTGGCATAATCGCTCATGCGAAACGTTGTTTGAAACCCTTTCAAACTCTGACGTTTGAAGACGAATCATGCAACGGTTGATACCCCGCCTTCCATGTTTCAAGGTATCTGATTGGTGGTTTGAAGCAACCCGAAGCCGTAAAACACATCAAAGTAATCAAAAACTTGTCAAAAAGATATCAAAAGCTTTGTTGGGTGGCTACAGTTGGAGGCGTTTGACTGTAACAATGGGGACCACCCTTGTTTTTTTTCTCCCTATAGGTGACAGCTATTGCTTTCTGTTTAGCCTAAAGCCTAAAATGGGCGTGTATCACCCAACTGGCTACAATGAGAACTACATGTATCTAAATATGAGCATGCAAACTATGCCCAATGGCCTGGTAAGGAGTGTTAAATTATTCAAGTTAAAACTATACAGTAATACAATTCTTTTTGCACCAGCAGTCAAGCAAACAAGTCAACCATGGTGCACTGCACTGTATGATTGTATTTATTTAGTATTTGCTCACTAGACCGAGTGCAATATTATGCATAGACTTGCCACAAGTTGACTCTTATGAGTGACGAAGTCGTGATAAACATTCAAATAACATTTAAATTGTTCTATTTGTTAGGGTATGGGTGGACAGTTAGACTACTTTGGTTTTTGGTTGGATGATGATTTTGGTTCAGGCCATAGTCGCGGCCAACCTTCCTGTACCACGTATGGCAGCCCTCAACTCTCTGCCAAGGAAGAATTTAAACTTGACAAGCTTGAGGCATGGGGTGTTGGTGTACCACCAGAGAATGAGGTGAGCCTTAAATGATCACTGGGCTTGTGCTTGAGAATACTATGAAAAAACATGATCTTTACGGATATCTAAGTGCCCACAACTAAAATCCTCAGTCAAAGATCATACAGGAATTTACAAGGATGCCTCAGCTTAATTCTTGCCAAGTCCCTGCAGAGATCCTTCAGATTTCTGCAAGATCCTCCTGACGTCTTTGTTCTTGTTCCCTTTCTAAGGCCCAGCCAAACGGAGACGCAAGTAGACCCAAGTTGAAAACTTGCATCTATTTGCGTTTCCGTTTGGCCAGGACTTGCGTGCACTTGCGTCGACGTGCGATGACTTGGGTTCACTTGGTCGTGATCAAATTTGCACACAAGTCAACGCAAGTTTTTCACCGTTTGGCCACCCAACGCAAGTCAACGCAAGTCTTGTTGTGTACTTCGAGTACTGAATTACAGCGCGCGCAGTAGCATTTAAACGTCTTTTTATGACAACTGGCGTGTACTTACTAGTAGACTTGCGAGTCCGTTTGGCCAGCCAACGCAAGTCTGTACGCAAGTTCAACTTGCGACTACTTGCATCCACTTGTGTTACCGTCTGACCAGGGCTTTAGAATATTATGTATTCATTTATTTTCTATCTGTAACAGTTGGAGAAAATGAGTGTGTTGGATACCGAGGTAGAAGCCAAAGCTTTCTTGGAGGTTATGGGCAAGAAGATGCACAGTGAAGGGTATAGAGAGCCAGAGTCAGACTAAACCAGGATTGCTATTATGCGATAGAATGATAGATTGTCAAATCGAATTCTTGATTACTTTGTCCAATTATTTATCTTTTTTAGCCAAATATGAAGTTGACATACCTTGTATCTCACGATGTCTGTTTTTCATTTTGTACAGTAAGCCTTCAAACACCAACCTGCTCCTACATGGGTTATATTTGGCTTTTATATGGGATTTTACGTCAAAAATGTCAGTTTTTATCATCTTTAAGAGGATTACATGTCCGTGACTACTGACAATTCTACAGTTAACAGCAAAAGTCACAGAAATTACAATATCTTACAGTCAAGAGAAATTTTGTCGTGCGCTGGATTTCTTTTAATCACGATATGCGTCACGTTCGAATATTCCTTTTGGCTGAAGGTTTGGGTTAGGGTGGGGTGTATAAAGTGAAAAAGACCCTCCTGTAATAATTGAACTTTAAAACATTTTAAACAGGGTCATTTTGCTATCAGTGATAAATCAATACCACAGAACGGTTGTCCATAGTTGTTGATTTATTTGGTGCAAATAATCCTGATTATTTACTTTCTAGTCTCTGTCATTTTCTTGAAGTAAGAGTTATTACTTTTTTGTTTACAAAAGCTTTCTCCTCCACAGAGGTCTCCTTTAGTTAAACGACAAAACAATCTAACCAGGAGAACAAAATAGAAGTGAGGCCTCCTCGGTCTTCGTTCCCTCTTCTCTTTCCCCGCTTGATGATAAACCAAAAGAGGTCCTTGTGGAGCAGAGAGTAACAAAAGAATGACTTAAATATAAATTACACATTTAACATCTAATAATCTTATTAATTCAGAGTTGAATCAATTATAAGTTATAAATATTATATTAGCTCCATAAATGAGAAATTCTAAACAAAACGTTATGCATGGGATTACAGGAAGAAAAAAATCCGTAAACAATTCATGAGAGAATCAGAGATGGCCATCTTGTACTAGCCAATATTATGCTCACATTGTCATAGTCAATCTTAAAGGTATCTTGTTATATAATTCTATGGATTTGTAATTACAAAATGTATTTATTCCGTAAGAAATTATTTACTGAACATTAGTTATTATACAGTTTCTGGAAACATGCACACAATAAAACAGAATTATAAATTTGATGAACGTATCTCTATGTAAATCTTGATGTGACCAAAGCAACACGAAAGGATTTCATGTAGAGCTGTTGGCAGCTCTTGGCTATTTGGAAGGGAACGCATGAGAAAACGTAAGTCCGCTTAGGAGATATGCATCAGTCTTTTTACTGTGCCACGTATTAAATGCCAAACAATGGTTCTGTAAAATGTTACGAATTTCATATTTACATTTCTCACAACGGGATCTTGGATAGTTTTACAGATTGTTTTATGTGCATTTAATTAAAAATGGACATTTTAGAAATGAAAATTCAATTGGATATTGGCAGTAATTTGCCACATAAAAATACTACATAGCAAATGCATTATTCAGTAGTAAATTGTTAAGTGTTATCGTGTGTACGTGTACCCGGACTATAACAAGACAAACGAAAAAGTTAAGAAAAAATTAAGTGTTTAGCAAAAGCTTAATAATGTATTTATTTGAGATTACTCTAATTGCATCTGTTTACGAACATAATAAATCAGAAATTGTCACGTACAGATTGCACACTCTTATTGGCTAAGATATATAAATCCATTTTCAATCACTAAATTGATTGTAACAGATAAGCTGTTTCTGTTCCTCAAGGGGCGGGAATACATCTTGACGCAACATAGTAAAGACAATTATGGTGCCAGTTTTGCTAAACTGTATTGTCATTTTATCAGTTCAAGCTGCTGTTACTAACCAGATTTCACTTTAGTTCTAAATAGTCTGAAGTGTTAACTTGAAGTTAATAAAGGTGGCAATTTGATGGTGGTAGACTGATTTGTCGTCGTTACTTACGTTTAAGATCGTATTCGGTTTCATTAATGTATAGATAGCTTGTATACCTTTCAGACCTTTAGTCTGTCGGTTTGTGTTCTTAGGAAAGGAAAAAGAAAATGGGTAAATGGTTTTGTAAAACCGGACAGAAATAATTACGTGAGGACATCTGCAGTAGACTAAGCATTTATACAGAAATTATAGCAATACTACGGTAGTCACGGAAAACAATGTGGATTTAATAAACGCCAGCATCCTATGATTGGAACTGACGTCTTTTGCAAAGAGTTAACCATTTTAAAAAAACTTAAAGAATTAGAGAATTAAAGAATTATGTTTTAAGCACTCTTATCTTCCAAATATCCATTTAACTTGGGAGGCAAGAAAAGGGAAGGCGTAGAAAAAGAAATTGAAATTGAAAGAACCATCTAAATCAGCTTTACAATAACGTTTGAGTAGTCTGGGCGAATTTAGAAAGCCGGCCAACATAAGGGAGCTTATAGAAGTGCATAGAAGTTTTGCCGGAGTTAGTTGATATATTAGTTATTCCTCAAATAATAGGGGGGGGGGGGTGCTGTTATTTTATTTTCGCATTAATAGGAACAGTTTCGCCAAGGTGTAGCGCTTAATCGATGCAAGAGTTCATTCGAGAAAATACGCCAAGTTTAGGGCCAAATAAGTGAACGGAATCTAAGTTTGGTTTGGTTTACAGCTGATTTCGAGGTTAACACGTGGACTAACCACAGCCAGGTGTCAATCATCAGCACTACACGTGACTAGACAGTGTTTTGAATTTGCTATTGATTTAAACGCGGCGAATTTAGAGTCAATTTGAAAATATACATCAATTTTTGTGATGTAGGACGTCTACAGTGTGGATGGCACAAGGTTATTTCTGTATGAGCAGAAGTGATTGAGAAACGCCATAGATTATTTAACACAAGAAGTAAATGGATATCTGCCTTTATTGAGATCCGCTAATTAGACCTAATTAGGGTACCCTTAGGGTTTCACGAAGCCACACTCATCCTGAACAGACTTGAAATGATATTATCTGTCCACTGCTGCTCGATGTGGATTTGGACTAATTGTTCTTATTGAATATAAAATTGTTGTTATTGAATATTGCAACAAACCGGCAACCATATGCTAGCACTTGTGTTTGTTGTTTCCGTGTTTTAGTTCTTTATTTTTTAGTTCTTGATAATTAAACTAAAACAATTATTCGCCTCAGGCTCAGAGTAAATCTCATCAATATTCCCCTAGACTTCGTCTCGGGGAATATTCGGCAAATAATTGTTAAATAGTCAGTTCTAAACTACTTCTAAATGATTTATGCCGACAGTTAAATGTTCGCCAAGTTAAATATGAATGATACGTTTTGGTGTTCAAATCTGGAGTATACTGAGTTTAGAAAATTGTACTTGAGAAACATACTGTATTAGGAAACATCTGAAAAACACTCAATTAAGATCGATGATAATTATCACAACGCTCCAGGCTCAATGCAGTAATGCACTTCTTTGTTTAAAAGGTTATCGTCCAAAAAACTTGGTATAGGAAAAGTCTGAACTCAACTAATTTTGAAACTCATTAATACTTTATCACGTTAAAACAGAGAAAGTCAACCGTCAAGTAGGTTTGGATGCCCGGTCTTAATTAGCATAGATTTTTACGATTTTACTTTTCTGTTTACTCCTTAGTTTTTGTTTCGATTGAAAAGATACATCAAGTGTTTCATCGGCTGTCCAAACACTCTCTTCTCGGTGTTTGGGTATCCCGATGAAACACTGTCTCTCGTGTTTGATATATGACTTGAAACTGTAACTTTTGTGCCCAGGACGGTTGTGGGCTCAGAAATGGTACTACTCAAAGCGCGTTACTTAACCTTGAAGGAATTATGTCATTCTTTAAGAGCCAAATAGAAATATACGCCCACCGACTCTTGATTGGGTGTCTAATCTTTGTAACGGCGTCTAAGACTAACATGTGATTGTGGGACGTTTTGGAGTGTGGAGTGGTCTTTCTAATGGACTTTAAGATGAGGATATTACTTTTTTGACGCTAGTGTAACAACAACAATAACAGCTTTTTGACGTTAACTCTACCATTCAGCACTTTAATACAACCAGGGATCAGACCTCGTTCCTCACATATGGAGAAACAACCCTAGAGCTACAAGCAGCAACGTTACTGCAGACACTGTGAGCGACGCGCCACCAGCTTTTGGTACCGGTCCAATTGGCTCGGTTAACTCAACCAGCCAGTCGTACACGTCTTTTTTGTCTTTCAACATATTTCCAACTTTCTTTCGGCATTGTTTGTGGTAGTTGTTCAGCCATTCAATCTGCAATGGGATTTGGAGTTGTTTAAATGTTAAACTTTTGATTTGTATCTCGTTATTTTTCAAGCTTTTCAACTCAAACCAGGTCGCAACATTATAAGCTTCAAATTTAGCACATGTCTCTCATGCATGCATCCCACCGAATGCATCACACATGCATCGCATGCATGCATCCCACCATGCTGAAGCTGAACTCACCATGCTGAACTCAGCTATCTTGAACATTGGAAAATGGCTAACTGAAGGTGAAATAATTCCGATCTGCTAAGCAGGTAAGCTGTTTTCATGACAAAATCTGCTCAAATGGGTTTATTTCGATATTGGCGGAAAAGTCGTAAATACTCGTACTGATACAAACGGTCATAACTTTTGAAAAAGGAACATGGGATATTGCATATTTTGGCCGATAAAGAACTACAACTCTCCGGCTGTGTAGTGTAGAGTTAGCAACTAGGTGCCAATTTTCAAAAATTAGCTTATAAATCAAGGTCATTTTCAGCCCTCGATCGAAGCCGATTTGTAGTGGTCATGATTAACTTGATTTCGCATTTCCAGATAAATTGAAGGAAAATTTGCTGCTTTCATAGAAAACAAGAAATGTTTATGAGCAAATCGATATAACATTTGTTGGTAGACGACGCGAGTGAAATATTTTACAATGACTCGAAAAATGCCTATTTTTTTAATTTTTAAGACGTTGTGGCTCCTAAAGCGGCCAGAAAATCATTTCGAATCAAACCAAATCTGTTTGAGTTCTAGCCTCGATTAAATCTCTCAGCTGGGAGAGTTTCGAGCAAATTTATTTTTTACGTGAATTTGCGAGTGGGTGGTTCTTACAGAGACAGCCTCTTAAATACCTCAGTTTCAGTCATTATGTCCACGTCGATTAGACTCTTCCAGTAGGGTACCTGCCAATCAAAGAAATGTCCATGTCACAGAGTTTGTTTACCGAGCTCAGAAATAAAGCCAATGCAACGCGCTCTAAATAATAAATAAGAAATTCTATTTCTGGTACAAAGTAAAAGCCGCTATTGAAAAATACTCAGTTAACAAGTTAGGCTCGATTTTCGCCGCTCTCTCGAGTCTGGTGTCTCAAACAGCCGCTGGTAATCGAGCTCATTTACAAGTTTACGTTATACTCACAAATGACACCGCTTCAAATTTCACGTACTGTCTGTTAAGGAAGGTATTCTAAGAAAGGAAAATAGCCACTATTATCACATTATACAAGTGATAAGAACACAGATTAATGACAAGAAAAGATGAAGGCAAGTCAGTTCAAGTTAGCACTGTCAATTATGATTATCTGTTCTTTTTTAGTTTGACGTCATGGAGGTACCATTAAGCAAATGATGAAAAAACCTTGCACCCATCCGTTCCCCTTTCCATAATTATAGGAAAGTAAAGAATGAGATTCCCTGGGAATTTTTCTTACCTGAGTTTTCGCAGGGACTGCTAGAACCACAGTTTCTAGCCGAATACCAAATTTTCCATCTTCGTAATATCCGGGCTCTGAAGAAAAAAAAGGGATTATTCAATAGAAAGGAAAAGACTTCAACTTCCACGTGCAATCCTTCAGACTAACCATATTTGGTACCAGTGTGGTGTTGAAAAAGTGAAGCATATCTTCGACACCAGTGGTCATAACTTTTGTACTTACGAAAACTTTATTGACCAATATAAAATAAAAACTAGCTCCACAGCATACAATGGCAGTTAAAGTAAATCGAAACTACCGTCAGCAAGTTGGTTCGATATTGAAGAAAATATTTTCAGTGCTGTTTTGCATAAGATCATCGTTTACAATAACTCCAACCACCTAATAATAACAGTCGCATTACCAGTTAAGGAGTAAACCCGTATGCAGTATCAAGCATCTAAAACTGACCTTACTGTGACTAAGAACGTAAAACTGGCAACGTAACGTTTTAATTCAAGGTTAATCATAACAGTTATACTAAACATTAGCTCAAGAAAGCCAATTAAGCATCAGATGCATATGATTTGTGTTATCTTAACAAAAAGGAAAGGCATACAGTCTCAAAAAGTAGAAGCTCTTCTGCTACATTTATAAATGAAATACTTTGCTAACAGCAGTGCTAAGCTTAACACAAGGTTGAACAGGTCCATAAAGAATGGTTCTTTCGGGTAGGATTATGCTTTCCTTGGTGTTTCTTAACCACCAGGAGTAGAATTCTTTCCAGAAATTAGTTACGTGGGAGCAATTAAGGGGCATGTGTGCCAACTTAAATTACAGTTTAATGACCACGGTATGACAGACAGATACATAGATATTAAAAATAGATCTGGCAATACTCTTCATCTTTATACCTGCCATTAAATTAATCACTATTTTCACCTTTTTATGTAGCCACGCCTGTTGTACCTTTTCTTAGACTTGTTGGCACAATTTTGTGCCAATATTGATGTATTTATTTATTTGTCTTTTCCTTTATATGCATGTATTATCGTTCACTTTATTGTATTTCATTTTCATTTTGTATTTAATGAAGTTATTTAAAAAAATCGTTTGGATTCAGGTCTTCGTCTCGTGGGACTTATGAATTGTTTATAACGTGCAGCTCATTCAAACGCCCTTTTATAATTTACAAGTGCCATAATTTACAATTTACAAGAGCCGTAGGAAACTTCTAATAGTCCTTTGAATTTCTAATGCAATTGCAATGCAGTTTTATCAATGTTAAGGGATGGTATTCGCAACTAACAACTGAATATAGATAGTAGCATCACCATGGAAACCATAAAAAGCTTACCGTCTGACTGGAACATTCCAGGAACGATTGGTTTTTCCCATGGCCTAGGACAGCCTACGCTTATGGCCTGTGGTCCTGCAACATGCATAAATGATAATAAAGGTTTTACTGGCCTTAAGGATGGAGCTGCTTAATATCGCTGATGTTTTATATTTCAACCTTTGTTTGGGGGCTCACCTTCATGTACACCGAGAAACATTCCAATTCCGTGTCCCGTCCCGTGCCTGTAGTCCAAACCATTTTCCCACAATTCTTTACGCGCAATGGGGTCTAGGAAACGACCTGTCCAGGAAGCGGGAAAACAATAACAGAGGTCACGTCAGCAAGCCGCCATGACATTGTTTTTAAGAAGAACTACACAATTCTTAAATGGTAACATGTCCAGGATTCTTTCACCGAAGGCTTAGAGTTTTGGTCTTAACTATCTGTAATTGGTTTGATTTTGACAAAATGACTCGAAACCGTTCATAATTCTTTTAGTAACATTTTAACGAAAACGAGAGAGGAACGTTTCCATTGGTTTGTTAATTATGCTCAAAATCTTTAAAGAGCGTCCACAATTAGCTGCGTAAGCTAAATGCTCAGACACGAAAATAAAGTTATATTCATTCATTCAAGATTGAAGGTTAGAAAAGATAACCGGGAAAATGAAAACGAACTCGCGTACTTGAAAATTTTTATTATAGAAAAGTAAAGACAGCAACTTAAAGGACCGTCATCGTGAAAGACGTTCAAAATCCATTTCAAGTTCAAATTCATGAAGTTAATCGCGTCATATTCCTTGTTCCTTGCCAGCAAAAAGACCAAAATGATTTTGATCTTTTATTCAGTTGTCATGGGTATTCTCAGTCCATTCAATTTAATATACATACCTTGCGTAGTGTTTGGAAACACAGTTAGTGCAAGTGAGATCTGACCCTTCAAAACACGGGTGTAAGCATCCTATAAACAAATAAGGTTTATTACACGTAAAAGATTCGTTCCAGTGCAGTACAGCATTGTTTTTCTATGCCATTAACATTCACAACTGACAAGCTTACCTTCTGGTGGGCTGTGGGTGTTCCAAAGTGGACTGTACGTGTTATATCTGTTGTTCCATCTCTACACATTTGTAAATTAAAAGTAACAAACAAAATGAGCGCAATCTTTGTCCAATCCTTGGATTGGGTTCAATTGTGTTTGATTAAATTTCCGTTCGATTTCATTCTATGACTACGCATGTTAAAGGTATGTAATACTAATAATAACAATAACAATAATGGGATTTCCACGAAGTGGCTCGTCATCCAGGAAAACCCAAGGAAAATCCTTCGTGCTGGCACGAGGACACAGAGTCTGCACTGAGATTTTTGTCAAACTTTGTCAATTGGTTGTTCATCTTATAGGAACTCAAATTTTGAAATAAAATGGGGGAGGGGGGTCCCTATATACACGGTTAGAAGCGACAGCACGATTTTTTATACGCAATTTAACAAACCGACGTTAGTTTTTTATGCATCTGTCCTGTTATTGATGAAAAATTGCGTCATAACATTGTCAAAGTCTACAACAAACTTTGACAATGTTATGACTGGGTTCGGTCTGTACTCACGAGCTTCGGTCAAGATTCTCCCATACAGCCTCCTGCTCGGTTAATAAGAGCAAAGTATTAAACTCTACGCTCTAGCGAAATAGCGCGAGGACTGAATTATCATTTTGAATTTCTAAGCTGTGTACACACACTCATCAGTTCATTCAAACGTTTTGACGCTTTTAACTCGCGTAACGGTGAATATCCTTCTTTTAATGTTATCTGGAATTGAATTATCCAGTAATAGTTCTAAATTTAATTCCTTCGAAACTTCAGAGAAACGAGAAAATGTCGCCATTTTGTAGACGACCTTCAGCTACCGACTGCACACTAATGACTGAATGTACCGTAACGCTCAGCCAATCAGATTAGCGAGCTCCAGCCATCAAGAAAAACCCGCCATTTTTTATTGCGCGCACTAATCACGCGTGGAATTATATGCAAAGCAATACTGAGTAATGAATAGAACGGAATATTTACTTGAACTGGGATCCACTGTCAACGAGAAAGGTGCTCTGATCAGTGATCTGTAGGTTTGTGCTTTCTTCTGCCCTGCGAAAGAAGACAAAAAAAATAGTTTAAACACTTGCATCATCAACTTTTCATTTCTTTTCATTTTTCTTTTCAGTTCTCGGAGGCCCTGTCTTACTGAAACCCGAATGAGGTTTTATTCCTTTATTCCTCCTTATTCCTCCTTTGAGCAACTTGTAATCCGGAGGTTCTGGGTTCAAATCCTCCTCCCTGTCAATGGATGGATTTGTTTTGTCTGTGTTCGGTGGTCCCGAATTCAACTCCCCCACCCTGTATATCTGGTGACCTATTCTCCTTCGGAGCCCAAACAATGGCTGCGAAGGAGACTATAGAAAACCCTGCCGGGTCTGCCAGCAGATTAGTAAATGCTTGCCAGGAACCAATTACATGATTTCCATATGCATAAATAACTGGAGACTCTTAGCCAAAGAGAAAAGTCAAAGCTACTGCAATACCAAATATTAATTCAAGTGTCTCAGCTGCAAAATAACCAATTTCAAAGAAAACCTTAATCTTGATTTTTTTTCAGACTGCTCTCTAGCTGTGTTTGTGTAAATTACAAACACGATGCCGATGATCATTCTTATGTCCCAACAGCACTTAGCGTATCTTCTTTGATTGATCATGTTATAAGATCTCGTTATCTCAGTTGGAATAAACGTGTGATTTGTCGTCCATTTTGTTCGAGTTTCTTTTGCAGAAAAGTTATCATATATAAACAATACGAAAATGGATTCAACGTCTTAATATTTATTACCTGTAATGAATGATAGCTCCATTGGGGCCAAAACCTGCGATGGTTTTAAAACTGTACCCCATGTAGTCAGCTTGTTTACTGCAACCAGAGATAGCTCGTTTAACTACATGCATCCAACATAAAGTACGCGTCATCAAGCGAAAATATTTAAATCTGAAGCTCTAGGTACATTTGTTGAAGAAGTGGGAACATGTTATAACGACCCAGGAGCCCTTGTTTCAATTTTTGCGAATGCTATTTTAAGGCTGCAGTTGTTTGTATTACAATTGCTTCAATATAGATAGTTTGGTGAAGAAATTTCAGGGTTGTTCACCTTTTGAATTCTTCTAGTTTCGCTGATGCTGACATTTCTGTTAGGTCCTTACTTCCTTTAGGAACCTTCGAATAAGAGAAAAAAGTATTAAGAGGTTCAAAAAATTCTAGAACTGAACTACGGAGACAATACTAGGGCAAATGAATGCGTTCAGGCGTTGTTCAATCAATCAATCAACTATGTTTAACGAGGGTAGCACATAACAGTCTCTCGACTGACAAACCTGTGGCCCTCGAATTCCCGATCGAATTGGAATTTGGAAGTGTTGGTTTTTGTTTCAGTGTACCTGTGTACCTGTGTACCTGTGGCCCTCGAATTCCCGATCGAATTGGAATTTGGAAGTGTTGGTTTTTGTTTCAGTGTACCTGTGTACCTGTGTACCTGTGGCCCTCGAATTCCCGATCGAATTGGAATTTGGAAGTGTTGGTTTTTGTTTCAGTGTACGTTATGCTGCTATGGTGTTAGTAGAGGGAGTTCTCTCCTCCCCTATTTCTATTATTTATTTTTTTTACAGTTTGATTATTTCCGCGTGACAGCACTAAGACATTGATAGGAAAAGCTTAAAACCGATCTCACAGTTTGACTACTTATTTTGCTCGAAAAAGACGGTTATTAGCCGAATTTGAAAACGTATTTGGTTTGGGCGAAGAGACAACAGTTCAAAAAATGCACAAGTCGACACATCGCGTTAATGCCTAATGGTCGTCATTTAAAAAAAGCTTGCATGTCAAAACAAGCCCCTGTTTCGCAATAAACATTCAGTTCTCGCACCGGGGTTAAACGCTTTTAAAAATAACGACACCCGCCAAAAAAAAGCTGTTGCCAAAACCAGTCGGTAAAATAGCCAGTAATTCTTTTCATCGAAAAGACGCGCAATTCTGTTTGTTGTTCTTTCTTCGACTCAAAATTGTAAAATCCAATATTTCTAAGTATTGACAGCACTTCGCGCAAGCAATCGCCATCAAACCACAGATGTGTTCATATTTCCTTTGAGTGGCAGCACTTAGCGCATCGCCCAACCAATCAAAAGCGGCAAATTATTCCCTTGGGAAATTTACGAACCAAAGATGAATCGACTAACCGAACGTGTGAGTGAATCCATTCACCTACGATACTCCTATTTTGCATTGTGCAAAATAGTCCAAAAAATAGTCATTTTGCAAAAGAAGTACCAATTTCCCATCGGAGAGATACGGAAAGGTTACCTTTTCTGTCGAAAATGATATATCAGTCTGAAAATGCAAGAGTTTGAATTGGACATCGGGGCGGCGTCGCACCGTAAAAAAAATCCAGTCCCAACCATCTTCATTCTTTTATGGCTTGTCACTGTCGACGAGGTCGGGTGGAGTCTTGACAGGCTGTACGACCTTGTGAAAATCAAGCATCGGAGTCGTAAACGGTGTCGTAAGTACGACGGAATAGGATTCGGAAGAATCGGAACGTTTCAATTTTCTTCCGATTCTGCTTATGACTCCGTCGCTTAAGATCCCGTGAAAACTAGATTGTCGGAGTCCCAAGCAGCAGAAGAAGAACAAACCAATCACAATGCTAGTTCTCAGGCCCTCCGAGTGCTTCATTTCTGCCCGCGACTCCGACAACCTAGTTTTAAGCGATAATACGCGATGGAGTCATAAGCGGGATCTAAACCCTGCTGACGACTCAATCGGTTTCCCTAGATCGTAACACTCTGCGTTTTTGATTACGACTACGACTCCGTCGCTAGTGAAAACCAGCATCTACCATCTCTCTATTGTATGAAAATCTATTTACTTGAAGTTTTCTTAAAGACAACTTCATAACTGCAAAATATGTCGTGACTAAATCGTTTTAGAACTTATCTGTCATTTAGCACACACCTCATTCTTCAGCCAGTAGAAAAACTCTACCATCGCCGTACTGTCTTTTAGCTGAAGCAAAAGAGATGTCAACACTGTCTTAATGACGCAATAAGTATCTTGTCGGTTGTTTGAAATATGTATGTTTATTGGATGGTTGGTTTATTTGTTTGTTGTCTTGTTTGTTTGTTTGTTTGTTTGTTTGTTTGTTTGTTTGTTTGTTTGTTTGTTTGGTTGGTTGGTTG
This sequence comes from Meandrina meandrites, assembly GCA_963693305.1. Taxonomy (NCBI): domain Eukaryota; kingdom Metazoa; phylum Cnidaria; class Anthozoa; order Scleractinia; family Meandrinidae; genus Meandrina; species Meandrina meandrites. Next base: position 27,120,781 of record OY855903.1, read on the forward strand.
GTTGGTTGGTTCTTTGTTTCTTTTCTCTAGTGTGTTCTTTAAGTTCTGCAAGTGTGCGTTTATGCGTATGTAGGCGGGTGTGACATTTAAACAAAAAAATGAAGTTGTCCTTAAGGTGGCTGGCTACCGTTTCCAACACTTTCCAAGACTTAGATTTCGATCTGTCATTATAACCAATCTTTATCAGTTGATGCTACAATCATGGTGTCAAACAAATGCCCAATGATTGGTGAACACGTTGTTGTCTTTATCATTACACAATATGTTACCATAGCAACACTACAACCTGTTAAAAACACCCTTTATTTCAGTTTTAAGTGCTTCTAACTCAAAAACGAGCCCGGTGACCCCAATTTTTTATTATGAAATTTTGATCAGCAAGACAAGATGCAACTTTTGGCAAAGTTTTAAAAAAATCTGCACATGGGGTTCAGAGCTATCTTAAATTTTCGTAAATTTAAGGTGGCTCTGAACGCCATGTGCAGATTTTTTTAAAACTTTGCAGAAAGTTGCATCTTATACTGTTGATTACATTTCGATAATAAAAAATGGGGTTCACCAGACTTGTTTTCGAGTTATAAGCACTTAAAGCTAAAATTAAGGGTGTTTTTAACAGGTTATACTGTTGCTATGGTAACTTGCAATCTCCAAAAAATAGCCGTAACTTGTTTACCGGCCATTGGGCATCTGTTTGATACCATAATTGTTGGGTCAACTGAAAAAGACTTTTGGCATTGATCCGTCAAAGTTGAGGTGTTGAAAAATGCAGGAAACTGTTCTGAGCCACCTTAAGTAAAGGTTACCCGACAGACCTTTGACCTTTGCCTTGTAATAAACAAAATTCAAATATAGGGTCGGCTTTAGCAGAAAGGGCAATTGTCACATACAGTTAATTAAAAAGAAAGATTGTTTCTCAAGTTGTTTAAGAAACAAGTTATTTCTTACATTAGCGTTCTTCATTCCTTCAATCTCTATGGGATTTTTTATAGATTTCGGCAGTGCTATTGGCGAGTACTTTGCCAATAACTTGTCCTGTTGAAAAAAGATTTAACAGTATGAATTATCAGATAAGTAAGAAATGATTTCTTACAGGCCAAAAATAAATTCGGAAAAGGATTTATTGCTAGATGAATCTAAGAGCAAAATTCGTTTATGTCGCTCATATAAATGCATA